>JAJEJO010002095.1:934661-1013327 GCA_020662805.1 Glaucomys volans | reverse complement strand
TGTGCCTCTCCCTCAGCATGCATCTGGAGGTGGTCATTTTCAACATCTAAGAAATGTTCTTTTCAGAAGTGGGGAAGAATGCAAGAAAGGCAGAAAGCACATATCCTACCCAGGTGTTTGAGTAAGAGTTGAAAGGGAGTTTTTCTATGCAGGATCAGTATAAGATCCTCTGGCCAAAAGTGAGTTAATGCCCATTTTATTTTCTTAGTTTCTTTTAAAGAAGGGTCTGCTTTTACTCCTACATTATAGAATCAGCCATCCATGAAGATGAAATTGCTGTCAGATTAGACTGGAAGGTCTGCACCTGCTTAAGAAACACAGAGGAAACTTTCTGCATGTTTCAGGCCCCAAGTGCTAGTTAGCAGACTGCCAAGTAATTGACAGACCCTTCTGGGATGGAGCTGCAGGCGCAGTGGCCCCCAAAGAGGTATAAAGAGTCCAAAGCAGTCAGGCTCAGGAGATAAACATTAAGTAGATCATCATTGCCTAACTGCTGATTTCACATGACAGTCTCTTTTGAGAAAACAAGGGGCTTGGGGGGAAAAAAAAAAGTGAGAATAACTCGATGTGTCTTTTGATTCTGTTCCTCCGGAGAACTCTAACACACTTAGTCAGAATTAAGGGGAGTTCAAAGAAGGGATCACATGCACTGTAAAGATGAAAAAAGAAAGAAAAGATTCAGTTTACTACTTTCCTGGGAGTGATAACTCAAATTTGGCTAATGCTAATCACTTCTAATTCTTGGAAAATCACCTAGACAATGAAATAGAGTGTAACAGAAATTTAAGGACAGCCTAACAATTAGAATTGAAAAAATAAATATGAACACTCATAGTTTTTCAAATTGTCCTGGGAGCATGGGATATGAAAGAGGTAAAGGAATGCCCCTTCCCAGAACATCAAGGGATTGTTGAGTGAATTTCACAATCCTTTAGTTTTTCTAATGAAACATTCCCTTTCACTGGCAAGATACAAAAATGTTCTTTTCCTTTGACCTTCCTATTTTTTTTTTAAACCTGAAGCACACATAGAATTGGCTCTAATGTTTTTATTCTTCTTTATTTTATTTGTGACATTTATTACATTTGAATAGCAGAGTATGTGAGTGTGTGCATTTACTTAACACTGATTTCTATATTTTCCTTTTAGAATGTATGCCCCAGGAAAGAGAGGAATCCCTTTACTTAAAAAACAAATGAATAAATAAGGAACCAGTTTGTATAAGGATCCTCACTTTGAACTCGGGATTAGAGATAAACAATATAAGAAAGAGAGGAGGGCAGAGAAGGAAAGACCAGCCATTAGGATATGGCAAGAGTGACATTTAGGACTAGGGTAGGCAAGAAAAGAGGGCAGTAGTCCCCATCAGAATATTGAGATGGGGAGACAGTAGGTAAAGGGCAAAAGGGAGCTGATTGGTGAAAAGGACCTGAGCTCGATAGGACCCTGAAGTTACAGAACTGGTCTCTGAGGCTGAGCCTCAGAGGGCTCAAGCTGTTTTCCCTTGTCTTCGAGGATCTCAACCCTGTGGAGAAATTCCTTGCTCCAGATGTTTTCCAGTTCCTCCCTTTTCTCTCATAATTTACTTGCTCATTGTCCCATTCATTCAAGGACCTGCTTTCTACTAAAATAAGGAAACTCCAAAGAGGTTCTAAGAAACCATAGGTGACTTTGACTTGGGAACTTTATGGATTGCTTCAGGTAATTTTTCACTTGGCCTCAGCCATCACTTTTGATGGAATATCTCCAAAAAGGTAGGCACCCTGCTTAGCACCATGAGAGAAATAAACAAGAAAGACAGGATTTCTGTCTACTATGAGTTCATACATAGCAATCAAAGTGGAGTCACTGTGCGATGCAATAAGGGCAATGTCAGTGTGGTCACAATGCTCTAGAGGTGATCAGAAGGTAGTGACTAGCTCCACTGGGAACATCAGGATTCAAGGCTTCATAGGGGAGTGACATTTGTAAAAGAGGACCTTATTAAGTTGCAAAAGCGAAAGGATGCATTAACCAGGGAGGAAAACAAGCAAAGACAGAGCAGAGAATGCTTGGTGCTCAGGAGAAATGGCAAGACTTGTGGGTAGGGTGGGAGCGGTGATCTGGAAGAATGGCCACTTGTCAATGACCTCATCAGTCACACAGAATCTAAAGTACCAGCTCTTCAACACACTCAGGGTAGTTTCTTCCTACACAGACTATCATCTCAAACATCTCAAACATTAACCACATTCTATAAAGTTTTAGGGTTTACAAGCCTATAGGTACCTGTGTCACTCTACTATCAGAACATGAAAAGAGTCATAGACAATATGTAAATGAACATGCACGATAGTTATGTTCCAGTGAAGCTCCACCTGGAAAACAGAAGCCATCCCTGGGCCATCAGCTTTTGACTTTTGTATGATGCCATGTAGTGGTTAGAGCAGAACCTTCCTGGACAAGGAAATGGTCCAATATTTCAACAAGTTGTCATGTAGATCTGTTTGATTTGCCCATAGGTTCACATATTTAAGAACCCTCAAAGTATCAATATTTAAAGGGAGATGGATGATTCAACTTTCTAAGGTTTAAAGCACAAATTTGAATGCAGTTTTACTTAGAAGGAAACAACTCGCCTTGAATAAGCAATGAGTAATGTCATATTTTTCTTTTCTTCCCCTTCTTTTTCTTCCATCATTCCCTGTAGCAAACTAGAAAATACCTTCGAAGAAAAAGTCATTCTCCCTAAGTTAAAATTATTCCAGATTTGCATTTTCTTCACCTGATGTTTTTACAACTTCATTTTAAAATTTGTTCAGAGCCACAAAGAGGGGGCAAATAGAACTTTCTGGGAAAGAAAGAATAGGAAAGTTGAGTGGCAAAATGATCCCTGTATTTTTCCCTAGAGCTTCCCAGGTTTACAAGAGAGTGCAGATAAGTGTCTGCGCTTGTTGGCAGACTCAGTTGTGTGCTCACGATGCTATCACCACTGGGAACACTGGCACTTTTTTCCCTCCACATACTCAAATAACTAGATTGACAAATTTTCCCACTGAGTTGACTTTTGTTAAAGCATTAAAGATATAGCATGAAGCACCACGGAGACCACAAGTTTTTGATCTGTTGCTTTTGTCCAAAGGATGCAAACGATTTAACTCAGGTGCTAATTCATTCCATTTGCCCCTTTCTTCCCTTTCTAACTGCCACTTGCCCCCAAGAAAACTTGTCTTGACGTGAAGCCATGGCGTTTTCTAGGTTTGCCAAATCAGTTATTGCATAACCAATTTAATTTTTTTGTTGTTGTTGATGTTGATTTGCTCAGTTTTCCAAGTGCAAAAACACTTGAGTGGTTAAACCTAACTTTCAGGACTATAATTCCTACACCAGTCTCTCTTAATAGTTTGAAAAGTATGTTAGATTGATATGTAGAAGTAAGATCAGGATGATTATATCCAGGCTGAGTTTTGTGGTTTAAAATCTTTATATAAATCTTAGTTACATAGGGAAGAACGTAATTTCAACTTCTAAAATCATGATTAGTATATTATTTAAATTTCTTTAAAGGGCTTAAATCTTATTTGAGCCATATTATTTGTTTTCAAATGTCAAATTACTAGAAATGAATATGCTATATACATAAATCCGTATGTTCAACCAGAGTAACATTTTCCATAGCTCCGGCAAAGACCACAAAGTTCCTAAAGTACACGTTTGCCTCTTCTACTGGTCCCCTGATAACCAAGTAGATTATCAGTCTCTCTCATGGTAATGACATTGTAGAGGTCATTAAAAGAACAAGTGACCTCATTCAGGCTATTATTTTAGGATGCCTTCTGGACTCCTCAGTGTATCCCTCTTTCATTTGTGTTCCCTTTCTGGTTTGGATATAGTCTGCCCTAGTGTCTCTATTTTAATGTCATGTTTAATTTCTCTATGCTCCGTGAATGAGGTTTTCAGAAACTGAGGTCATGTTTACTAACTTTTGGATTTTCAGTACCTAGGGGTATACCTGACAACCAGCAGATAACTAATTCCTGGTGCACACTTGTCTAGTACAGTGGTACATTGGGTTGGTTAAAGTATTAGATAACATTTTCCAAGCCTTAGAGTCAGGTATTAAGACTTTGGATCTTTTTTTGGTAACAGAGTAACCTTGTCTCTAAGATACAGATAGATACATGAGATAAGAGAGTTTACATCTGTAATGGAGAAATGAGCTCAGCAGTTGCATGATGCCCTTTGAGAGACAGGGTTGCCCTAGCTTGACACTGTGTCATTGGAAAGTCCTTCATATTTTGATTTTGTCCTCTGTAGGACAAAAGGGTTACCTATTAAAGGTTTTTTTTTTTTTTTTTCAGTCCACAATTGTCTTGATTCCCAGATATTGACAACATGAGCTTAATTAACTTGAGACATTGCAAAGAATGTTGACATTGTTATTTTGGGAAAACGGCTCTTTCTGTACAGGACAGATGTTGCTGAATGGGAAGAATCCCATTCACTTTATATATTTCCAATAGATTTGGGCTGGCCATTTTGGAGCGAGTATACCTTAGTTGTCAAGAACACAGGCAGGCTGAGTTGAGTCCAGCTCCCTAATCTCACTCTTCCCAGGTGTGCACCCATTGGGTAAAGAATCATCTATAACAACTGAGTAAAGCATTGAGCATAATACTTAGATTATATGGTGTTGTAAAGATTCAATGAGCTATAATTACCCGATATCTATTGTGTTCTTGCCCTGTGGATGCAATTAAATAAGAAGACAATGTCTTTCTCACTGGGGAGTATATGTCTTAATGACCCTGCAGAGTTAAATATATTTAAAATCTGAGGACAATGCTGAACCCAAAGTTACTTGTTTTAAGTGTGGTTATTAATGCAAATGATTAAATCAGCATCCCCCAACTGTGCATTACAGATCACTCTCGTATTATACTTTGTTAGTAATCTGTGCTTCTAGAGTTTTGTGGTGTGGTTCTGGAAGGGATGTGGCAAGAGACCAAGCACCCAGACTTTCAGGCCTAGGAGGATTCGAAGTGCCAGGAAACACAGGGAAAAGCAAAGCCTCTCTTTGAACTTTTCCTTGGCTTGCTATCTTCATTTGGTCTATGCTTCCCTATCAGCAGGCCCTCACCAACCACCAACTGGCAAAGACACAGCCAGTTTATGGTAAGGAGCTGAGTGGGTCCTGACCACAAATTGGAGGACCCGTGTGGGCAAAGGTGCAGTGTTACACTTTCCTGGACCATGGCCTTTCTCATTTGGCAGAGAGTTACAGCTTGCAGTTTTGAGGATGATGGGAAGCAATACTTAACTTCATAACCTTGATTCATACCCTTTCTCTTAATGGCTCTAACAGGACAACTGAAATTTATATTGCCTGATTGAAAAGAGGCTTTATTTGACCCAGACACAAAGTTAGCCTTCCAATAATTCCCTAATCTCTGAGCCATAAAAGATTAAATGCCTAGAGTTTGTACCTTACACGATAAAATAAATGAGATAACATTTTACTGGTAAACAATCAATAGCCTATTAAAAAAAAAGGTAGAATAAAATTCTCTGATTTTTGTGGAGGGACAATGTTGTATTTTGGTGCATTAGAATTTTCCCCTGCCTAGAATAATTGTAGAATAGACTTTGAAAACAGCATATTAGAATAATGTAATGCAATGTGAAATAACTCAACTTGAAAAATAAGCTAATTGCAACATTGCTTGGTATATAGATCTTTTTTTCACTGATTTTGAAGTTTAGAAAAACTCCTGATATTTATGATTGTCATTTGAACAATTTAGGGTATTAATAATATTCAGAAACACGTACTCATTTCCTTTGAAGGGAGATACTTTAGTGGCTGTAAAGTAAGCATTGGCTTTGGATCTGGAAAAAACTGAGTTTAAATCCTGGCCTTTCCACTGACTTGCTATGTAATTTTAGATTAAATGATTTAATATTGATTTTTCTTATCTGAAAAATAGTAATGATGATATCTGATGCTCTTGTATTTTAATATGGTATTCCACAAAGTTAGTGGAGAACAGGGAAATTAGGTTTCACCCAGCTTTTATCTATAGAACTTTAAGAAAATTATAAAATACTGTATCCCCAACCCCAGAAGTTCTGATATAATTGGTTTTGAGTGGGTCTGGAGTGCAGTGCTTTTTAAAAAATACAAATAGACATGATCCCTATCCTATGTGGAGTGTACACCATAGAAAATACAAATGGTATGAATATGAACTCAACTGAATGAGTTTTGTAGTCAGATCTAGAATATCTTATAACCCTGGGTCTTTGGACAGTAATATTCCCTGAACCTCAGTTTCCATATGTATGACCACTCAAATTACTGCTACATCTCTTAGCATCATGATTTAGGACTACCACAGAATAGGTCCCCCTGAACAACATTATTTGAAATAATTTGATAAGTATTATTATAGTTTTACCTGGAAAAGATACTATGACTCTGATTGTTTGGGTCTATATCTATCCAATTGTCCAGTTGTAGAATTTAATTTTATAAGTGGATAACCTAGATCTTGAAGGTGGAGAAAAATCACATTTCCACGTCCTCAGTGTTTAGGTAGGTAGGTAAAACCTCTTTCCCATGCCAACTTATTACTAGTACTACTGGACATCTCTCTAGAGAATATATTTGTCAGTCACAGAATGTTAGGCATTCAGAATTGCTATATCCTTCAGTGTATGAACTCCGCTTAAACAACATCATTTTATGATTTTATTTGCAAATTCCATCTCCAATGTTTTAGCATTCATTTCATCTTATAACTTTGTATATGTAAGGATGTGACAAAAAAAATCAGAGCATGGAGGAAAGATGACTCAACAGATTCCTTCATCCAGATCAATTTCAATTCAGAATCTATTTAATTTCTGCCTAATACTTATAAGCCTAGGACTCCCTCATAGGCTCTGGCTTCTTAATTAAAATCACTATCACATTGCCTAGAGGAAAGTCGACTTTTCCAGGTTTTTCTCCTTTTACACAGAGTTTCAGAACACTAAGATTATAGCTTTTGGCCTAAGACTTTAACCTTCTATAAGCAGAGGGTGATTTTCACCATATCAAATCTGGTATTTATCATTTTTGGCAGTCTCTGATTGCAAATGAAATTTCCCGGAATATTATGAAAGAAAGACATTGGCATACAGAACATTCCTGATTTATAGTACAAGACCTTGCTTTTAAAATAATTTTGTGGGACAATTTGGCTTATCCTTATTTTTTTTCTTGATTTCATACCTTAATGAAGCTAAAAGTGACACTTTAATCTGACCAATCAATTAAAAATTAGGGACATGTCTATTCCATATGAAAGCATAATTAAGGGTATATTTTAGCTTCTTTGACTTTTGACTTTGGCCCAAATCAGAACATAGGCAAAAATGCTTTTAAAAAATCTTCTTTGTCATCAAAATATAAGATATGATCTTGAAATATAAAGTCTTTTCCCAATCTTATGTGTATAACTCAGAATTGTGAGTCATTCTGAAGGGAGCTATGAAATAGACTCCACTCCTTCCTCAGAAGAAGTCAGATTCAACTGACCTTAACTTCATGTCAGCAGATACTCAGATTCTCATGGTAGAAGCTGGCCTATCATTTCATTGAAAAAAAAAAAATATTCTCCTAAACTCTGTCACCTCAGAGACCATTGGTCCTTATTTGTTCTCCTAGGTGGAAACTTTCCTTTGAGAATTGTTCTTTTCCAAATGTTATGGTTTAGATATAAGGTATTCACCAAAGTTCATTTGTGAGACAATGCAAGAAAGTTTAGAGGTAAAATGATTGAGTCATGAGAGCCTTAACCTCATCAGGTAAGTAGGATGTGACTGGAGGAGATGGGTCATTGGTGTGCCTTTGGGGTTTATGTTTTGTTCCTGCTGAGAGAGACCACTCTCTGCTTCCTGACTGTCATATTTTGAGCTGCTTTCCTCTGCCACACCCTTTTGTCTTGATGTTCTGCCTCATCTTAGACCCAGAGCAATGGAGCCAGTCATCTATAGACTGAGACCTCTGAAACTGTAAGCCCCCAAATATCCTTTTTCTCCTCTAATTATTCTTGTCAGGTAGTTTAGTAATAGCAGTGAAAAAACTGACTAAAACATCAACCATGTTTGTCATGTGATTTTACAATCCTGCTCAATCCCAGTAAATCTAGAATAAACTCAGCATTTTCTGCTACATGGTCCTAAACCATTGATCCAATTGCATCTTTTCACACACATGATTTTTCCACTTAAATCAGGTCAGGGCATTTGCAATTTCCTAAATGTAATTCATGTGTTAATATCCTATGCATTTGGGTACACAGTAGGGTAATAAGAAATGTCCATTGTAATCTGTCTCCAGTCTCTGACACATAGGTCCTAAAACCCTTATAGTTTCCTGAGCAATGGGAATGCTAGGAGGATCTTTAGATCTTAGATTTGGTTTCTGTTCTGATTTCAGAGGCGTAGCTACTAATATTCTTGCAGACTGAAGTGCTAGCACAATCTTTCATTCTACTATTAGGTCTTTGACCTTGGTTCCTTACACAGAGCTCCTACGTTCCTTGGAATTTCATGAGTGACAGGAGTGTGAGTGTTTTTTGTTCTAATGAAGCAGTTCTTGATGGGTTCCTGAACAGCCTCTGGATGGGGGCTGGTTGCCAGGGGAACCAACCGTGTTATTGAAGGGTTGCAACTTTGAGTACCCCCTCTCCAACCTCTAAGAAGAGAGTTGGAAGTTTAGGTTGATTAGCAATAACCGCTAGAAAAATTAATCATGCCTATGTAAAGAGGCTTCCATAAAACCCAAAAGGACAAAGTTCAGATGAACTTTTGTAGAGCTGAATATATTTTCTGGATGATGGTATGCCTGGAGAGGGCTTAGAATCTGTATTTCTTCTTCCCTACCTCCCCCTATGCTGTTATCCTGTATTTTTAGTATATCCTTTATTAATAATATTTTTTAAAGTTAGTTTTTCTGAATCTTAGAGGAATGATGGGATTATATAAGACAATATTATGGCACCCAATGAAGTACTCAACTGGTATTGGGACTCTTGCTTATTTAGAAATTTCTAAAGGGAAGAGGAGAAATAATACTAACAGTTATTGAACTATCATACAGTATGCATATAGTTTTTTTCATTTCAAGTTCCCACTAAATCTTGAAAGATTCTTAACCTCTTACAGATTCTTTTTAGTATAGCAAAAAGGATAAGTATACTAGATGGCCAGGACAGTCTTGATCTGTCTGTATTAAATTATTCTTATTCATAGATGATGTCTATATCTCCTGAAGCCAACTCTAGCTCTAGGAATACCTGGTATGATGAATGATAATTTTTTTTATCAGTCGATCCCAAATGCTTTCCAACAATAATTTCCAATACCAGTGGGGATGCTAAAAATTCTAGTCAGTTCCCACACTAACTATCCAGACTCTGATGGTTAAGGATTCAGTCCTGTAAGATATTTCTCATTTCAGGCACTAGACACAAATGGGATCCTCAAGCACTTCCATCTTACTGACAATAAATTCATGGGTTTCCATGACCCTTCCTCAGGTTTCTCAATTTACTAGAATGACATGCAGAATTCAGGAAAGCACCATTCATACAATCACAATTTTATTATAAAAGATTTAACTCAGGGACTGCCAAGTGGGGGAGAAACACAGGGTGAGGTGTGGGATGGGGCAGTGCGGAGATTCCACATTCTCTCCTGATGCACCACCCACGCTTCTGCACTTTGGTTTGCTGATGCTTTTACCATCTTGGAAGCTTCCTGTATGTCTTTGTTCAAGAGTTTGTATTTTTCCAAAGCTTTATTATATAAGCATGATTGGTTAAATCATTGTAAATCATTGACCATTGCTGACTGATTTCAGATTGATGCCTCTTTTCCTCTCCTGAGGTCAGGGTAGGGTCTGAATGTTCCAACCTCCTAATCAGGTGGTTGGTTCCTTTGGCAACCAGACCCCATCGTAAAGCTACGTAGGGACCTGCAAGGAGTCACCTTAAGACCATAAACCCAATTATGGTAAAATAGGGTTTGCTATGACTAACAGTTGTAAAAAGATACTCATGTCACTCAAGAACTTCCCAGATATTAAGAACTCTATGCCAAAAAATAGGGAAAAGGGCCAAATATAAGCCAATGCATGGACCCATCCACTACAGGTCATGATTTAATTGGTCTGCAATGGGGACTGATAATGGGCACTTTAGAAGGAATCTATAGGGACACTTAAGTGCAGGCAGGGTTAAAAAAATCATTCTTTACTTATGCAAGGACCTGAGGTTGGGGTGATAGATATTAAATATTTGAAAGCAAATATATAAATGTTGGCTGAACCTTGCTCTATGCCCTAGGCTGGATGCTTAGGAAACAACAGTGAGCAAGAGGCATGTCCCTACCTATCTGGAGCTTATAGTGCTGTTGAAAAGACAGAAATCACATATAAATGCAGAGTAGGATGGGGCCAAGAAGGTCAGGTTCAGAGTGCTGTGAAAGTGTGGAGCCAGGGTCCCTGGAAGAGTGAGGAGATGAGGGTAGGTTGGGGAAGGTTTCCTAGAGGAAAACCGCTGATGGGAATCATAAAAGAACAATGAAAAGGCAGTTAACTGATGAAAAGCAAGGGGATTATTTTACTTGGCATTTGAGGCTCAGGATAAGGATGATCAGGCAGCAGTGGTATCCCAGAGGTGGTGTTGGCATCACCCTAGGACTTGCTAACAGTACAGAGTACCGGATCCCACCCTAGAACCCCTCAGCATAGCATTTCACTAATAACACTGGTGAGTCTATGCATGACCAAATTTGAGAATTATATCTCCTGTAAACCCCCTAAAAGGAAGCCCTTGTGAATTTATTGATGAAATCCCAGAGGCACTGACAGAGAACTTATTGTGCAAGTACTCTATAACTTACTATAGGAACTTCCCGCTGAAATTATTTTTGCTTAAACTTGTGAGGTTCACATTCTATTGTTTTGAAAAAAAAAAGTACCTTAACTAATGTAATTTCCATTCCCCAAATGCTAGGAAAAAATGACCAAAACCCAAATTATAAATCACATTTTCAATTCAGCATTTTATAATATATTTCCAGCATTTCATACATGATCTGAAATACTATTCCTTTCCTTCATAATTTAACACACATGTAGTTTAAGCCAATTAACTTTGACTGATGTTAAGAATTTGGTGCTTTTGGCTGTCTTATGATTTCCATCACTTTTCAGTTGTATATATTTAGTTTATGAGGGCTGTGTTAGTTATCTATGGTTGCATAACAGAATACCCAAATGTATGAGCTTAAGACAACAATGAATGCTTACTATCTCATAACTTCAGTGGGTAGGGTCATTTTTCCATTTTGATTTAATTGTGCATTACAATTACACATAATAAATAAAGAGTATTCTGGTATTCTGTCTTTGTTTATGTTTTCCTGGCACTGGATTGAACCCAGGGGTGCTCTATGCTGAGCTACATCACCAGCCCTTTTTAATTTTGAGACAGTGTTTTGCCAAGCTGCCAAGGATGGCCTTAAACTTGTGATCCTCCTGCCTCAGCTTCCTGAGTTGCTGCATTTTAGGTGTGTGCCACCAAATCTGGCATAACTGGGTTGCTTTTGCCTAGCATGTCTTATTAGGTCACTGTCAAAGTGGTGAGACAGGGAAATCAGTCATTCAAAGGCTTGCTTGGGGATGGAGGGTCTAATTCCAAGGCTCACACCATGGCTAAAAGGTTTGTGCTTATTGTTGACAGGAGACCTTAGCTACTCACCTCATGGGCTTCTCCATAGGTTTACTTGAATGATCTCATGCTCTGGGGCTGTGTTTCTCCAGGGAAATTGATCCCTGAGAGCAAAGTAGAAATTGCAGTCTTTTGTGAGCTAGGCTTTGAAGTCATACTCTATGACTGATAACAGTTCAGCCCTGTCCAACAAGGGCAAGGTCACCCATAGGAGTTGGAACACCATGAGGGAGGAATTAATGAAGCTCATCTTGTAGGCTTCCTAATGCAAGGTCTGTATTGTGAACGATTTCACTTTCCTGCTTCCAATTCTTGTTTAAAAAAATAAGAACCAATTATAGTGATATATCAAGCATCCTCTATGGGACAAAGATGGGGAGCTCTTTGAAACAGACCTGTGGCAATCCTTTATAGTGGACATTATACTATGTATAGTAACAATATAGTATCCCAACCATTATATAATAACAGCATGGTGTTTAACTTTATATTACTAACAATATAATATCTAAAAGTTATATGCCACTTGATTAGTGTCATGCACTACTCTAATGGCTTTCTACATATTAATGAAACATCCTTACAACAAACCTAAGGGGTAAGTAAGAATTCCGTCCTTATTTGACAGACAAGTAACCAACTTACAGAGATTAAGTGGTATTGTTACTGTCTCTCTTAACTACCTATATTAGGACTCCTAATTACTACTACTAAATAGTAGATTGAGGGGAGGTTGATAAGAGCATGGACTGTGGGCCACTTCTCATTGCTACAATCTGGTGTTGAAAGCCAAGGTGAACAGGTATAAGACCAAAAGAAAAAAATATAGCTGTAGTTTTCAGGATATTTAAGATGCAATCAATAAAAGAGGGAAAATGTGGAAATATTTTCATTTCATTTTACTTTCCCAAATGCTTAAGAAATCATATATTGTTGGATTAGTTTATTGCACAAGCATTAGTTGAACATCTTTGTGCTAGGTTCTGTGGAAGAAGCTGTGACACCATACTGAATAGAGCAAAGAAGAATCTCTAAGCACAGGGAGTTTAAATTCTAATGGGGAAAAGAGAGATCAAGCAGGATAAATTAACAAAATACATAGTAGACTAGGTGTTGTTAAGAGTTAAGGATATAGAATTAAGTGAGGATGAAGGGGGAGGAAATAGACCATGCAGGAATGCTCTTACTGAGCAGGTGACTATTGAGTAAAAACCTGTGGAAGTACAAGAGTCAGATCTGGAGGAACAGCATTCCAGGCACAAGGACCAGGTAGTACACACGGTGGTTCGGAGGCATGCACTTGTATAGCCACTTTGAAGCACAACAATAATGGCAATGGAATTGGATCAGAGTACAGAAGGAGGGAGAACTAGGAGTCAAGACATGGAAGTGTGGGCATAGGTCATTTAAGCCTTTGGGGGTTTCAGTAGGTACTTTTTGGGATGGTACTGCTCTTGTACTGAGAAAAGACTGAAAGAAAACAAGGTCAGAAGCAGTAAGCCCAGCTGGAGGCTTGTGTAGCAATCCAGGTAAGAGCTAGTATGCATGGTCCAGGGTGGCAGCAGCGAGGTGGGAGAAGAGGAAAGGAAATGGAACACCCATTTGAAGAGAGCCAATGGTTGTTTCCTTTAATCATGACAGTGATGCTAAAGGGATAAGAACTCTGAAGATGTAGAATGAGAGGACCCCATAGCAGAACTCATGATCATCTAAGATCGAGAAGGATGCACCCCCCACTTACCACAAAAAAAAGACTGTTTAATACAAAAGGGATTTTGATGACCTGCAGAGTTACTGAGATGATGCTGAGAAGTATAAAGATTTTAAAAAGAAGACAGAACTTCGAAGGTTTTGAAGAATGTTCTCTAAATAAATACCGACTCAGTGATCATCAGAATAGACATTAGCAAATTCTCAGTGGAAAAGAAAGGCAAGAAAGAAACAAAAAAGAAAAAATGTTCAAATAATTTATGAAATGAAGTAAATTTATTTCTAGAATTTTCAGCTATCTATTTTTAGATATATATATTCAAATGTTGATCACAAATTATATTGGATTTATTGGCATTTTCTCTTTCCAATATAAACACAAGGATCAATAGAATGTTCATCAAAAGCAGAGATTCTGGGTGGTCAAAAATCAATGTATTTCTCTCCAATCTCCAGTATGTTCAAAAATAAACATATTATGAGGAAATTTAGACTCTTCCAAAACAACTGTTCATTCCACAAATGCTGGGTGCCCACTGCAAACCAAATGCTGATGAATTATTCCTGAAACTTTTTTCAGCACTCTTCTCTTTCCACATAGGAAACTGGTAAGTCTCAAATGGGATAACATGATGAAATTTTGTATTCTATACCTGGAAAAATCCATGGAGATAACTTAATCCCTTCTTCTTGATCCCTATCCACTTGACAGATGGAATAAATGGGGAACATGGGACAGAAGCAATTTACCTCATGTCATATGATTAATTAGTTTCAATGTTGGGATTGAAAAGCAGTGAACTCTTTCACTATTTATTTCTTTATCTCATTCTAATATAATGATGGTCACTTTAAAATGTATTGTTGGTGTTCTTTTTTTTCTCACTAGACCATTGAAAATATACATGTTTCCTATTTGGATTCACACTGGCATCTCTCCACAGTTGTGTGAGGACAGGTGTAAGGGCAGCGTGAGAACTTCCCATTCCCTTCTCCTGCTGGGGAGGTGCAAATCCACAGCCTGGGATCCCAAGGAAGAAGCTCGCAGAGCCACATGGAGAGGAGTCTGTGTCATCACTTCAGCAACCTCAGTCTCCCACAGGGCCTGGCACACGTGAGACACCAGTGCACTTCCGCTAAATGAATGAGTAGGTTGCTCTTTGCTTAATGTCAGTGAAACCCAGAAACTAGGAAAGGGTAAGTCACGTGGACTAGTGTGTAACTGGACTCACAGTGCCTCCTGGGCTACAGTCTGCTTTGGCTAGGATGAGGGCTTTTCAATGTTACATATGTATTTCATAATTTTTCAAAAAAAACCACAATATAGGCTTTTAAACACAGAAGATAAAGGAAGAGATAAAGTGTCCACAAAGGGATTTTCCTCCAGGTAAGAATAGAGGAAAGCGATGTGAGTACCGACGAGAAGAAATAATATAAATCATGCAGGACGAAAGTGAAACACAAGTTGCTACTTTTCTTAAAACTACTTAGCCTTCCATCACTTAGGTTAAAAGTGCCTTTCTAGGTTCTTGTGTTCTGAAATTCTGGTTCTTATGAAATTCCACCTACTAAGCCATATTCTTAATCTTTGCATTAGATAGAAGACACTTAGCCATCTATTTCAAGGGGAAAAGGAAGTAGTATAAACATGGCCCATTAATACAGTGGCAGAACATGTAGAGAAAGTTCATTTTCTACAATCAGCGTGCAGAACAGCAATTCTCTTTTACTAAAACTTTTGTTTCTCAAAACATGGAATTCAGGCCATAGCAAATTGTGAGACTTGGAAATCAGGTTGCTATGCAGGAGCATTCACATTAAGGGTTGACACAAAGGGATGACACTCACTCCCTAACTGCTTGACTCCTGGGAGCACCTTGCCCGAATGCAGCTGCCCACTGGAATCAGTAATGGAGAACTTCCTTCTGTGCAGGCGTGGACAGGTGATAATGTACTGCCAATCAAGTGGCTATAATGGAGTCGTTTTTAAAGATGAAATTTTTAAAAGTCAGAGTCATATTTTATGTGTTACATAGTTGTAGTTCATTCTCTTTCAGAAGGAAAATGGCTGCAATCATGAAGGGAAGGTCACATGCCTCTTGAGTCTCTTCCTTAAGCACAGGGATGCCTACACAAATACGTACAGAGATACCCTCAGGGGTTAAGCATGCCTCACTGCCTACTCCTTCTTCTCCTGGATCCAGCACTAGCGTGAGAAGAGGAGACACTCAGTCTGGGTGCAATAGTTAAGGAGAGGGAAAAAACTCCATCATTAACATGAGGATCAGTAATGCCTTGGAGGTAAAAAGGAAACAGTAGTCATACCCACCCTGTTTGCACTTAAAATGTTCATATGTTCTTCATCAGGGATTTTTTGCATTGCTTTTGATTTTTAAAATATTGTATTGAAATATTTATTTTGATTACTGAATCCTGGGAGTCCCTTAAGTTTCATCCTGGTGGCTTGTGTCTTTCTAGTCTGACTCACCTTTTCTGAGCATGGGCCTGCCCAGATGACTCTGCTTATCTCAAAAATATCAAACAAATACTCAAGACCTCAAGGACTTCATTCTATGATGCCAGTTTCTCAACAAACATTAGGAATGTTCAGCCTCTGGACAACTTCTTCAAAAGCATGGCTACTTGGGATTTGGAAGGGCCCTGGAAGTTAAGAACAAACAGCATGCTTTGAAATCCATCACTATGAAAATGAGAGCTAAGTAAGGAACTCAAGATCAGAAAATAAATCCTTGCTCTGAATTTGAGTCTTAGTAACATCCACACAGGAATACACCCAAACAGACTGAGTGATGGAGAATGTGCTATAATCAGTGAAGCCTATTTTCACTGGGACCTGCTAGCACGATCTTCCCTACACTGAGTCAGATTTAAGTTTTTCTTCCTGAAAAACTCACTTTTAATCCCTTGAACTGTAATTTAACAAAACTGATCCTTTGTTCATTCTTCTAAATTTTGAAGCCAGATAAAAACTGGCATCCAATTGAAGCATTTTTTTTTTTCCTTTTAGGTATTTATCCTCAGGAGAGAATTTTTTGTTTCCTACAAAATGTTGTAAGGAACTTGAACTGCATTGAAATAAGTGCGGAGGTCCTGGTAGCCATCAGGACCATGTTCCATCCTCAGATTGGTTGGTTTCTTTGGGTTGAAAATGTGATGATCTTCTCACCCCAGCTAGTCATCAGCAGTTTCTGAAGGAGATGAAATAATATGAAAGTCTGTTACCAACACCAGAAATTTGTGTCCTTAGGGTGAGGCCCTGGGGTCTTTGTTGTTTAAAAGATCCCAGGAGATTCAAGTGTTCAGGTGAGAGTCAGGTTAGAAAAGCTTAAGGCTAAAATATTTTATTAACTTTCATAAAGCAGTTTTGTTCTCTGTATTTAAGATTCTTCTGAAAATGCAATAATTATTTCACTGATGAAAAGAGATTATATGGGATTGACTATTTTCCTGGATTGCTCACGGGGTAGAAAAAATAGGCAAATATAATGGTATCCTGAAGCAGTATGTGACAGGTATTCTACAAATCAGAGAAATCTCAGTGAATTTCCTAGATTTTAATTCAGGGATAAACATTTATCTTATAAATGCTGTAACTAAAGATAATTATAATGATACTTATATAAAAAATTATGTACCTGTGTTATTTCCTCTGAGCCTTATGAAAATTCTAAGAAGGAAAGAAACGTATAAACAAGCTTATTTCAGTGACCCATCACATGGCAAACAGAAGACATTCTACTACTAACATTATAATTTTGTAAGAGCTACCATAATCATAATGTTGGTTTCTATGAAATATTCTGTGAAGCATTTTATCAGCTTAAGAAAAAAAGTATTAATTCAAACCAGAAGAGTTAAAAAAAATATTACAGGCTAGCCAGGTTTACATGATCTAATATTTTTATTGGGGTTTCAGTTCGATTAAAAGATAAGAGCTCTTTCTAATTATTATTTTAGGATAAACATTCATTGACTTAATGAAATTTTACTGTACCTGATTAGCAGTTGACTTTAGACACAAAAGCCAAGGCCTACAACAAGGGGAAAAAGCATGTGTGGTCTTGCTGGCTGTTTATTTGGGCAAAATCAGAAGCACTTTTAAGTCTGGCTGGATTCCCTATTTTTAAACTGTTTTCCATTTATAAGCACATAATGGCCACAAGGAAATACCTTCAGGTTTTCTATGCTCCTCTGAATTGGTGCTTTCAGAAGAGGATTACTTAAGAGTTGAAATGCCTGTCTTTAATTGGGAGTAATTTCAGTTCTAAGACCCCTTACGCTTATGAGCAAGGGTTCTGTGCCCAACAGGCTGGGATGTCTCAATTGAGAGATGAATAAGATTTCATACTTATCCTCATGTGTCTTTTTACTAAATTTCAATGAGATAACAGCTCTGTAACAGTCAATCTGTTTTAGATCTGGGGTGACTCCCTACTATAGCTTGGATTCTTGCACCAATAAACCACAGTTCCTCTTATGTGTAATAGCATTGAATTGATCCATGATATCCAAAATAGATAATCATAGTTCTCAAGCATTGACAGACTTTAAATATGTCAGTGCTACCTATAGTATCCTATCTGTGGTAGTGCTCTTGCTTTGAGTTCATAAGAGTTAATGACATTTATAATCCTCAAAGAAAAGTATCTAGATTTTAGAACAAGGAGTATTACTGCCTTGCTTCCTGAATACATTGATTGAATTAACCCCACTTGTGTCATTTGTCAAAAAGTTTCAGGAGTTTTATGTACAGGAATTAACTGTAGCAGGACACAGTTATGTATTCAGAACTGATTTTTTTTTTTGAAAACCATCTTTCTTTCTGAATTTGCCACACTCCGTTAAGCAAATTACTGCTCATTTGAGCCCCTTGCATGGAAATCGAATTTCATTGTAAACGTGGGCTATCCTTGTCCATTCCCCTTGAGCTAGAAAGACGCACATTGTCGACTCAATCTACAAAATTATCAGTAAAGGGAGCAAGAAGGAGACATAAATGTGAGAAGTTTTCCAGAAGCCCTCAGTGCTGTAGTTGTCCAGCCTGTCATGTTGGATTCATTTAGACAGAAACGGCTTTCACAGAATGCCCACCAGACTCATTCCCACAGGCTGTTTTGCCATCTGTAGTATTAAAGAATATCCATTATAGGTGCTTTGGGGCTGCTCTTTTAGAATTGATTACAAAGTATTCATGATGCACCACTAAGAGTGGAATTATTGACTTAAATTTTCCAAAACAAAAAAATCCAACCAGTTGTTTTACTAAATCATAAACAAATAATAATCTATGTTTTAAATTTCATACCTGCACTGAAAATATGCAGACACCCATACACTCACATTGGCTTGAGATAGATCTCTCCTAATAAAATTTTGTTTAACTGAATGATGATCATAGAAAATTGTTAAGTAAAATAGTCTATTTGAGATACCCCTTTTCCAGATTTATTTATTCAAAAAGGCACATCTCAAAATGCACAAGCATCTAACTCATAAAAAGGGGATCATGAAATCTTGTTTTTGTTAAGTAAGGCATTCAAATGCAGTTTACGTGGACAGCAGTATCATTTTCTATAAAATTGTACTATGAATTCATTGACTTTTCCAAATTTAGGAAGTAGATATTTAAGTCATTTCCTTTAAATTATAATACACCTTTAAAAATTCTGATCATGCTACTTAAGACCATTTTTATTTTTATGAATTGTTTTTCTTTTTTTTAAAAAATAGCC
Organism: Glaucomys volans; assembly: GCA_020662805.1. Taxonomy (NCBI): domain Eukaryota; kingdom Metazoa; phylum Chordata; class Mammalia; order Rodentia; family Sciuridae; genus Glaucomys; species Glaucomys volans. The sequence goes on along the minus strand of JAJEJO010002095.1, from coordinate 994,102 downwards.
TATAGAAAGTTGGGGATATCAAATATGGTTGTATAGCTGGTTTTTGATATTAAAGGTTTGAGTTACTCACAAACACAAAGAAATTCTCTAAGTGGTCTCCAAAGTGATTGCTTTGGTAATAAAACTTTCTCTTTTATGTAGCTTTCTCATAAAGCACGGTTGCAAAAACATATTCTCAACCTCAAAAGACAAATTTTTTCCAATATGTTATCGAGAGAAATGGGTATAACTATTGTGCAAATTAGATGAATTGCTGCCCTCTATTAGTCATGAAAGCTTGATTTGGAACTGATCCCAGAGGTCATTCAATCATTGAGTGACTCGCTCACCCCAAGAAACCATAATGTGCACTGTATAAGTCAGATCACAGCATATACATGGGACGTACTTTGCGCTCAATTGAACTGGGGCAGATGATCCAGAGACTCATTTGAGCAAAATGTTGGCAGGTCCTTTTATTTTGGGGTATTTTAAAATATTGGAAATTTCTTTTTTCCGAGGTGGACATCCATTGTTTCTCGGGTCTGATGTCAGTTACAATTTCCTAATAGAGACGATTTCTTTCTCTGCTCTTCTCTCCCACTGCAGAGACTGTAGCAGGTGCTTCCTCTTCCTGCTCAGAGATAGGCATGTGCCCTGTCCATTGGACTCTCTGTCTCAGGACTTTAAATCATGTGAAGTGAGATAACAAGGATGAAACAATAAAGCAGAGAATTAGGGAATTTTTGGGTGTGTGCTAATCAGTTAGTGCCTGCCGTTGCCTCTGGACCCAGGCTTCCTTGAATCCAGTCTCTTGATATCTTTCCAGTCCGTTCTTTTGCTTCAGTCAGCCAGTCTGTCCCTATTGCCTGCCAGAAAAGAACCCTCTCAAGTTCACGTTAGTTCCCTCTTTTGTACCTTAAGTTTACTGCTTCGAATTTGTCTGTAATCACAGATCGGGAATTCAAATATAAATCCTGCTGACTATTTAACTCCTTTTTGGTCAAACAAATAAGCTTCCTACAACTAGTACTCAGATTATTTGAATTGTCGACTTTCAACACACATTCCTGATCCATTTCCTCTTTTGAGCGTAGACTCAGATGAAACTGGGAGTTAATTAAATGACACAAATCCCCACAGCCCCATTTTTGGGGAGGGGCTGAACTGATCACAGCCCCATTACTTTCCCAACCATGTGACCATCTTTAATGAATTTCCAAACTAAATGTAAGACTAATTATTTTACTGTTGCATTTTGTCTAATGAATTATGGCCATTAATTTGGTATTAACCTATTATTATTTTAATAAAATATTGCATCAGTCCTTCTAAGTCTTCATTAGATTCAATGGTAAAAGCGTTGCATCGACCAGATCCCTGTAGCAGATTATAAATGACCTGCATGTGGTTCATAGTAATTTAATCATCAGTGGTTTATTGATGAAAGTTGTTTTAAAAAGTCCAAATTATCTAACATATTTATTCACTTAAATGTATTGAAATAAATACATATCTATAAATCTGAAGAATAAAATTTCTATTAAACCCTAATTTATCTGTATTTCCTCAATATGATACAAAATATATCTATTAAACCAATAAATAGAATCATAATTAATGGGTGAAATGTGTCACAGTAACTTCAAGATCACACATGCAATGTGCTTCAAGATTTTAGTAACAAGATTTACCCTTGTTTTGTATAATGCAATCTGTGAGTTTCTATTTTGTTCTATTTCTATAGTATTTCTTTTCTTTAAAAAAAATAGTCATGCAAGATTATTAATTTCTATCAATACTACTTTCCCGATTGTGATGTGGCATTATAGGTATACAAGATTTTACTATTGGGCAAACTTGAAGGACATGAGATATCTCTTTTTATTATTTTTTACAGCTGCATTTGAATCTACAGATATCTCAAAATTTGTAAAACAATCATTGAAAGTCAATCATGGCCTAAATTCATTCTGAAGTTCACCAATGGTTCATCAACAGAAATGTATAAGAGACTCTAATAAAGGTATTAACAAAACTAATGAATAAAGCAAGAGCAGCTAACATTATCATCACTTTTCAATATTAATGTGGAGGTTCTAGCCATTATAATAAGAAAAGAGGAAAGGATATTTTAAAGAAAAGAAAACTGTAGTAATTTCTAGATTGTAGAATTATGTGTGTGGACAAGTGTTAAAAGCATAATTAGAAGTTGGATTATAGACAGGGTGACTCACAGTCTGAATAACTAAAAAGTAAAACTGGTTAATCTTAGTATAAATATAATAGGATAGTAGTTTTCACTCATAAATAAATTCATTTTAAGGACATTTATGAACTCAATTTTTCTCTGAATGTGACAGGCATTATCATAGGCTGCTGTGGTAAGTAGAAACTGATAGAAATCTTTCTAGAAAGCAATAGAAAAACTGCAAATTCATATATTTCATAATCTTCATTTTAGTAAACATTTGCTTTTGATTCCATTCTAAATACATAAAGCACTTTGGTAAGAATTAATGCAATAAATGAGGTCTATAGCTGAGGTTTTAATAGCAACAAGAAATTTTTAAAAGTTTAGTTCTGGTTAAAATAGGGATTGTATTCAATATATTTATGGAAGGATTCTTTGCAGAGCCTTAAGAATGTTTTTAATAAGAGCATTTAATAATAGCAAGAGTACTAAAATGTAATATTAAATGACCAGAAGGAAATCCACTAAAATGTTAATAGTTGTTCTTTCTGAGCAAGGGCATATAACAAAATTTCCTATTGTTTTCTGCACCCAAACAATTTACACTCTTTGAGGTGGTTGCTTCCTCTGGTGTGGTTACACTTTGAAGTTGTTTTTAAACAGCTGTTCGGTATATATGTACTAGTCAGTGAGGGCTGCCATAACAATTGACTACAGACTGGGTAAAGAGCAGAATTTTTTTGTCTAGAGGATGAAAATCTGAGATTGAGGTTCCAGCTGGGTTTGTCCATTCTGAGTACCTTCTGTGACTTGTGGACAACAGCCTTACATCTTTACTTTCACCTCATCTCTTCTCCAGGCATACCTGCATCTGTATTCTATTCTCCCCTTCTTATAAAACGCCAGTGAAATGAGACTGGGGCTCATCCTAGTGACCTCATTTAACCTTAATTACCTCTTTAAAGACTTTATCTAGATATAGTCACATTCTGAGATACTAGGGTCATCATATGAACTGGGGGAAGATCATTCAGTCTGTCACAGTGCTCTGGGTAAATCCAATGGTGCTGTATGTACTCAAGCCATTGTCAAAGAGAATGCACACATATTACAGTGTATTAAGGCAGTCCTTCCTTATCTGCACAGATATGATCCAAGCCCCAAAAGGGTGTCTGAAAGAGTGGATAGTAAGGAACCCTGGGTACACTGATTTTCTCTAGACACCCTGCTATTTTGCCACATAGTACCAGAGTTAATGTGTCCTGCCATGTCTTATGTCCCACCACCTTAGAGGCACCATGACTCTTGTGGTTTGAAGCCATTACTAAGTAAAATAAAGCCTACCTTAGCACTGTGATGCCAGGCCAGTCTGTCTGACCACCTGGAGGCCATCAGTGGCTAGCAGGTAGGTGGAGTACATAATGCAGATATAGGAATAAAGCAATGGCTGACATCTCAGGTTGGACACAGCAGGACACCATGAGATTCCATCAACCTACTCAGAGCAGCACACAGTTTCAAATTTAGAAACCATTTTCTGAAACTCTTCATTTCCTATTTTCAGGGCATAGTTGATTAAAATCACATAAAGCTTAACCACGGATGAGGGGACTACTGTATAATATATATAAGAATAGAAACTAAGACTGTTAAAGGAATATGAATCAGTAAATACAAATTGAAATCCTGATACATAATTCCACTGTGATCAGCCAGCATGTTCCCTAGGATACATACCTGCTATGCTAGACACTTCTGAACCACTTAAAAGGTTTGGTGCTGAAGGACATTTTCCCTCTGATGGCAATCCACATAGAAATACCCAAGGCAGACTTACACGTGGTAGGTGCCGTTCCTTTATCTTGGTTCATTTGTTCCACCAATCATTGCAGTATTTAGCTGTATTGTTATATCTAAGGCAACATATGAAATGATATCATATTAGCTCTTTGCTTTATAATATTATAGTGAACTTAAGTGGACAGACACATTTCAGGAGAATGATGGGAAGAAATTTTCTCAACTCCCTTCTAGGAATTCTTAATTAGTGGAACAATGTACACAGTTCCTTTTACTAAAGGCATCAACCAGCTCTATTTTAAGGTGCATATCACACCCACAAAATTCAATTTCTGATTGATACAACTAAGCATATTTGTCCTAATTTCTTAATATTCTTAAAGGAAGAAAGCAGGCAGACTGTAATCATTAAGCACATGAACACATAGGGCTCCCCTTTGGATGATTTGTTTTATTAGTTGATATATTTATTTATTTTTGGCATGTGAAGTTTTATGATATTTTTCCCATTGTAGGTTTCTGGTTGTTTTTCCAATATGAAACACTAGCAATAATATGACCACATTTATTTTTCAGAAGGATATCTGTGTTGTCCCAGCTGGTGAGTCACCTCTGGATGCCATACAGCAATTCAGATAAATCAATCTGCAGTAGCAGCATGTGTTCCCTCAGAAGAGGAAACATTTGCAGAACTTGGGCTGTGCAGAACCCTCCTTAAACCTAGACTTTTCCAGGACTGAGAGAACATTTCTAATTTGAGGCCCCACCTGAGGAACACATCACCACTTACTCATGTAGATGGATATTTTTAAATAGCAGCTGATGGAACAGTCCAGAAGCCAGAATGGAAAAGACAGTGACGTATTGTTCACAGCGAACAAGGTGGCCACAAATGTCCCGTTAGCCACCAGCTTTAGGTATTGACAATCCTATAAAAGGCATTTCTACCTCACATTGCCATGACTAATTTAATTTGTTAAGTCATGGTGGCAGAAGGCTGCAAGTGAAGTAAAAGCAATTCTTTGGAATAACATTTCACTGCAGTATACTCACATAATTTAGTATTTATTTCCAACTCAATTTAGTAAGGCAACACACATACAAAAATTAATGCTGTACATATACTTTATGGTCACCCATTAAATAAGTGCCTTTGACAAATATATGTCATACTTGCCTTTTTAGCATCAACACTGACAGTTTTAAAGTGACATAACAGGGAAGAGCATGTTCATGCGCATGCTGACATCAGTGAAATTATACAAGCAAAAACTTTGTGAGCTTTGCTTACCAATACCTTATGCAGATTTTCCATGAAGTTGATAAAAGTGTAGTTTTTAAGACAGACACATTTCTTTCTACAAAGAACAGAGACACACCCAAGTTAACACAAGCAACAGGAATTACTGCAAGGTCTCAAGCACACGCAAGCTAGGGGAGGCTGGGTACTTTGGCTTCAGAAAACCAGGAGGCTCATGATCTATACTAAATAAAACCAGAGAGAATTTTTACTTTGTAACTTTGACATCAAATTGACTCAACCCTTTGTGGACTCCTTATTGTCAGTTTCCAGTGGTCAAATTCGGTTTGTTTTTCCAGTTTATGCTCCAATAAGATTGATTCAGCTTACATTTTCATAGCCTACTGGCAAATATTCCAAGGACTGAAATATAAAGGGGGTGCAAAGAGCAGAAAGCTTTAAATGAGGTAGAAGATAAAGTAGCGATCCCTGGAGCAGAGAGGCTGATATGGCACACCCAGTATCTGATTCAACCATCTTGTTGGTTGATCCCAACCAAGCATTCAGCTACACTCCTGTCAAAGGACTTGGGTTCTCACTTATTGGGGAGAGAGATGCAAACATCCAAATTGACTCTAGACACACATCTTTCTACTGCTCTTTTAAACAAGCTTGACATCCATCACTCAGGCACCTGTTGTTCTTGTCAGCATCTCCTGTATACACCCTCTTGAAGAAGCCAGTTCATGGCTTGGGTACATTTACTAAATCACCTAGATTCAGATGTTTTGAGCTCAACAACCTGGAGAAGTGACTCCCAGCAGGGAAAGAGGGCAGTCTTGTGTCTTAGGAGACATTTGATAATGTCCAAAGACCACAAGTGAATACCGCTGGTATCTAGTGAAGAGAGGCAAGGGACGCTAACTAGAGTGCACATACAGGCCATTCCCATGACCAAGGGCTATCTGTTCTAAAATATTAGTAATGTCAAAGTCAAAAAGCTATGGTTTGGAGGCATCCAGAGACTCCTGTCTCAGAAGGATGTAAGTGGTTTAATTTTTGAACAGACAGGTCTCCATGTCAGAGCAAATTGTAGTAACTGAAGGAGACCCCCTCTGTGAACATCCAGCTCTCAGGATTGCCCATCCAAGCAGGGGTCACTCTGTGCCTTTCTTTTTTTCTGCAGTATGTACAGATGCTGGTATACATATATGCACAGACTGGTGGAACTGGGAAGAATGTCTCTTGCCTTTTCTTGCACAGGTCAGTGTGCAAAACAGAATAACCCAGTTATATATCTCCCCAAATGTCCTCCCTTTTTGCACTCAAAAGCTTTGAAGCCTGAACACAAACAGGACCCCTCACTCCCAGACAGAATCTTACAGACCAAGCCTTCCATAATCTTTAACCACTGAAGTGAATTTGGGGAGGTCTACTCTATTTGACAGCCACAAGTGCTTGGAATTCAAATGAATGGTTTCATGAGTCCAGGGCAGGAGCTAACATTATTGTTTTTTCCTGCCTGTTTATATGTGCCAGACCCTGTGATGACCAGGAATGCATGCTAAAATTGAACTATGCTCTTTCACCAATTAGATAATTGTGTCTCATAAAATCTGTGTCTCCCTATGAATGGTGGCACACAATGCTGGGACCACCCTTTGTTTTTACTAGGTATTTTCTGAACTTGTTAATTTTTCTCAATTCTTTACTCTTCCCCAATGTGTATAAAGAATGCATTAACACTTCCACACTCACATCAGTAACAACTAAGTAGCTATTTTTTTTTTAAGTATATATGTGTTGGGTGGGAGGAGAGAAAAGAGAGAGATGTGAGAATCTGACACATTCTTCTAAGTATGTCTGACTGTCCAGATTCTCAGTGGAAGTGGATGCAATTCTAGGGAAGCCATTCTTGCTTTCTGAAATACCCTGAACTTTGATTCTATCACAAGACCTAGTATATCCTTTGCTTACAAGTTTCCCTAAAGCCAGAATAACATAATGGTCGACATTTCTATTTATTAGGTATTATATGCTATTGAAATTTCTCTCTATCTGTTAAGTCTTTGAATTCTATGCAGCAGCCATTATTTAATTAAATGCAGAAGAAGCAACTGAGGCACAAAGAGGTCATGTTCAGATTGGAAGCTGGCAGACTGTATCCAGAGTGAGCTATTCCAACAACTCCGCTTATCCAAAGTTATAAGTACTATTTTGGTCTCCTTGTAAGAATCTCATTATTTTTAAGTTTCAGAGATCTGCTCTTTAATTTATGGAATTGTTTCCCACACTTTGGAAATTCACTGTGTACTTCCTTAGGATTTCTTTGGTAGTGTTGTGTTTTGGAATATGTCATGATTCATAGTACAATCGTTGAAGGTAGACCCTCCTTTGCAGACCAATTTTATCTTTATTCATCTATCTTTCTCTTTCTAATTTGTCTTTCATTGCCCTGACTACCAGCAGACACTGAAATCTGTTTGTGCTGCATATGAAATGGAATCCAGAGGAGCAAAAACTTTAGCCCTGTTCTAAATGGGATTTTTTAAAATGCTCTATTTTCTAACACTCATAACCTGAGCACCATCCAATTCCATCACCCAGATTTCATCATCAGGAACAATAGGTCCAGCAAACTAAAATAACTTGAGGAGAGAAAAATAGAATCTTGGTGGCCAGGCGGTAACATAAGAAAACATTCCTCTAGGTGGCTGCAATTTGGATCACTTACTCTGCTTTTACTTTGCTTCCTCTGATTCTCTTAATCAGAGTCATAAACATAATTGGAAGAAGAGAATTTGGCAGAATTTTCTCAGAAAATTAGAGGGAATACCTCTTTGTCACCTCCTCTGCCTCACATCTCTGCTCCTATACAATATTTGCTGTATGTTTTTCAATATCACATTTTATGATTTCAAACAAATTATTGATATTTACTCCTGGGTTCTGAAGATGGTTGTAATAGCTTGGCATCATTATGATGATATAACCAACACAGACTTCTTTTTTTTTCTTTTTTTTGTATACCAAGGATTGAACTCAGGGGCACTCAACCTCTGAGTCACATGCCCAACCCTATTTTGCATTTGATTTAGAGACAGGGTCTCACTGAGCTACTTAGCACCTCACTGTTATTGAGGCTGGCTTTGAACTCTCCATCCTCCTGCTTCAGCCTCCAAAGCTGCTGTGATTACCAGGCTTCTTATTAATAAGGTTTTTTTAGCTCACAATTTTGAAGGTACAAAGTCCAAATGGCATAGCACAAGCTCTATGGTGAAGGCTGTCCCTTGGCTGCTTCATATCATGTCATGGGTAGCAATGGTAGGCGTGCATGGCAATACAAGGGAGAGATTAAATCGAACCAGGAGCAGAGAAGATGAGAGGGGCTGGGCTTGTTCCTTTTGGAGTGCTCCTCTTGTGAGAACTCAAGGGATTGCAGGAGAGGTGCTTCATGCCCATCCTGACCCCAGCTCCTTCCACTAGGCCTTCCTCTTAAAGGTTTCACTGTCTCTCAATAGGGCCATTCTGAGGTTTAAGCTTTTAGCACTGGAAGCTTTGATGGACACAATTGGGCCACGTCTAAATCACAGCAAGTTTGCATGCTCATTCACTGTCATGTTTATGAAAATTAATATGCCCTTCAAAAGAACATATTTTTAGGCATTTGTTTGCTGCTATATAATAATAATAGTATTTGGTTTCAAAAAAATATAAATGTGATTCCAAAACATTAATGAAAATGAAATACAAGCCTATGAAATGCAAGTATTATATTTTGGCATAGCACCCAGCATGGTCTTGTTCTTTTGATATTTTCATATAGTTTCTTCTGGAAATAAGTTTGCAGTTCTAAGCAACAAAACTTTTTATGTTACACATAAAAAGCAAAAAGTAGAAAGCCCTTTATACATCTTAATGACAAGATGGAATTGAGGGAGATAGGATGCTTATATAACTTATGATTTACCTAACTCAATAACAGAGAACAATGGTGACCTAACCAATATGGCATTTGATAGCAAATAGAGACATTGCAAATAAAATCAAATGTTTCTGGGATGCAGCAACTGATTAGCACAGATTTTAGGTCAAATATGGAACTCAGGGTCCAAATGTTGGATGCCATATGCAAATTTTATAGCTCACTCTTCCTGAATAAGAAATCTCGTGCATGACTTAAATGTCATAAACATTTTACAAGTCTTTCCTAGCAGCAGATTTCCTGTACTGGGAGTTAAAGGGCAAGTGTAAACCTGAGAACATGCTCTACATATGTATGACAGATATAAAAACACACTGAGTGACCTTTGCTAACACATCATGCTGACCACTTTCATCTTGAAGATAAACTGCCAGACTGTAGCCACTTTTGGAGCAGGTCACTGATATTTAAAAATCTTGGACTCTGAAAATATAGCAGTCTCCTTCTGTATAATAATATTGACAAGCATTTCATGTTCTTTGAGTAATAGCAACTTTTTATCACTCACAATTTATTTCTCTTTTCTTAATTCCCAACCCAGAAATGCAATTGACAGGTAGTTTTAGAATACGCTGCTCTCTAATTAGGTTCTAATGGGTTACATTAATGTGTTCAATTTTACAAGTTGATTATGGTCTGTGGGTTATAAGGACAGGGGCTAAGAGCTTAAAATAAGCTCCCCCCTTTTGAAACTTCTCTTGAAGAATTTGCCCAAATCTTGTATTAGTTGACTACAGGATTAGGAAAGAGGGGCAGGGAAGGTACAAGCCAGCAACAGTGTTTGGGGGCAGAGTAAGAAGAGGAAACTGAGTGATAGGTGGACAGTAGTTTATGTTTGCATCTTATTTTTCCAAGGGCCAGATGTAGGAATAACTACCAAATAATTACATTCTCATTTTTCTCTTCATTTTTGTCTGCTCCACTAATAGAAATTTCCCAAGTGGTTTATTTACCCACAAAGGAAAAGACTGACTCTATAAGCCATGAACATAATGGAAACAAAAATTTAAAGCTTGTGAAAGAAATCCAAATATTTTTCTTTATATTCAGATTACTGTCTAGACTCTTAATAGCAGCACTTGTTATATCTACTCAGGAGAATTAACAATTTGCAGTGAACAGATCTTGGTACATCAGGACAAACTCCAGCCTACTTGAAATGGCATCTCTTTGTGTTACGGTGCTCAGTCTGATGGAAACAGAATTGGGATTCAAATTGAAATCAGAGAAAGCAATAAAAAAATGCACCGTAGCCTGCAGATATGAAGCATGGCCTCACACAGGAGTCATTTCAAATATCCGGAAATGATGTTTAATTTGAATGGATTATATTTCCAGTGATCTTGTTGCCATCCACTAATTCCCATCGGCATAGTCAGCACACATAGAGAAGCCTTAAAACACTTCCCATTGGTTATACATCCAGAAATCTCAACCATGATGAATGTTTTCTTTTCTTTTCTTTTTTTTTTTCTCTGCTTCAGACTGAAAGCGCAAAGAATGTGAATCCTAAACATGCCGGATCTTGAGAATTAAGCTCTTACATATCTGGATACTCAAATTATTTATTTTTGTAAGAAACATTTTACAAAGCTCCTTTTTAATGTGAGCCAGTAGTGAGCGTGTGTACACTGAGAAGATATAAGCTTAAGAGAGGAATTGCCCCAGCACACTAAATGAATTAAGACCATCAGACATGCCCTGAGACCACTGTGGAATCTAATATATAACATCAGGAGAGTTTATTTTTCCATGTATCCTTCTTCCAATTACTGTAGATGCTAGCCCTGCCACTTCATGTAACATTATGTAAAGAATTCTCTACTAAAATCATAGCAATAAACCCCAGTGCTCCTGGCCCACTTTGCATGGGATAAACACCCCACACGTGTTATTCATTTCAAGTGCATTTCATCTTTGTTTGTTGTTGTTCAGGCCAGATAACCAGCAGAGAGACTAATGTGATGCAGAAAATATTATTAGTATTATTATTTTATCTGGATTTTTAATCCAGCTTGCAAGAATGTTTTTCATGTCTGGAGGAGAAGGAGACTGTAATTCTATCGCTGGACAATCTTTTAATAGCAAACATCAAGGAAATGTAATTCATCTGCTTTGATAACTTTGTTGAGGGGCTTTAGAAACTACTCTGAAAATTAGCTGTTATCCACTAGGGAGAAAAAAAAAAAGATGTGACTTGACAAGAGAAAGGAATTTTCCCACTGAATATGGCTACTTGTTTAAGGACAAACATATATTTTAGAAATTATATTCCCTGAAATGAATGTTTCAGTGAAATATTAGGTGTGTGACTATTTCAGAATCCTAAAGTTTGTTGTTTCTGTGCAGGGTCAAATTTTAATCCTTTCTTTGTACCTATTAATTTTTTTAATACTTCATTAGTATGATGCTTATTTGACATATACTATCTTGGCCTGTTGACTGATATTTTTTGAATAATGTTTTGTCAACTAGATTAGACAACTGTAAATGAGTGGTTGTCATTACTTGTTTCTATAAAATTTTACCTATTACTGAGAAGGCAGAATATTCAAAACTAGATATATTATTGTATGCGAATTTTTACTTTGGACCATCCAGCTCTCTTTCTGTTATCTTCTTGACTATTAGTGTCCATCGATTCACCAGAGTATCCCCTGGGCTTGGCAGATTGTAAGCACTCAATAAATGTTTGCCAAATTGAATTCTTGTTTAGTTTTAATTCATTTAGTAGTATAAAAAAATCACAAAAGTCTCAAGCATTTTTAATTTATTTCTAATTGGTGACTTATTTAAATGCTGAAGGCTGGTCTAATCTGAGCTACCATAACATTTGTTTCTCAAGGTAGCTGAGAATTCATTCCTGTACTTAAACAGTAGTCTTCATCAACTGTATTATTTATGTGAGAAAAAAGGAGAATGCAAATATCAATATTGAGTTATTGAAAGGCAAATTTTGGGCACAATAAAACTGCTTCCAATATCACACAAGATTTCTCCTGAAAGACATTTTAATCTGAATTCAATGGTTATATAAAGAAAATTATGAATCCTGAGTTGCTTGCTCTTCACATGATTGATTATTCTTCAATTCTACTTAATTGCGTTTACATTTCTTTCTTGAGCTCCTGGAAATGGTGTATATGTGCACTGACAATAAACAGGCAATAAAACATGAGAAATTAAAATAAATTGCCACAACAAGCCTGAGTATATAAAATGGAAAAAATAAGTCTATTGAAAGTGTTAATTCAATCGGATATTACACATTCTTATCTGATGAGACCTCAAGCTTCCATATCAGAAAGAAGAAAACTTCTTTCTTTGGACACATAAATAGAGAATCAATAATGAGTTATACTTTGTGATAATATTGCTAGAAGTAATTGTCCACAGTGAAGTTAGAACTCTTGGTTTTAAATATATCTACCTAAAATGAGATTTATACAGCAAATGCCATTGGTGTTTTATGTCTTCACCTTCACCTTGAAGAGTTTTTCTCTTATGTACTGACACCCCTCACTCAGATTCTGGGAGCAGACTGTTCAAATTATACCATAAAATGATATTTTATGAGTTTAACATAATGTGCGCAGTGAGCCTTAGGTGAAGTGGGATTGAGCTAAGTTCATTATTTTTTCACTACTCTACTGTAAAATGCATTTTAGTTTCTGTCCAGGTTATTTATGTCTCAAAATTAGATGTAATCTTTTCAAAGAAGTAAGGGGAGATACTCGGGAGAAAGGACCAGATGTAATGTTTTCAGTTTCCATTTGTGAACTGTGTTCTTGGAGCCCAGGGAACTCAGCAACCCAATTAAGACGGTATCGATCTGTTCCTTCATCACAGTGTAGACAGACAGACTGGGGGTTTGCAGTTTACACATTTATGTGATTTCTCTTGGTGTTGGGTTGTTTTAAAATGCATTCCAAGTTTCATAAAGGTACAAAATTGACACTATCTGAGGTCCTCCATGTTTTGTGAAGCAAAAGTAAAGGAAATGGGGACCTCCCCCCAGCGTCCTCAGTACCAAAGTCAGATCAAGGTAGCATGGTAGGGAGGCCAGGAACAGCCCAGGGGCAGAGTAGGATTGCTGTCCCTTCAGGGTCCTGTGTGCATCTTCTTGCTGGTGGGAATGTCAGACAGTTTTCGTAGTTCTTGTGAAGTACCCTCCTTTTTAATTCTTCCTGGTAAACCCAAAGGATGTGCTCCATGATCCTGCCTTGCAGATGAGAGGATGGACACACAGGGTGGTTGAATACATTGTTTTATATCAAAGTGCTACCAAAAGACGCAACTGACTCCCAAATCCAGCTCTGGGTCTGAAGCTGGTGTGGAGTTCGATGCTCCCTTGTACAGCACTGGATTTAGCTTTTATCTCTGGGATCTCAAGTCATTTCATTTTTTTTTTTTTTTTTTTTTTAAAACACACATTACCAACACAGCCTTGGCCTCCACCTGTCTGATAGGTGCTATGGTTTGGTTGTGGTTTGTCCTCCGAAGATTCATGTGCTGGGAAGCTGGTCATGGTGCAATGGGATTGAGAGTGCTCAAAACCTTTGGGAAGTGGGGCTTAGGGAGAGTTGTGGGAGCACCACCCTCTGGAGAGGTTACTGTTGGTCTTGTGGAAGTGGATTGGGTTTTATAAGACTTTAGTTACTCTGAAACTGGGTTATTACGAAGCAATATCTTGCCACTCATTTGACCTCTTTCACATATACTAGCCACCACTCTCACACATGCTTCTGACCTGTAATGACATCTGCATATTGTGATGTAGCCAGAAGTCCTTGCCAAATGTGACCACAGGAGCTTAGAATTTTCAGTTTCAAAATGTAAGCTGAAACAAACCTTTTTTTTCCTTATGAAGTCTCCAGCTTCAGGTATTTTTGTCATAGCAGCACCAAACAGACTAAGACAATAGCTCTGCTCTCAAAAGTTCACTTTTAATTCTTTAAATTCCCTTACTCTAAGCAGCTATCTAGCAGGCTCTGTGGAGCCTCCTCAACACACACTGTCTCCTGCCCTTGTAATGGTCATCCAAGTCAGGATCCTTTTCTCGTCAATGCCCTAGAGAAGGGAATTACAACATGGGCTGTTGGGCTGCTTACTAAGGTTTGAGAATCATCAACCAGAGTTTGAATCAGGACTTTGAACTCAGAAGTTGACTTAACAGTTGACTTAACCTCTGTAATTCTTAGTTCTTTCATCATTAAAATATGAACAATATTTATATTTTACTGTCCAATTCCTTTCTTTGGACTCCCAGTTTTCTAGTTGCAGCAAAACTTGGGTGCTGCCTTGTTATATGAATCCTATGCTCCTTTACATGGCTAACATAACTCTGTGAGAAACTGCTTCTCTAATCACTTTTAAGTAAAGAAGAGGTGGGGAAATTGAACCTTGGGTTGTTGTTCCAAGGTGTTGGAAAAGTACATACTAGGAGTTGAGATCTCAGGGGACAGAGATGATATTTATTCTATTGTGCTTGGTCTAGGGACCATTTCCACCAATAATGATGCATGCTCAGAGTCAAATGTAGGCTGGGCTGGGTGTGTGGGGGGTCTGTGCGGAAATAAATCACTTAAGATTCTTTAACATTTCAATCTAAAGGCACACTGAGGGACAAGATTTGTCTGAAAGAATTTTCTTGAGAGATGATTTTGGGGTAATTCTTTCAATTCAGTAAAGCACTGTGCCAACAAGATGCATGCCAGTTACTTGATTGCCTTGGTAGAAGGGTGGAGAGCCCTGCTATCAAATGCCTGCAAATTATAACTTTCTTATAGACCCCCCCTGTGACTAGCTGAATGAAGTTTTTTTTTTTTTTTTTTTTAATAATTTTTGTCATTCACAACAAATCTTCTTCCCTGAGGCTTCTCCTGTCAAGGTAACCCTGAGAGAGCTGCCCAACCATCAACACCACCCTTATCCAACACCTTTGTTCTCACTATGAGGACTCGCTTTGAAGACTATAAAGATTCAAACTCAAATGCCATCATAAATTGTTGAAGAAGTAAGTCCATGTGAATATAAATAGCTATCTAAAAGACAAGATGCAACAACACATATTATTTTCCAGGCCATAAACAGTAATTAAATCAGATTTTCAGGAGTAGCTTTAATTTGAGTGGGCTGGGCCAGAAGATACTTGAGAAGACTAACAATTACCCAGAGAGAGTTGGAAGGGAATGTTCTTACCTCCTTTTTATCTATACATGATTCCTAATATCTGATAGTATTCCTTTCCTATTGCTATTGTGACAAATCACATAAACTTCATGGCTTACCAACACAAGTCAATTATCTTACTATTCTGGAGGTCAGAAATTCTGATTTCAGGACATTGACAAGACTGTATTTCTTCTGCAAGCTCTAGAGGGGAATCAATTTTGTTTCCTTTTCCAGCTTCTAGAGATTGCTCCCCCATTTTGGTTGCTGGTCCTTTTTACATCTCCCAAACTCATCCTCCATTTTCTGCTTCTGTCTTCCTCTCTTTCTCTGACTGTGATTTCTTGTCTTTCTTTTGTAAGGATCTTTGGAATTTCATTGATTCCACCTGGATAATCTCTAGAAGAACCCCAAATAATTTTAATCTCAAGGTCCCTCACATAATCACATTTATGAAGTTACTTTCACCACATAAGCTAACATATTTACGGTGTCCAAGGATTAGGATGTTACATCTTTCAAGGACCATTCAACATACCATTACAGTCCATTTGTATCTACTAGCTATTCAACATACCATTACAGTCCATTTGTATCTACTAGTATTTACAATCTCTCCTTCTTTCCACTTACAAATATCAAGGATTCTTATGGTGCAAGGAATCTGGTTTCAGTGATACAAAAATGAGTAAGGCTTTGACCCTGCCTATAGCAATGAGAAATTACCCTATACTTACAGAGCTTTAAGTATTTGCTAGGAAATCTAGTTATTTGTTTAACTGTTCCTTTAAATTCCCAGTAAGCCTATGAAGTAGGTTCTAATATTTATTCCATTGAATAGATGAGAAAGTTGAGTCAAGGATAAGTTAACTGATTTTGCAAGTAATAGAAGATAAAAAATCAGGATCTGAACTTTATTTGGCAACATGTGCCTACCTGTGCTGCTAGACAATCCCTGTTACAGTTTGAAATCTTCTCATTGGAATAAATCATTCAGACTTCAGCTAACTTGGGGAGCAGGGCCTGGCATGCAGGTGGCAAGTACTCTGCAAATCCGAATGCTGGCAATGACATTGATGGCAGCTTTCATGATAACATGATTGGAAGAACAAACTGGCTCCCTTTAGTAGGGGATGGCTCGACTAAGGAAGGGTTGAGCTCTAAACTGGCTTACTCCTTAATACTGCGGGGATAGTACAGCCCGACGCAGAGGGATAAAACCAAGCGGAGTTTGCTAACACAGGTCCTGATGAGCAAGAAGGTGAGAAGCCAGTTCTCAGTTCCCATTATTGTCCAAAGTCTCTGCTATCTGCTCCCAGGATGAGGCAGTGTGTTTGTCTTGTGGCTTCCCTAATTATCGATTAATTAAGGAA
Source organism: Glaucomys volans (assembly GCA_020662805.1). NCBI lineage: Eukaryota > Metazoa > Chordata > Mammalia > Rodentia > Sciuridae > Glaucomys > Glaucomys volans. The sequence goes on along the minus strand of JAJEJO010002095.1, from coordinate 977,360 downwards.
ATGATGGATAACCAGTGTCTCTTCCCTGCAGTATAACAAGATAGGTGGGCCAGTGCCCTAAGCACAGGGGTGTGAAGAATACACAGCAGGGCATCGGCTATTAGCAGCTTAATCTCAGTTCCTAACACAGCCAAACCGGTCAATCTCTTCAAACATCCTATGACTAGATTTGTCTAATTATGTTCCCTCTCAGATGTCCAAATCTCGGAAATTCTACATCATCTCACACTTAAGCCAAACACATTGAAGTACACAAATTAACATCTGAGTTCCGCATAGCAGAATGTCTACAAGTTCAAACTCAATCGTGATCATTGAATTTCTATTAATCATCCTGGGGAGTATAGTTTTTGCAACCAGGGAGGGAAAGAAAGCTATTTGAGTTGCTGGCATGACAAATGGGCCTCTGCAGAGATTAATCCCAACATTTTACATACCTTAATTGTTTACTTTGCTTCTTTAACCACCCTCACCCACATTGCTGATCCTCTAGAGATTCCAGGTTCTCTGATGAAAAAAAAAAAAAAAATCCTTGTACTTCTTTCTTTTCACTATATTAGTTTCTACTTTTGAGTCTTTTGTAATGCATAATGTTTACGCCTTTTAACAAAGATATTTAATAAAGCCTAAATCTCACCACTTGCAGATCAGATGATGCTGAAAATCACCTCATCTTATGAATTTTCAACTCAAATACCAGCTGGAAAAGCACACACATAATCATTGTGTAGTTGTTAAAATATCTCAGAAACCCTTGAGACTTGTAACCTCTACTGAATTTAGAGAGACAGCTCATTTTCAAGCATATTGGCATTAATTCGTTCAATCCTTACTTAATAAGTGGTTATTTAAATATGCAGTACACTTTGGGAGGTAACACCTCTAGGAGGTATTACTTTAGGAGTGAATATAAGGACAAAAATATTCCAAAAATGACATTAATATAAATCTATTTGCAGAGATGGAATTTTCATGGAGGAGAGATGGGGGAAATTATCCCAGTCAGATAAAATATCAGGAGTTAAAAAATGGAGGGAAAACTTGGAATGGAACCACCTTTTGATCCAGCTATCCCATTCCTCAGTTTATACCCAAAAGACTTAAAATTGGCATACAATAGTGATGCAGTCACATTGCAACGCAGCCACATCAATGTTTATAATAGCTCATCTCATAATAGCTTAACCATTATGAGACATGCAGGTGGCAAGTACTCTGCAAACCCAATTTTTGTGCCCTTCGCCAGATGAATGAATCAAGAAAATGTGATATATATATCATATGAATATGATGGAATATTACTCAACTTGAAAAAATGAAATTATGGCATTTGCCAGTAAATGAATGCATTTGGAGAATACCATGCTAAGCAAAATAAGCCAAATCCCAAACCAAAGGCTGAATGTTTTCTCTTATATGCAGATTCTAATTCACAAGAAGGCCTGGCAGGGTGGGTAGGGAAGAAAATAGTTACTTTAGATTAGGTAGAAGAGAGTGAAGGGAGGGAAGGGGCTATGGGTAGGAAGGATAGCAGAGTAAAACAGACATTACCTTATGCACATATATGACTGCATGACCCATGCCTCATTCTTCCTTTTTTATGGATGTGTTTGATTACATCAGGCCCACCCAGATAATCCAAAATGATCTCACTATTTTAAAATCAACTAGTTAGCAACTTTAATTCTATCTTCTGCCTCCTTTTCCCTTTTGAAGCTACCATAACATATTCACATTCCAGGCATTGGAATTTGAGTACTGGGAGGGGGAGATTGGCCTCATCCTGCTTTATCAGTTAGGAAAATCACTGATTTAGAGAAATGAGATGAGATAGACTTTGAACATTGTAGTCTCAGAATGTTCTCTCTGCTCCCACTGCTTACAAAGTTCTGATACATTCACTGTACCTATTCCCAGTTTCAATTTTCCTTCCTTATCTCTCTCTCTCCTCAGGATTCTCCAGAGAAACAGAGCAAATAACGTGTATGTCTGTCTGTCTATCTATCTATCTATCTATCTATCTATCTATCTATCTATCTATCTTTTATCTGGGAGACAATGAAACCTGGAAATTCCAACAGTCTGGAGATTCAAGGGAAAGTTGTGCTGGATGCAGTGGTGCACTTCTGTAATCCCAGCAACTCAGGAAGCTGAGGCAGGCAGAGTATAAATTCAAAGCCAGTTTCAGCAACTTAGTGAGGTCCTAAGAAACTTAGTGAGACCCAGTCTCCAAATAAAACATATAAAAAAGGTTCGGGTGTGACTCAGTGGTTAAGCACCCCTGGGTTCAATCTCCAGTACCAAAAAAGGAAGATTTGTGTACTGATTGGTCAAATGTATGGACACTGTGTCTCATCCAAACCAATAAAAATTCACATCACACTAGGTAAATGCTTGTATGTTTTACTGTCTTCTTCCATTCCATGATAGTTCACTAAAATGCCTAGAGAAGTTGCCCAGTCCACAGTTGGTATTCAATATATATGTATTGAATGGATGGTGTTCAGTACTATGTATATGCCTCTCAAGTTTAGATCTCTAGTATAGACCTTGCCCGGAGCTACAAGTTTGTAAATATCCAACTGCCATATGTGCATCTCCTCACTCCTCTTGGATTTATCAGCAATCTCATTATAGCATGCCCAAGGCTGTCTCCTAACACCTCCTTGTCTCTCTCTTCCATCTCTTGCAGTGAGTCCTTCCCTGGCCTTCCTATTTAAAAGAGCAGAGCTCTGTCCCTCATTCCTGTGCTTTAGTTTTCTCAGTTGTACTTCTCACTATCTCAGAGTATTATATGAATGTGTTCCTTTGTAGTCAGTAACTCTCCTTAAGTGACTTGCAGAAATTTCCTTTTTAAAAATTTTCAACATTGTTTTTGTAGTTTATAGTTTTATAGTTGTCTGTGCAGTACTTAAAGAGTGCCTGCTTCATGTTACACAAATATATGTCTCACATCCCAATATATAAATGAATAAAGAGGAGCTCCTTCAGTGAAAGAGACAGAACACCTGGAAACAGTGACTTGAAGCCACCTATCTGTCCCAGAAGCATCTTTGCTGAAACAGACCTATTTTAGGATCTTCTAATCTGTATGCACTTTGGAAGTCCCTTTACTCATTATATAAAAATATTAGAATGTCCCAATTAACCACATTAATCATACATTTTTTTTCTGTAAAATTTTGACTTTGGAATTAATTGGCTAAGAGTAGCTACTTAACTTCGATTTTGACTTCTCATTACTTTGTTGTCCATTTTCTGGAAAACTTTAAAGAATGGGGAGTCTGACTTATAAACTTTGTAGATATAATGATAGGTTCAGAGATACCGAAGTTTTAACATGGGTGAAACAATTTTATGTAAAATAGACATTTAGTGGAAAAGTTATTAATGCCAAACCAATGCTATAAGTTTTGTATTCTGTATCTGTTTAGTTTTTCATCAGAATTTTTTTTTCTGACCTCTAGCAATTATGGAGAAGGGGCCTATCCAGAACCGTGGGAACAGGGACATTCTTAAAACCCCTTGTGCTGGGAGAGATTAGTGTGTCTGGAGTTCAGGGAAGTAAATTGGAGACAGTGTGCAGAGGCCCTAATCCCACCTACTATGATTAGACCTGTTTTAATAGCAGTTAAGGGTAGCTATAGCCCTTGGGTACCCCAGGAGGATGACCTTTATTGGGAACTTTCCATGGGGAGTACAGCCAACTGACAGTGGGCAGACTCAGGTTCCTCCAGGATCTACCCCAGCCTTGGAGCTGAGGCTAGCCAGCTCTCTAACAACGGATGTGCACTTTGCACTATTAGTCTGAATGTAAGGTGGGACCTTCCACAGAGATCTTTGTACCAGAGTTCCCTGGAGGATGCTTGGGACATTCAGAAGTGGGTTATAGTCAGGAGCTCCTCTTAACCAAGTTTCCCTCCTTCTTTTTCCAAAAGTGTCAGATGCACAGCGCTTGGAAAATCTTGTTGCTATTCTTGCTCTCTCTCCCTCTTTATCTTTCAGGGGCATTGTTCTCAATAAATGCCTTGCACTTTTCTGTCTGGACATTTGCTTCTGCAGGACTCAGCTGTGAGAAGGGCATGAATGAAGGTGGTTTGCCTGGCTTTAAAGTCACTATAAACTAGACGAACACTGCTTGTTCAGCCTGGGTTCTCAATGTTTCCTGCATAACCTTCCTTCACAGGCAAGCAGATTCCAACAGAGGATGGCGAGGCCATCTGAAATCTGTGCTTCACGTTTTATTTCTGTCCTCCGTGACTCGCAGCATCTTCAACTTAATCCCAAAACCTTCGTGAATTCTCCTTTTACTCTCCCAATGTGAATTTGTAAAATCTCCAAACTGCTGTTACATTTAAAGGAAAAAAAAACCCTCAAAACCCATCCCTTCAGTATTTCAATAGTTTGATCTATTTAATTTTAATATGCTCAAACTCAATTAATAAATCTTTTATACTCTTTTGCTTTCTCATCAGTTAATAGATTTCTGAATACCTAGTAGATTCTTCAGAAATTTTGGGGTTGATGGATTTGAACCTTTGTACCAACAATTGAAATAGGCTAAAGTCTAATAGCAGCTACTATCAGATATAAAAGGAAAGAGCTGGACCTCAGAGCTTATAATGAAGCAGTCATGTTTCTAATTAAATTTCAGACTTGTTAGAAGATTGTACCGTGATTCAATGGTAATGAGAAGTCTGGACACCAGGAGGAAGTGTAATACAGAAGTGGTTTTATCATATAAATCACAGAAGATAAAAAAAAAAAAAATCACATACAACCTTGACCAAAGCAATTTTATTAACTCTACTAATGCAAACCACTTTCAGGAGGAAGGGAGAAACAAAAATAATCTTTGTCTTATATTTTTTCAAAGTCACAATTTATTTAATGAGTTCAAAATGGGATCGCTTTCAGGAAGTAATCTTAACAAACATAAGCTTATCTCCTTTTGACAGCAACAATAAACTGAAAGTCAAGACAGCAAGGGTCTGGAAGAAAGAACATTTGTGAGTTAGGTGTGTGTGTGGCTATACAAGTCTAAGAGTCACAGCCTGTGAACCAGACCTGGCTTAGCTGGGGACGTTAGAGTATATCGCTCTCAAAGGAAACCAGGGTTCTTTTGTGAGAGAGGGCAAATGACTCAACAAGACAGCACTTATTGGACTCATGGGAAAGAGAAGAGACAGTGTTTGAAAACCTGGCACCCGACAGTATGGGGGCCAGCTCCGGTCCCGGAGGCTGGCCAAGCAGGGGTCGAGAAACATGGAGCCCTGAGTTCCCCCAAGCAAAGAGAGATCATGACACGGGAAGAACCCAAACAAATTTCAGTGCAATAGTTTACGTGTTCCTCTTCCTGATATTTTTTGGCCCCTTGGCTTTTTGAATCAGAAAAGATATGAATCAGTGGAAAATTCTTTATGACAGATAAAGTTCTGCCCACTCTTGTAACTGTAATAGAAAGCTGATTCATTCAAATTTAGTATATAATCTCTTTACTATAATCTTCCTACATGGTGAAGTCAATTCAGTAACCCTAAGAATAAAAGGCATGCCTTACCATTTGCATATTATATGATGGTCATTCTTTTATTTCATATTTATGAATATGATAAAGATAATAATCTGCTTTCCTAAATAGGATGTATTACTTTAGGAAGGATTTCTGTCAAAAATAAGTGATTTGGGGAGGGAGGATTACTTTTGGGGATTACTTATTTAAATTAATGTGCAGAAATATTTCTACATCCAAATACCTCATTTTTATGTTCTCAAAAAATAGCATGAAATCTTGACTACAGTCTCTTGGTGAGCTCAGTTCACAGCAGTAACACAACACATACTAGTTGAAGTCACTATCCTTTATCAGTGTGGTATTGGTGAATTAGATATTGGTTGGAATAAGAAAATTCAGAATCCATCTTCATAATCTCTGCAATGGCTGACGCTTTTCACTCAGAAATCATTGTCATGGACGATATGGAATATGTTGGTGAGGATGAGAATCCTTCTAGCTTTCTCCAAGGAAGAATTCCAAAGTCAATTTCAGCAAATGAACCTTTACCCTCCTACTTGTGCAAAACAGAAATGAAAGCATCGTGAGAGTTCATAAAGGGTTTTTTCTTTTTTTTAGTTAATTGTTCTATGAAAGTGGTTGAAAATATATTAAGTAAACCTTGCCCTATCCTTAATAAAAATAAAAGCTTGTTTTGCCTGTTGCTGTTTTTGCTTTATTAGAATTTATGAGTTGAAATATGTAGGTACTTTGTTGATTTCATAAGTCCAGTGAACTTTTGATGTTTTATGCATCTTTAAATTTACAGTGTCATATTAAATTTCTAAGAATTCAAAACCTAAATTTGAAACAATATCAGCAACTCTACTTAGCTTGAGCTAATCTTCCAGAATAATCAGGCACATAGTTTAAAATGTGTCACAATATCATACAAGAGTATAGGTTTAAACCACACAAAACACTGTCTTAATAATAAATACAATGCAAGATAGTACAAATTATTTGTAATATACAAAATATATATCCTAGGTGATAACTGAGAAATGATCCTATGTTATTGTAACAGCTAAAGAATACATTGCATTAATTTTCATATGCTTAGACTTTAAACTAAAGCAAAAACTATTGTCATTGATTAAATTACATCTCTCAAAACAGGAGCCTTTGGGGGAAATTTTGTATATTATTTTTATCTTTACTGCATTGTAGTTATACATGATAGTTGGGTTCATTTTGATTTATTCATGAATGCATACAACATAGTTTTCCCCATTTCAACCCCCAGTACCTCCTCCTTTCCTTGCCTCTCTCTCCCAGCTCCCCCTAATCCCCTTCTTTTAGTCTATTGGTCTTCCATTTATTTATTTATTTATTTATTTATTTATTTATTTATAAATTGGTACATTGTAGTTACATATTAAATTGGAATGCTTTGTGATATATTCGTGCATGCATATGTTATAATTTGGTCAACTTTATTCCCCAGGTCTTTTCCCTTTGCCTTCCCTTCTCCCTCAACATTTGGGAAATTTAACACACAAAGTTAATACATTTTACTGAGCAAATGTCTCTAGTAGTAAAGTGGCAACACAAACTTAAATAAGTGACCAAATAAGGAATCAAGTTTTTTAGGATTTTCAGATCTTCAAGGTAGGAATAGTTAGCTTCTGGTATACAGCTAGTAGAAGTGGAAACCAGTAGTAGCATGCTTGGCATGCTTCTCAGGTTCATGCTGTCCTGCTCTGGGCAAGGTACCTAGCTCCCAAGGTTTGGATCAGAAAGTGTGTGATGCTACAAACTGACTTTCAAAGTCCTAATATATTCTGATAAAGCAAGATATGATAGTATTACTCTTCTTGTGCCTTATGTCCCCCAAAGGTGTTAATCTGTTCAAACTACTGTGTAGGATACTACAACTGCTCTCCAGTAGGTGAGATAAATCTTTTAATTCTTTTTAAATGGTTTACCAACCTGGTTTTGATAATTCTAGATTAACCTACATAACTGGCATAACCATTATTTGTAACAAGGCAACTTTTAAACAATGCGACCATAAAGTTTCCACACATCCTTGTTCCAGGGGCAAGTCTGGGAAATGAGGTAAGACTCAGGGGAATGTGGCTGGGGAGAACCAGGTGAGTAAGAGACGTCTCCCAGTGATTGCTAGTGCTTCAGGCTGGATGGGTGATCAATTCTGAACAGGCCCGTGAATCTGAATCACCCTGGGGTGCTTAAGAATGCCAAATCTGGGGTCCATATCCAGTAATTCTGATTCAGAAGGTCAGGGGCAAGATGAAGTTTAGGAATCTGAATGTCTAACAAGGACTTTTGGTCATTCTGACGCCAGGATCTCAGCTTTAAGTAAAAGAAAGCTTTGATGTCTTACCTAACCCCAACTTCCTTTGAAAAATAACCTTTGAATGGGAGAAACTATAAAGCGATCGTCATGCTCTTGAAGCAGTAGGTAGCTGGCTCGTCCTCTGTCCCATGGGCACTAATTGACATTTATCCTCAGCACACAGCCCACACATTTAATGGTGGCATAACCCTGTGGTTAGAAGCTTCATAAATGGAAATACACACAGCGGTGGCAGCCTTTTATTTATATACTCATTTCAAAGAGGAGTCAGAGCAGTTAGCTCCGTACAGTCTGTTTACTAAACAGAGTTTAAGCAATGGGCACAGACAGAGATGCTTTCAGCTTAATGTCTACCAGATGATTAAAAAGTTTCCCGTTGGCCTCTGCTCACAGCCTAGCCAGCAAAGAGGTAATACCTGTAAAATAATTATGGTAGGGCATGTGCTTAATTTATTCCAAACATTGCAAGATTTTCACATTAGCATTAATGGCTTGCTTGTAGTGGGACCCTAGAGGCCACATAAAATAATAGGAGGCTCAAAAGTTGTAGCTAAAAAGGAAGTGTTAAAAAAAAAAAAATTCCTCATTCAGTTTGTAGTGTGTTCCACCAAAAGATCGTGGTTCAATGTTCACATTGTTCTCTCCAGACAGTACTAATTTGTTTCCAATTAAAAGAAAATGGATTGCAAATGACTTCACAGAGCAGCCTGGTCAAAGGAATAGCCTAGTTTATAATGTTGCCTGAGGAGCAGCGATTTTGCTTCAGGGCACAAATCTAGCCCTGAGTTATACAGAGTAGCTGAGTCTAAAGAGAAGAGTTAAAATTACTTTTGGTGATGGAATTTATTGTGTTGCTGAAGCTAGTTATTATCCTCTATTTGGGGAGTTTTCAGAAGCCTATAAATCTCTGTGGTGGATAGAAATTAATAAACTTGCATCCCAATTCATATGGAGTAATTGTTAATGATTACCCTCATATTTAATGGCATAAAGCTTTCCACCCACCTCCTTGTCATGAGAGGGTAATTGTTTCCTTATGATCCTTCATGTCTTTGATATGTAGACAATGAACTAGGAGGCAGGCATTCGATGAAGTAAGAGAAGACAGGGAGAAAGGAAGTGTTCTCAGAGATATGATAAAAGTCACTGAAGACCTGTGACCTCTACCAACCCCTGGCAAGAAAAAGTTGGGAAATGCTTTTCATTCTTAGCGTGTGTACGAATGTCCAGGAAGCAACCTAAGTGCGGATGCTACCAGTTGGAAAGGGAAATGTGCTTGCGTTAAAAAAAAAAAGTTCAGAAATATACAAAAGCTTCACTCTCTTTCAGTCTCTTAACCTCCTTTGCACAGTTAGGAAGACCTGGGACCTAGACAATCTGCAATTAGAAGCACAGAATTCTTATGCCCATTCTCTGCAGAGACTCTGAATCTCTAAGAAACGAATGGTCAGTATAGAATTAATTAGTCCTAAGCAATATAAACTGCTGGTCAAAATAATGTGTTTGGGATAAGAAGTGTATTGTTTCTAGTAAGGACTAGGTCAAATTGTGGAACACAATAAACTCAAGTAGCTGTCCCCCTGAGCTTTGGTTTGCTACCAATGAAGACCTGCTTGTAGCAAAAGAGACAAATTCCAACTCAAACCTGTTTAAACAAAACAAAAGGGATTATTACATCCATAGAATTATTGGGGGATGAGGAGAGCTTTATTCAACTGAGTTTCATGAATGCAGACCTTCAGTTTCCTCCAACTTTATTGATGGCTGAAACTAGCACATACTAAGCAACCTTGCACATATTGTCTTTATTCTTTTAAAGACATTTCTCTGAAAATTAGATTGCATTAAGAGAAATTTATCCAAAAGCTTTAAAGTAAGGCAAAAGGTATAAGGCATATCATTTCAGTGTGATAAAGTAGAGTGAACTCACCCAAAGCCCTGTTCAGTATTGATTAAAGATTTCAATTTAGTGAACTTATATGTTAACACGCAGATTTTTGTTCAGTAGAGTTGCAAAGAATTTTTCTCTAGAAGAAAAAAAAAATCTCAAAATGTCAGTTGATTGCCCTATAGAACAATAACCAGTTTTGTATCTACTCCAGTTATCATCTTTGTTCTTAGTTAAATTAACTATGAATACCTTGCTTCACAAGTATTCTTTAAATTGATCTTAATATCCTAATTCTGATTAGCTCATTAATTGCATACTGTTTTTGACAAAGTTTAATTTGATACTTGCTCGGGAGTCAGGAATTTACTTTTCAGGAAATCATACCTTAGCAATAACAAAAATGCACTTATTACAGTCACTGTGAAGCATAAACCAATCCTAATCTGTAAATGCTTTTTAGAAGTTACTTTCATACTACAATTTCCCTAAGTAGAGCCCATTGTCTTTAGAAAAATGGATCTCTTGCTTTTGATTGACAGTCTCAATTCTTAGCACTTATGGGGTTACGAGTTTATTCCCAAATGCTTGTATGACTTGCTCGTTCATTTCCTTCAGGTCTCTACTGAAATGCCACCTTTTTGGAGAGGTCTTCTTAACCATTGCCTTGGAAATAAGATCTTGGCTCACTCAACCTTATTTGTTTTTCTTCATAGACCTATCACTTTACATATACCTCTTTGCGTCTTATTTGTGTTCCTCTACTAGAACATAGACTTTGTAAGAGCAGAGTACACACAACTAGTGGGAAGGCAGACAGAAGACCTTATTAGCAAATGAGGGTACCAGAGGTATGAGTTCAAAATAAAACGAACAATGGTCATACGTGATATTGAGCACTCAGTATGTGCCAGGTTATATTCTAAACATCATTATTTTATATGAATTAGGTGCATGTTCATCATTCATTAATAATCCTTTCCACAGTCAATGAGGTAAGAGTTGTTACTATCTGTTTACAAATTAAGCAATGGGACAGACACAGGAGGGTTGAGGAACTTGCTAAAATTTACACAGAAAAATTAGAAGTCTCAATGTATAGCAGAGTGCTCCCAAGTAAGGAAAAATAGAATTTAATATTCACCCTTACATTTTTTCTTTTTTTTGTTTTTCTTTTGTTTTGTTTTTTTTTGGTTTGTTTTTTACTTTTGTGGTACTAGGGATTGAACCTGGGCTTCTCTACCATTGAGCTACATCCCTAGTGCTTTTTATTTTTTATTTTGAGACAGAGTCTAATTGAATTGCACAGGCTATCCTCAAACTTGACATCCTCCTGCCTCAACCTCCCATGTCACTGGAATTACAGGTGTGCACCCCTGCACCCAGCTTTACCTTTATGTTCTTACTAACTGGAATATAAGCCCCACAAGGGCAGGGTTTCTGGTCTTTCTTTTTTTGTTATTATACTATCATATCGTAAGGTCAAGACAAGAATTTGTTACATAGTTGATAGTTAATAAATGAGTGATTTATGAATGAACAATATTTTGATGACTTACTATGTTCTGATTCTTCCATGGCCCTGCAGATTTGATAGGCAAATCACCACCTGGGAGAAGAAATATTACATAGGAAAGTGGAAAATTCTCTAAGGAGCATGTCCAACATTTGAAATATAACACAAAGTTATGCCTTATACTTATTTTTATATTTTCTCCAGACTCAACTTGAGAATGCAAATATTCTTTCCTGAAACTGGAAATACTGTCAGTCATGTCAAAGTGAAAAATTATTATTATTATTTTATTATTATTATTATTATTATTATTATTATATTATTATTATTGTTACTACTACTCTCACTACTACTACTACTACTACTGGGAATTGAACCCTGGGTACTCTGCCACTGAGCTACATCCCCAGTCCTTTTAATTTTTTTATTTTATTTTGAGACAGGGTCCTGCCAAGTTGCTGAGGGTAACAGTGGTTATCTCCAGCAAGAACACTAGCTAAGGCTACCTGAGCCCCCAGGGTGGAGTCAGGCTCCTGGAGGGTTTGAATTGCAGTGTAGGGATCAACTACTCCTGCCCATATCTCCTCTGGCAACCCCAGGAGACAGCCTGCCAGACTTAGTTGGCCAAGTAGATAGCAACTCAAAATAAATATTACTACCTTCTACATTTCCCCAGGTCTGAGCAGATCCATAACCGAATGGATTTATCTAATGATTTTGTGTTGTAAAGGAGTTAGGTATCATAATTGCAGTTTTAAATGTAGGAATGAAATGACTTCCCCAGGGCTGCTACTTGTACAGCAAAAAACAAATCAAGATTAGGCTTCAGGATATTGCAGTTCAAAACCTGTTTTCTGTAGAGAAATTACAGTGACCATGTCTTAAACCCAGAAGGCTACCAGCAGCCTGACCAAAAGCTAAGCATTCACAGAGATGTTATTTTGAAAACTTGTACAGGGAACACAATTTTCTGGGTTCCGAAGAAGTAACAGCTCTTACAACAGGTGGCACTGGGAACAGAGAGCAGACAAAACTGAAATGAGAAAGTTGAGGACATATTCAAAAGCAATTCTAAAAGATGATGCTGCATCAGAAACATTTTAGAACATTCCATGTGCAGCTGAGAATGAAGTCATGAAGAGGCTTTGGAACAAATAAGTTTGTTTATTCCTTCCTTCCTTCCTTCATTCATTCAGTCATTCACTCACAAAGATTTGCCCAACCTTCATCCCTGTGCCACCTGTAGGAAGGTTGGCAGAATAATTAGCACCTGGATCTCTGGGTTAAAGGAAAAAATAAATAAATAAATAAACATCCCCTCCCTCAGTCCTCTGATTGATCATCTGGTTTATTTTCTCTTCCTTTTTTATGGTGCCTCTTTACCCCTACAGTGCTCAGTGGGAGATCGAAATGAAGCCAAATGAAAGGAGACAAACAACCCTAGTCTCCTTTGAATTCTTAAAGAAGAGGTAAAGTAATTTACAAATGCTGGCCTGAGAGGCACCGTAATTTTTTTGAGGTTTTTTTTTAAAAATCAATTTTAGTGCAATTTAATATTTTGAACTTTTATAAAAGCTTTTTATTTATTTTTTGTCAAGTAAAGTATCATTTACTAGTTTGAGAAACTGCATTCAAACATAGGTCAATGTGTAATAAAAGGTTTCTATTTGGGAGGAAGACAGACAACAGAACAGAAGTGGAAGGTCAAGGAAAGCTCTTAATTGAACAATTTCTTTACCTTCCTCTACCTTCTTGGAGAAAGAAGAAATGCTGACAAATCAGATCTCTCTCTTTTTACTATACCATGCAAATAAATTTTTCCTTATATGATTGAAAATAAGTGAGGACTACTGGATAGGTTCTTCAGAATAGAAGTAGAGACATTGAGGAAAATTCTTCTTTCTTCATTCTGATGATACATGAAATGTCATTATGAAATTTGGGGTCTGAATTATCTCCAGAACTTTAAGTGAATAAGTGTTAGGCTGAAGATTGGGATTAAATATTGTCAAAGATCAGCAGAACATAGTTTGCTTTTCATAAGAAATAATGCAAACTAATATTGTATAGTCCCTAAACTTCCTTGTGTTTACCTCTTCAGATGAGCAAGACATTTTCTCTAGCACCCCCCCCACACACACCTTTTTTTCCCCCCAGAAAATTCTTGAAAAAGCTTGAAAATGCTTTACATTGCTAGGCAAAACTCTTTGGGACTGAAGAATAGAAAGAGATCTTGCTTGGATTCTGTGGAGTAGAGGTTCAGCTTTGGAGAAATTGAATAAATGAACAAATGCATTCTAACATCTAGGTTTAAATGGGATAAAAGGATTAAATGGAAGAAGAGACAAGAAGGTCAAGATTAGAAAACAAAAGAAGGATTATGCAGTGTTAAACCAGCTCTAAGTAGGATATGTGTAATGTATGGAAGGTTGAATGGTGAATCTCTCAAAATATGGATCCATACCTAATAGATGGAATCTGTGAATCTCACATCACCTGACAAAAGGTATAATTAAATTAATGAATTTCAAAAGAAGTGCTTACCCTGGATTATCTTGTCTGGCCCTAAAATCATCCATCCGTATTCTTATGAGGAAGTCACACAGATCTACAGTAGAACATGGTGGCTAATTGATATCAATGTATTGTCTATTTGAAAATCACCAATAGGGTAAATTTTATATGCACTCATTACAAAAACAAAAAAAAATGGTAAGTATGTGAATTAAAATTTAGGTTAATTATATTTTTTGTTAAATTATCCAAATTAAGAAAATGTAATGGTAACATTACCTGCAGAGTTGAGATTAGAACTTGAGAAACAAAAAAAGCAAACCCATGAAGGATGGTGCTTCTCAGAGACGGTCCACTGTGGGAAGCACTTGCCATCCATAAAGTTGACTGACAGGGGGAAAGAGTGTTGAAAGACCCAAGAGAACTGGAACCATGGAGGAAGGACTTCCTATGAGTCCTGTTCTTGGGCAAATGCAGTTATTGCCAGAAATGCAGCAGGAAAGCTGGAAGGGAAGGGGAAAGTAATGTGCCACTTCTGTCCCAAGCCTCTGGTCAGACCTGCAGAGGAGCCAGGCAAGTGTGGTTCACATCAGGTGCCTAGGGCAGTGCAGAGCTGGGCACAGAGGGAGGAGAGGGAGGCTGACCATGGAAGATAACTCTCTTATGTCAAACCAGGTACGGAAAATTTTGCTGTAGCTCTTAAAGTAAATTTTTCCCAAATTGTGTATTAGTAATTTTATTGTTTAGTTGAAAATTAAAACTCAAAGGTGATTTGCCAAAGTGACCTGATCTAATGGTGCCTCCTGCTCCATCTGCTCATCTGCATAACCCCATTCCTGGCACAAGAAGGGACCATCAACTTTGGTGCACTGCATGGCATAGCCCACCTTCTCCTCAGGTCCCTGCTCAAGTGTTGTCCTCTTAGCAGCCTCTCTGGTCACCCTAGTTTACTTTCCTTCAAAGCCCTGAGCTTTCCCTTGCACTTTGCTGTGTCTTTACTTAGGTATTGTCTGTTACTCCATTATAACTTAAATGCCACAAGAACCAGAATCGCATAGTCAAGTCTTTTCAGTGTGTGATATATAGTGGGGACTCAATAAATATGGTTGAATGATGGACCATAGTGCATCAGTAACTGAATCCTTGTGTGAGGTTCTGAAGCCCCTTGTCTCTCCCTCCTCAATGAGGGCATGGGAGTTTGTGATAATGGAATGAAAATGCAGTGCAGGGTCCAGTCAAGATCAGTCGAAATCACATCAGCAACAATACAAAGGTCCATATCAAAGAGGGGACTGGTATCCAGCATCAAGATAATGTAACAAGGAAGAGCAAGGTAGTTTGAACACACCACCGAAACAGAAAAATTGACTAGGATCTTGTTTCATCAGCTCACACTCACACACACACACACACACACACACACACACACACACACTACCCTCATTGCTCCCTGCAGGCTGTGCTTCCCCTCAGAGAGGAAAAGCGGACATCATGTGTGTGCCACATTCCACACATTCACATCCGGACTGGGCGGATGAGCAGAGGACATACCCACACTGTGCACCCAGATGGGGACTTTGACACCAGTGGGAGCTGTCTGTGCAAATCTCCCAGCCAGCTCCGAGGTGCCTGGGAGCCTCTGTGAAATACCAGTTTCACAGAAAGAGAAGCTGCTTAGGGAATTTCAACCAAATGCTGCTATAAATAACAGCACTGGGACAGGGGAGGCCTATGTTGTACTGGAATCTACATTTTCTCCTCTCTTCAGCCTCTTTTTTTTTGGGTACTTGTCATATAAAATGTCACAGAGCATGCAATAGAACTCAAATCATTTTTCCTTTTTTTTTTGAGGAAGAGCTCCAATCTTAAAGGGAAAGGGACCTGATTTCCCTTCTTCTCTTTAAGTGTGCTCAGAGTAGCATTTACAATGGTAGACATGACAGAGACAGTTCAGGTTGACGCCTGTCTTCCTCAGTTTGGGCTGCTGTCATGGAATACCTTAACAGTAAACATCTATTTCTCACAGTTCTGGAGAGTGGGAAATCCAAGTTTGAGGTGCTAACAGATCTGGTGGTATCTACTGAGGACTTGCCTCATGGTCTGCAATGGTCTGTTTTCTCTCTGTAGAAAGCAGAGAGAGGAAGCAAGTTTTCTGCTATCTTTCCTTTTTTTAAAAACATATCTTCTTAGTTGTAAATGGTCACAATGCCTTTATTTTATTTATTTATTTATTTTTATGTGGTGCTGAGAATTGAACCCAGTGCCTCACACATGCTAGGCTAGTGCTCTACCACTGAGCCCCAGCCTTCTGCTATCTTTTCTTATAGGGGGCGCTAATCCCATTTTATAGGCTTTACCCTCATGATCTCCCCAAGACCCCACCTGGTACCATCAAAATGAGGTTTAGGTTTCAGTATATGAACTTGGAATTGAGGGTGCATAAATAAATGGTTCATTGAAATAGCTGACCAAACTTGGTGTGTGGACGAATGAGCAGACCTTTAAAGTTAAGTGGCAAAGACTTTAACTTTCTGAACTGTTTCTCAGTGATCCTGAATGGCCTAATAATTATTTCACATTTACTCAATAATAAGCACTTTTATTCCATAAGCCAGAGTGGGATGGAGGAAGAGTACTGCTCTATGATGCGCCGTTCTGGGAAACAGGCCTTTAGCACATTGGCCTTTGGGGGCATTCCAGATTCAAATTAGAACAATCACATTTCTGCTGAAATTTCTCTGATTATTTTCTTTTTAAAATCTTTTCCATGTTGGCCCCTCTTTATGGTCTGGGGCAGTGCAGAGGAAAACACTTCATCAGGGTGTTTCACCAGTGAGCACCCAGAACTTTGTAGCAGCTTCTTCCTGGATATGTTGGAAACCATTTCCATGATCCTAATTTCTCAAGTGCAGTCAGCCTTCCGAATCCACAGGTTCCACCTTTGCTGATTCCATAAACATGGATCAAAAATATCTGTTTGAACATGCACGGAATTATTTTTCCTTGTGATTATTTCCTAAACAAGACAGCAGTACAATTGTTTGCATAGCATTTACATTGCATTAGATGTTAGAAATAATCTAGAGATGATTCAAAAAATATGAGAGGAGCTGGGTTTGTGGCTCAGTGGTAGAGCACTTGCCTAGCATGTGTGAGACACTGGGTTCAATTCTCAGCACCTCATACAAATAAATTAAAAAAGGTTCATCAACAACTAATAGACAAATTTAAAAAAATATGAGAGGATTGAATAGGTGATGTGCAAATATAATACCATGTTATAAAGGGACTTGAATATCTGTATTTTCATTACCTAGAGGGGGTTTCTGAAACCAGTCTCCCTCAGATCTCAAGGAACAACTGGATTACACTTGTTGATTACGGGGAAGGTGTCCATGCTCGACCTCAGAATTTATTTTTACTTCCAATTGTAATGATCAGCCTTTCTTCTGTGCACTTACCCTTTATGACTTAGGCAGTTAGTTCTATTTTTAATTGTATAAAAATAAAAATTTTACTAAGGTAGGTGAAAGAACTAGGAAAAAGGCAATGTAAAAATATCTTTTGTAGGAAAAAAAAAAACTCCCTTCAAGTAGTGAGAACAATTTGTTTATTTTTTTAAGAGGCAAAGAAATTCTGGCATCCTAATTAAATCATTGAACTGAGAAGGCAGCATTGTTCACAGGGATGATTAGAAATGTGGACTCTGGACTCTGACTGCCTTATTTGAACCACTGGTTTCCTTACTGGCTATTTAACATTTGGTCATTTACTTTACATCACTAAGACTTGGCTTCTCCATGGGAATGCTTGGTAACCAGTGGGGATGCTTATCATGCTTTTGCAGCATATTATTGACAGCAAGTACCCAAGACTGCAGCACAATGCCTCACATGTAGTATGTGTGGGGGATGCTAGGAATGATTATTGAGAATTGTATGTTGGTATTTTAATTCCTTCAAAGTCAGAACTTAGAGTCATATTTCTGGAAGTTTGCAAACTGATTTTGAGAATGGGTTTCATATTTTTTTCTTTGAATATAAAAGTACATTAAACGTTCAAAATTCTAATGCTCACTCTAAAACTCCTCATGGTATTATTTCCCATCTAAAATGCAAGCCTGCGGAGAAGTCTCACATCATTTTAGGACAGGCTCTGACATGAGCATTCCTCATATTTCCGGATGCCACAATGCTTTGCATTAAGGCTGTGAAGCATGTAACTGCATTTAAACTGGGCAGATTCTATAAGGATTGAGCATAAAGGGAAATAATGTACATTTTTCATTTCCTATTCATTCCCAAATGCTAGTAATGTCAGTGTGAATTATTTGTTATATAATGCTAAAAATAGATCATTATTTTGGCATACTGTTGCATATAGTTTTGCATCCTGTAATATGTGATTTCTTTCTTTTTAATGTCTTTTTTATGCATACCATGGGTACTTAATGCATGATCATTAAGTGACTGGATAGCTAATGCTGCACATGTTGTTCAGATTCTAATTATAACTATTTTTGTCCTATCACTTTAGTGAAGGTGGTCGTGAAACAAAACCACTTTTTCACATCTCCTCTATGCAATTTTGATTTCTGGCTTAATCTCTAGCACATTGCTCTTTTTAAAAACATACACACACACATACACACATGCAATTTAATGTAGTAGAACTCTCCCAGTAAGGGAGAAATGCAACCTTGGCACATGGAAATGATCAAAAACTCTAATCTTGAAAAATAATTCTAAGTTGATATCACTAGCTTTGTTCTATATCTATAGTATTAACTTCAGCATGAATCATATGTGGCTAGGATATAATGTTTAATATTGATTTTGATTTCATTTTGTTTTTTTCTTCTTTTTGCCCTCCAGGCTGTCTTAGTTCCTGGCCTTGATCTTAAAAGTAAGATAGATGTTAGGCATTATTATCTAGCAGGAGTGAAAAATCAATTTTATCTTCTGGCACTTCATTCCCATTCCCTGCATGGCCAGGTAAAAACACTGGAACAAATGTAAGCTAACATTTCCCTTATTAAAGAGTGTAATGGTGGACTGAATATCTATAAGCCTTTGTATTAACAGATGTTTATTTTCAGATGATAAATATGAGTGTGAGAACTTATTGTTTCTTCATTGTGATACCTTTTCAATGAAATAATCTCTATAGGTCAAGGTGACATATTTTAAAAATTTTATTTGAATATAATTTTTGATCTTCAAAAGAGTTGTAGATGGTTCAGAATTCCCACATCCACCTTGGCAAGCTTCCCATAGTGCTAACATCTTACATAACCATGGTACGTTTCTCAGAACTCAGAAATTAACATTGATGTAATACTCCTATGTAACCTAGAGATTTCTTTCAAGTTTCCATAGCATTGCCATTAATATCTTCTGTTGTTCCAGAATCAGATCTGAGACACCTCATTACCTTAAGAATTATATATATATATATAATTCTTAAGAATTATAATTATACATATATAACTCCTAAGAATATATATACAAATATATATATATTATATTTATATAAATATATATTTTATATTTATTTATATTTATATTTATATATTTATATATATATATTTATGTATATATATACAATTTTTTTTACACTGGAGATTGAACACAGGGGCACTTAACAACTGAACCGCATTCCTATTCTTTTTTTTAATTGTTTTTAGAGACAGGGTCTCCCTGAGTTACTTAGGGCCTTGCTAAATTTCTGAGGATGGCTTCAAACTCGCCATCTTCCTTCCTCAGCCTCCCAAGCCATGAAGAGTACACTAATTGCAGGGAGCACTTTGGTTATTTACATTTTTGAGGGTGGCCAGGACAGCAATATACCAGGTGGAAGCAAGAATAGTCCAGTGGAATGGGTTCCAACTTCACTGTCAAGACACACGGGCACCATTCAATCAGTATAGGGACAGTGTAGGCGGATGTATTGAAGGTTGTGAGTGTCTAATTTATTCATAAATTTGACTAAATGAAAAGTTATCCTAATATTAACCCTACTCTCATTTATATTTTGAATTTTATGCTGTGACAGAAAAATAAGTCTACAATTATGTACTCAAAATCTCACATAAATCTAATTGCACTCATTACTTGGCTTTACTCCTCATTTTATTCATCTCTGAAAGGGAGCAGTAACCCCATCCCCTCTCTAATTAAATTGAAACCAAGTTCTTCATCATAGGAATAGTGACTACACTGCTGTCCAATCATAGGAAATAAGTTGAAATCGTTTATTTAACTCTTTCAATCATCTTCTTACAAAAGTGTTGATTGCTACTCATCCAGACTAAATGTAGACTTTGGAGACTCTGGTTACATATAAAGGTCTGTTCCATAGGAAACCATGTTATAAAATTCTATTTTCTCTTTTATTTGCTTTTTGTGTTAGAGAACATACTAATTGCTGTCTTTGGTTTTGGAACGTATAATTGGGTTTCATATCTGTCACAGTACTTCCCCAATTTCCTTTTTCTATCTTTCCTTCATTCATAACCATTTGAGTATTTAATATGGTTCAGGTACTATGATAAGCATTGTGGAAAATAAGTTTAATAAGACATAACTTTTCTCCTTTTGCTCAGAGTTTTGTGGATGTGAAAAATTTGAAATCAATAAGAGGTCTTAAATAGTCATTTTAAACATTAATTTTTTTACACTGTAGGTTTCTTATTCTGCTTAATGAAGCAAAGGAGTGCTTCAATAGGAGGTAACATTTCTTCCCTCTTTAGATTACCTTCTTTTCCTTCCTTCCTTTCTTCTTTCCTTATTAAATGAGCCTAGAAATAAAAATAAGCCATTCTTAGAAGATTAAGTAGTGAGTACAAGAGGACGGTGATTCCAGGTAGATAGAGCTGTGGGTTAATGTCCCAGGGAAAATAACCTGAGGATACCAAAATCAAATGGTTTGGAAGGACTGCAGGGTTAGAGTCTGTGTGAGAGAAGAGAAGTAAAGAGATCGGACATTATACTTTCAGACTTGAGGCTCTGACATCTGTGTAACCTAAGGAAGAGATAATGGGACTTGAACTAAAGCAACACAGTGGTGGTTGAGAAGAACAGATGAATTCCATAACAGAGGAGAAATGGACATGACTGTGAATTGAGGAGAGGCAAGATGTTGGAAGAGGTGCTGGACTTCTGGTGTGGTAGACCTTGCTGGTGGGTAAGATAGGGACACAGTAGAAGACAAACCCCTTAGCATCATGATATGTGGACTGGAATGAGAGGGAAGATGTTGCATTCTTTCTGGATGGGTTGATAATGGCTTTTCTCTAAGAAACCAGTTAAGATCAGTCAGGAGAAGCCTAACAGAGGGTTGTGGGCAAGAAAAATTATTTGGAACCTCTTCACTGAAACTGTGATCTTATATGGGATCACAAACTCAGGGATAGATGAGAAACAAACAAATAAGGCAAAACAACATTTAATAAGTGTGCAGAGAAAGAGGAGTCAATCAAGAGAAAGAGAAGGAAAGACTGGTGTAAGTGTAAGTGTAAGAGCCAAGGCCTGATAGGAGCATGTCAGGAAACAAGGTGGGGGGAGAGTTGTGGAATAGGTCAGGTAGGCTAAGGAGGAAGAGAACTGAAGAGAGCAGAAGTTGAGAAGTTAGTTTGTTGGTGACATTAATGAGAGTCGTTGAGTGGAATAGTGGTGGACATGGGACAAGTGTGAGTTGACAAGCCGGCTGGATTGTGTGGCAAGCAAGGGTTTGGTTTATTTGGTCTTTACCTTTTTTTTGTTTGTTTGTTTGATTTTTGTTTGTTTTTGTTTTTGAATAAAAGATAGCTTTATTCTGCTCCTGGTGAAGGGAGAACTTTGTGTGGAGAGAGAAAGTTTGAAGGTACAGGAAAAAAGAGTCAATGATGAAGTATATTTCCCCCAATAGATGGAAGGTGCTATAAATCTAGACCCAAGTGAAGGGATTAGTCTAGGAGAGAAGCAACTTCGTTCTGACCCTAAGGTGTTGAATGGGTAGAAACATAGGAAAGAACTTGGCAAGAAGTCCTTGGTAGAGATCTGATGGGAGTTCTTAACTAATGAGTCTGTTGTCTCTATGACTTAGAGGACATGTTTAGATGCTCAGCTCACACAGGCAAGTGTAGCATAGAAAGTTGGGTGAGCATGATGAAAGTTCAGGATAGGTTAGCGAGAATGGGAAAGAGAAATATTGACAAGAGACATCGAAGGTTCAGAACTCATCTAATCTATGAAAAGTTGTACTCTCGATTGTTCGGTGACTGCACATACTATCTACTCTACATCCATAATTTCACCAGTCAGAACTTAGCAGGAAAAAAGATATTTCTAAGATGTGAATGTTGGGATGATAGCAGGGAAGTCCAGTGCATTGTGCTATTAAGGGTTTAAATAGGGTTATGGACCACAGAGTCTTGAAGGGACGGAAAAGACTATAAATCTAGGAGAAGATAAATGGATTGAAATAAAAGGAAGAAGTCAATAGAGAGGACCATCAAGCCTGAATTAAATGGTAGGATTGACTGTATCATCGAGAGTTAACCAAAGCTAATGGCTTTAACCTCATACATGCTCTGTCCACTAACCATGCCAGGTTGTGAAGCTTTTAACCACAGTCAGTACTGTGGGTAAGACTGAATATAAGAAAATGGGCTTTACTCTCTTCAGAGAGAAAAAAGCAAGATGAATCATAAAAAATCTTCCTATTATTACTCTACAGAAATAGTGTGTAGGAATGAGGTCAACTAGAGGGACCTACCGAAAATGAACATGCTACTATTTATTGTCTCTTTGGATGAAAATCCAATTTCATCTCCTATCAAAGATCAAGCTACTGCTATTTTATGGTAAACACAGAAACTGCCTTACAGAAAATTACTATTTTAACAGGTGTAGTCTTACATTCAACTGTGATTGAAAAATTGGCTTCATGACTAGTATTGTGCTCATATCAGCCATATAAATAATCTCCTTGGATATATTTTTACAGATAAACATCATTAAAGGGTATACTTACTTTATGTTTAATCACAGAGTATTCATTGAAAACATCTCTTTCAAGATGAACTTTAACCACTTAATATATTTCATCTGTTTACTTTTATTGCTGATCAAAACATCACATAGAAAAATAATTTCAATTATTTTTTATGGAGAAGGAAAAAGAACCACAACAACATTTTAGGAAATGTTAATATTGACTACTGTGATATAAAGAAAAGCTCTTCATTCATGCGAAAAAAGAAAAAAGCATCTTCTAGGTAGAAGGCTTTGTGCTAGGTAATGCACAACTCATCTGTTTTAGTATGAAAAAATAACTCTTCCATAACCAATCCTTAAATAGTAGCTCTGACAGCAGGAGCAATTTGTTCATTCACCATAAGATCACACTTGCTAGAGGGTGGGCTCTGAAGAGCCAGGGCTTTGCCTAGTCCATCACTCCTTCCCCACATGCTCAGATATATGATGAATAGAGACTGGCACGTGATGAACATCCAAGCAATATATGTTGGAAGTGGGAGTGAATGGGTTGAGCGTCAATCTTACACAAGGGAAATTCATGTATCCTCACTGGTTACTTAATAGTGTATGAACACAGAGCATCACATGTACATATGAATAAAGTAAGTACCTAACTCAGGTCAACAAACCCAGGTCCTTAGACATCAGAGGGTCATGTAGGCAGAAAAAGAAAACTTATTTCTCCATTTTCTCTAACCTCTGAATGAAAATTTGTATTTTCTAACATTATGAGTGCAGGAAATAAGCCATCATAGTGTTAGTACTGTGCCTTTGTAATCAATAAAAATCACTAAGCAAAAACTACATTACAGTTGTTTCCAATATTTCAAAATACTGTAGTGCTTATTACTAATTTGAAATGATGGCAGTTATTAGAGTCACTCCAAAGTATTGTTTCCATAATGGTTACAATAATGAACTGGTATTACTATAAAATATTTAGCTCTTTTGATAACTGAGATACTTTCATAATTGGTTTTCTTTCTAATTCTCTTCTTTTATTTATGTTTTAAAAAAATTTGCTCCAACAAATGGTATTAACATAGTTTGTATGCAACAATAGCCACAAACAATTCCTCCAGTCCTTTTGGATACATTTCTTTGTGTTTTACCTTGTTACTTCTCCCATCCAGGAACACTGTTTAATCCCCCTTGGATCTGGTCTTTCTTGAGTTATGTTTTGATAAAGAGCCTCAGCCTCTGAAACCCCACATCTTCAGCTCCCATGCTCTTGCTGCCTGAGCCCTGTCATGTGTAGAAGTCAGGGCTCATCTCTTGAGGATGGAAAACCGTGTGGAGCAAGGAGTCCTGAGGAAGACCAGGACCAACACCAGAAATCTGAGCAAGGCTATCTCTGTCATCTCATGCCATCCAGCTTTTTGTTGACACTACAACATGATGAACCCCAGGTGAGACCACAGAAGTCCTGCCAGCTGAGCGAAGCCCAGATTGCCAATCCTCACTGTCTTGAGCAAAAAAAGGCCTGACTTCTGGGTCACTATGTTTCGGATGCTTTATGAGACATTAGTGCACAACTAAAACAGGTTAGGCTCTATCTCACAGCCCGCTGTGCCCATGGTCCTGAAAATGAAGAACATGTGCCCTCAACAAATGCTATTTGCCTGCCTCTGGTTTTATGCTTATTTCATCAGAGTCTGAAGGGGTAGTCAGTTGGGTAGCTCTGGCCCTCATGTATTTCCTTTTAAATTTATTATTATTTTCCAAAACTATAAGCTCTTAGTAGGGTAGTGAGATAAAAATCATATTTAAATAACATCTCCATGTCTGGTAAGAGACATTGAGGAACAGTAAGAGCTAAGGATCATATGAGACAAGGGAAGGGGATATTAGAAAAAGAAAAAGAATGGATATTTTCAAGACTGCTGAGAGATCAAATTAGATGAAAACTAAGAATACTCACTGAATTAAGGGAATTAAAAGTCACTGACAATCTTAAGGGGAATTTTGATGGAGTGTAGGAGTAGAGTATATACTGAGTATCATTGAAGAACAAAAGAGATGTAAGAGCAGAGAGATATAAAGTGTGCACAACTGTTTCCAGAAGTTTGACCACAAATGACAATTATAAATAATATTTATTGAGCATTTGTGAGAGCTCAGAGTATATTTAGTGCTTCATAAGCACTGCCTCATTGAATCCCTAAAATATCCCTGTGAAGTAGTAACTGTATGTTTATTCCTTTAAAAATGAGAAGACTGAGACGACTCAAGATCACCAATATACTAAATGGTGCTCAGTTGGTAGAGTGCCTGTCTCACAAGCACAAGGCCCTGGGTTCAATCCCCAGCACCGCAAAAAAAAAAAAAAAAAAAAAAGAAACAATTGATTCCAAAGCTCAGTTTTTAAAGCACAACCTTGTCTTGGCTGCATTGTGAAGGTGGAGGTACAGAAGTAGAAGAGAAGTGTGAAGGTTGAAGGTTGAAAGAATTGGGTTAGGATTTTCAGTGTCTAAATAAGGGAAAAATTTGCACAAGTTATTGGGCATGCAGAGGAAGTAGTTATGACTTTACTACAGGTATGGTCATTAGTTAGATAAGTTTCCTGCTAGGTGAGGAGGAGTGACACGCTGTCCACCGAAGGGGTTGACCTTGGAGAAGAGGAGGGGAACCTGTACTGAAAAGCAGAAGAAGGGAGGATAAAGGCAGATCTAGGCTGATTTGGACATTTTAATACAGAATACAAAGTAATCACTGTTTCAATAGACTATATAATCTATAATTTACAAGATCATCTACTTAAAGATGGAGAATGGATGAGATAATGTTTAAAGAGCCTGAGAAATGTTTGAGGTCATTGTGGAAAGTAGAGATGGCAGAGGGAAGACGTGGGGATTGCTAAACAGTCTGGACGCCTGTTTGAGGTTGAAACACTGGTTTAATAGAAGTATCAAATTGTCCTGTGTGAGGTTTTCTCTGCCTCTACTCCATAATTTCAGATTAGCTTTAAGAAGGGAAAGTTTAATCAATCCTGGATGAGAATTTCTCCAAGCATGTGTAATGAATTGAGGACGATGTTAGGAATTTAGGTAGTTGGTAAGAGAAGGGTGGAGATGAAGGTGGGTGTGGAGAGACATGGCCATAGCTGATGGATGGGGGAATGTAGAAGAGTCAGCAGATAGAAAATCTAACAATATCCACAGTTGAATGAAGCACCTACAGGAAGGTAGTCATTGTGAAGTTAAAGTCATTTCACATTGTGGTGAGGTCCAGTGGGCAACTTGGAAGGAGGAGGTCATGGGAGGGGAGGAGAATATCTAAAAACCCAAGGTGTCAATGTGTCACTCATGTTAATTCTACAGCTAGACATGGAGCAGAGAAGAAGATAACGGGTCATAAAATACAGATGAGAATAAAAGAAGTGTAGTTTAGAAGAGCCCGAAGATTAAAATAATGAAGAGGTATATAGAGAACATCTATCAAAGATTGAGAGTTGTCCCACCATGAGTAAGGGTGAGGAGCTAGACCAGAAAGAGGGTGGTCCAATTGCCATGTCTCAATCCAGAATACCTAAGATGAGGGAGAAAGGTCAGATTGTATTGGATAAAATGCAAGTGAGGCAGTGTGGACTTACAGTCAGTTTAGTTTGATGTGTGGAGGTTGGAGATATAGAGTTTTCTGATTTGGGGTGAATATTCCAGTGTCCTGATGAAGCAATCTGGATGAAAATGAGGTACTAGAGAGTGCATCTGAGTAAGGATGCTCAGTGCATTATGGGTGATGAAATGGGCTTAGAGTTTGGGCAGTGACTGTGAGCAAGAGTCCATTTTCTAGGAGTATTGATTAGCTACACAGAAATTAGATGTAACCTGGATAATATGGAAACCTGATCACTGTGTGGTGAGGCTGAGCATTTATTTTCTTCTTGCTGTGAAGGAGAGTTTAGCAGGTATATTATGGCATGTGTGGTGCTCACAGTGTTGGAGGGCAGCAGGAAGTGGGCAAGCTCAGGTCACCTGCAGGGTAAAGCTTCAGAGCCAGCAACCAGAGGACCTCAGTATTGTAGGTCAGGATCTCCCTGGAGGTGGGGGTCCATGTCTGTCAGTGTTCCCAGTAGCCTGAGTGGCCAACAGCTGTGTAAAAAATATGCTCCCATAAATATCCTTCCTCTTCTCTATTTGTGTACATTTACAATTAATTTTCATAGGATATATTCCCAGAAAATAAAATCTGATATTAAAGGAAATGGATAATTTTTAGAGTTTTGGGAATGTATTTCAAATTTCTAATTATGAGGTTCCTACTACTTTCTACTTTTAGTAAGACAGCTCTCTCCCCACTCTGGTTACTACATGAAGTTTAAAAAACTTTAAGATCACTGTCAATGTAATAAGGCCTCCTACTGTTCTTTTATTTTTCATTTTTTTATTAGTAGGTCTGAAGGAGAATTTTTTTGTATTGCTATTGTATATTAATTCTTGTGATGTTTTGTCGATCTTCCCAATGAAATTGGTGATTTTTTTCCCACATCTTCTTTATATAAATATTAGCACTTTGCCTCCTATAGAAAATGTGTTTCTAATTTATTGCTTGCCTAAGTTTTTCTTTTTTATACTTTTGACTCATCAATATTTTGCATTTTTATGTGAAGAAACATCACCCAGTCCCAAAATTCATCCTCAGGCTTTGTTTAGTCCATAGGGGTACAGACAGATCTTGCTCTAGAATTCAATCACAAATATTAATTGTCAGTGCATCTACATGCTATTTATAAAGTTATGGCATCTGAAATGGAGTAGGAGTCCTCTTTTTTCAGCTACCTGCTTTATCTACGTCTTTGGATATGCAAAGTTGTGGCCAGAATCTGTTGTGGCTTGAGATCATGGTTCTCTGTTGTGAATATAACAGGTGTTTAACAAAACATAAGCAGTCATTGATCTCTTTAGGAGCCTTCTCAGTGGAGTGATGGCAAAGAGATTTGAGGAAAGAGTGGGAAACAAGAAGGTCTGAGTCCCTCACCTCTTCAGGCAGAGGCATCAGTGTAAGTGGGACAGGAAGAAAACACAGCTCTTGAGGATCTTTCCTGTGAACAGGAGCTAAAAGGCAGTTGGTAGCTGGGGAAGGATCATGAATAAAGACGAGTCTAGATCTGGCACAGACTAACACTGTCTTACAGCAGTCATGCCCCCACTCCAAAGAATTTTGAAAAATGTAGATTAGTAAAATCTAAAATATATTTGTCATTCTATACTTAATTATTGCTTAACTTAATGATTTCGAACATATGTTTTACTGTAGTTCAGATATTTAATGCCAGGCATTTTTAAGTTCTTCTCTAATCTGTTCTTTTTAAGTCTTCAAAGATAATTTTAAAATGATATTAAAGATCCACTTTAAAGGTTTTTTATGTACTTGGCTAAAAGAAAGTTTTTGCCTGATACCAAAATCTTATAAGTTAGAATATATGGCATGACATTCAACATGAATGACGACTCTGTGTTTGTGTGTTCAGTAATACAGAGTACAACAGGAAGAATGTACCAACCGCCAGAATGACAACACAACAAATTCTATTTCCTCATCTACCTGAAAACAACTGATTGTACAGTAAATATTTGCTGAATGACTACAGCTGGATTTTATAAAGTGGTTCACTTAGGCCCCTTCACCTTTTGTGATTTCAGTTCCCCGACTTGGTCTTACACTTTCAGGTCACTTAGTTCTACTGTTGGCTCAGGGTTTGTAAATCTTTTCCAGATGATCATCTTGCTACACTAAAAGCCACTTCAGCAAACTGCTGTGTCCTCAACTGGACTTTACAGGCAGTGCTGAATATTTTCCCTTGGAGCTCACATTTTGACTGGAGTATCAAATGAATGAGAAAAAAATGCAGATCTTCTGGAAGGAAGTAGAGCTCAGTGGTAGAGCACTTGCCTGCCATGAACAAGTTCTCCAACAATGCAAAAGAAAAGATAGATACTTAGATAATCACTGGGTGTTGGAATATTCAAAGTTCAGAGGAATAATCTAAGATAAGGGACTTAATGTGATGTGCTGACATTGAGCTGTGGGCTCTTAGGATGTGTGCTGTGCTTGTGTGTTTTGTCTATAGGAAAACCAGGGAACCAGAGGATCCTTTATATAGGCATATTCACAAAGCTCCACACAGATGACATCTGCAAACGAGGAAAATTCCTTTCTCTTACCATTACTAGGTTCATGTCTGAGGCTTCCATAACAAAAGATAGAGAAGTACACAAATTTATTTACGGTATGCTTTACATGATTGGGGGCACTTCAGAAATGAAGAATCAAAGAAACAGGAAAAGTTGTATATTTACTTACCTAGGATTAATGAAGAGTAGGTAACTGTTGGGGAGAATGATTAGACAAAAAGAGGCGAGGTCTAATGATAAGACACTGAAGGGAACTTACCAAGGTCTATTTGTTCAGAATTGTTTCTGGATTCCTGTGACTTTAGAAATAAAGTTGATCCTTTTGCCCAGATATATGAAGTGTCCATCTATAATGGGGATCTTATGACTTGCTTCAGGGAAACAGAGTGAGGAGAAGTTGGTTCAGTCAGAGCCAGCTATAATCTGAGTTAGAATGTCCCTTAAAGTCTCAAGTGATACATGCTAGGTTCCATAGCACTGTAGGGAAGTGGTGGAATCTTAAGAAGTGGGGCCTAGTGAGAGGTTTTAGGCTACTGGGGGTGTGTGTTCAAAGGGAATATGAGACACTGGTCTCCCCCAGTGCTGGCTTTTTTTCTGTGTCCTGGCCATGAGTTTTAAGGTTTTGCTCCCCATACTCTCCACCATGATGTGTTGCCTCACCACAGGCCCAAAAGCCCTGGGACCAATTGACTGTGGACTGAAACCTCTAAAAGTGAGGGCCAAAATAAATAATTTCTTTTATAAGTTGATTTTCTCATTTTATTATGGGAACAAAAAGTTACCTAATACAGAGACCTTCCTGCCTAGGTGATTTCTCGAATGTCATGGTGTCATTAAAATTCATTGCACTCAACACAGAGACTCTTAGCTCTGGCTGTGTCAAAGGTCCTGTGAACATTTATTTTATTTCTACTTTAGCCCTTCACCTTCAATTCTTAACTTCTGGGCTTATTTTTAAAATTTTCCTGGATTTATCCCTATTTCTTATTTTAAATAAAATTTTGTCTTAGTGGCTTTAATCCCTGGCATGCTATTGAGTCTCCAATATGTTGGGCTTTCTACTTCTCTCTGTGCTTCTGAACATTCCATGTCCTCAAAAAGATTATCTAAGTTCTACCTTGGCTCTAGCCCATTGGCTAGATTGCCTAATGTACTCTTCTGTTTATTTAAAAACAATCCTGATTTTTTTTTTTTTTTGGTAATCCTTAAATTGGAAAAAATCTCTACAGTCACGTGATAGCATCTTAACAATATTAATGAGACAGTCAGATAGGGTGTCTTGAGTAGGTCCTAGTGAAAGGTGTATTTCAAAACTTTGTATGTGATGCTCAGGAAGAGCAATAACTGTGTGTGCATGCATGCACGTGTACGTGCTGTGTAAGTTAAGGTGGTAGGACGTGGATTGAACAGAAAGGAAATGGACTACTGAAGATCTATGAATCGGCCTTCTGATCCCTCTGAGAGCCTCGGAGACTCAGGTGCAATGACCTGGTTCATTCATTGACTGAGCTGAGAGATTGATTCTTTGCAACAAACTGTGAAGCTTGAACTTTCTTTAACTACCAGTAGCGAGTTCTCTTGCCTCATCTTCACCAGAATAGAAGGAGGAAATGAAGTCATTGATAAGTTCAATCAAATATTCTGCATTATTTGGTGTGAAAGATATTGCAGAAACTCGATGTTGATAGGGCAGTGGGTAAAATAAAGATGTGCTTCAACAACACTGTGTTGGAGTGGAATTGAAAGGATATAATGGAAGTGGAAATTATTTTTCATTTTCAGAAAGGAAAGATTGCTTTCAGTGAGAGAGTCAATAGCATTCATAAATGAAGTTTTACATGTTAGAGGTCTCCAAATCTCAAATAAAATATATGCTTCCCAAGAACATCATGAGCAACAACTCTTTAGTAACCCTATTCTTTCCTAATAAATGTTCATTCCCAAAGTGCATCATACAAAATGAGATAATAATGTGCAGCTACATGCACATTATTTATTTATTTGTTCTGTGGGATAAGTCTCCCTCTACTAAGGCTTGATGAATTAACAAGGAGAGAATTGGAGTTCCACAGTTCTGTGATAAATCCAGCACACATCTTGTATTCATGAAAAATAAATAGTGCTTTCTCCATGTGTTGTTCTTCAACTCTTAAAGGAATTTTGAATTTTGAAAGAACCCCTGAGTGAGAGTAACAGACTATAGGATAATAGATTATCCTATAAATAAAATGTTAAAACATATGTTAATGTTTTTACACTAAACTATTTGCCTTTTAAAGAAAAAAGGAAACAATTGCTAATCTAACTTTCACCATGGTACATTCATGAGAAGTGAGTTTTCCAAAGAACTGAGACAAATTATTTTAAAGCAGAAATTAACCAATTAAAAACTGAATTTTACCAATTATAATCATATGTGCCACAACAGGTATCAGGCATGTTTATAATTATTATGTAATTTAGAATCTACCACCAGCTCTCTAGGTATATATTATCATGTGGATATAATAAATAAGGAAATTTAGCTCAGAAAGGCTAAGTAACCCACAATTATGCAACTATTCAACTCTAAGTCCTTGCAAGAAATGTTAATTATTTTAATGATATCATTCAACAATGCATTTTACATTCCAATTTTGTTAAAAGAGATAGTAAGCATAATGTAACTTGTTTTTTGATGACTCAACCCACCATTTCAAGAAGTTACGAGCTTGTTTCTAATATGCTGATGCCTGAAGAGGAAAGGGGCACGTTATGTGTAGCTGCTCTTACACAAAACACCTCAGCTTATTTCATCTGGTGATTCTAACAGTTGATTTTAATGGGTTCTCTTTCTTCCTTCTCTATCAGATCATTAGCTGTCGTTTTGTTTTGCTCTCAAAACATTGACCACTAGCAATAAAAGTTATCCTGCATGAAAATTCTACTTCTAATCTTCCATGTACTGGGAAACTTGATAAATAGATGCACTGCATTATATACTGGAACTGGGGTACCTAGATACCCAGTGAAAGCAAAAGGACTGATTCCTCCTTTGCTACAAGTGCATGGAGGCCCTGCATTGCTTTGGGTAGCTCCCCTTCCTTTACTTCCTAGATAAATTTTACCAAATGTGACTTTTGGAAGAGAGTTTTATAGTTCAGCTTAATTCTCATCTCTTGCATTTGGCTGTCCTCTCTTCCTCTCTTTCCTCTCTTCTTTCCTCTTTCTCTCTCTCTCTCTCTCTCTCTCTCCTCCCTCCCTCCCTCCTCTATCCTGTCTGGTTTTCCCTTTCTATGTTGCACATGTACTTTGGTAAGTATCCCAGGGTGCTCTGTCTGTGATCCCAGTATGGTGGGCTCATTGTTTTGTTTTGTTTTGTTTTGTCTTTGTCTTTTTATTTGCCATATAAACTTGATCTCATTGAACATCAATTCTATTGAATTTTTAGCACCTATGTATTCATCTCTGTGCTTCTGTGAAAACATGCTTGAAATCAAAGACGCTAACTCAATCTCACACAACAAAATGATGAGGGCTGCTCTTTACTGGATTTCTACATTAGCTAGCAGCTCACAGGCATCATCTCACTTAATCCACAAAATAAAAGGGAAAGTGGACGCTGTTATCGTCACTTTAGAGGTGAGGGAATCAATTCTAAGAAATTAAGTTTTCAGATTTTTTTATAGATTTTAGGTAATGAAATTGAAATTCTTATTTAGAGTTGCTGAACTTTGAAACTATAATTGTTTTATTGTTCCAAATTATACACATGCTCATATTTAGTACATAGATATACATATCTATGCATATATATTGAAATATGTTTTATATACATATATTTTGCACTTATTTGAATGCCTTTTTGTAGATGTTGTGTTTGTGTGTATCTACACACATCCAGAGATACTGTGAAGGCTAATATCCAGACCAATATTATTAATACTGCAATAAAGTGAGATACATGAATTTTTGGTTTCCAAGTGTGCATAAAAGTTATATTTGCACAATAATGTAATGTATTAAGTGTATAATAACATTATCTCTAAAAATCAATGTGTGTAGCTTGATTTGAAAATACTTTATTGTTCAAGAATGAGAATGATCATCTGACCCTTTGGTGAGATATGATATTTTTGCTGGTGGAGGGTCTTTCTTCAATACTGATGACTGTGGACTGATCGTGGTGGTGGTTGCTAAAGGTTGGGTGATTGTTGCAATTTCTTAAAATAAGGTGATAATGAAGTTTGCCACATCAATTGACTCTTCTTTCATGAAAGATTCCTCTTTAGCATGTAATGATGTTTGACAGCATTTTACTTAGAGTAGAATTTCCTTCAATATTAGAGTCAGTTCTTTCAGACTCAGCCACTGCTTCATCATGAACCTCAAGTTCATGTAATATCCCAAATCCTTCGTAGTCATTTCAAAAACTTCCAAAAAGCATCTTCACCAGGAGTAGATTCTCCTAAAGAAAACACTTTCCTTGCTTATCCATAAGAAGTCACTCTTCATGCATTCCTTTTTTGGGAGCTGCGGGTACCAGAGACTGAACTCAGGGACACTCATCCACAAACACACATCTCCAGGCCCTACTTTGTATTTTATTTAGAGACAGGGTCTCACTGAGTTGCTTATCACCTTGCCCTTGCTGAAACTGTCTTAGAATTTGAGATCCTCCTGCCTCAGCTTCTGGAGCCACTGAGATTAGAGGCATGAACCACCACATCCAGTCATGCATGGCTTTTATTACAGTAATTCAGTGACATCTTCCACATCTAACTGTATTTCTCTTCTACTTACATCATATTTGTATTTACTTCTTTCACTGAAGTGTTGAATCCATCAGTGATCCATGGAAGTTGATATCTACTTGTTCCAAACTCCTATTAATGTTGACATGTTGAACTTCTGCTGAATCCCAAATGCTTTTAATGGCACCTGGAATGGTGAATCCCTTCAAGATGTTTTTCAATTTACTTTGGAATCATTATTGATAACATAGATAGGAATCATTTTCTGTAGTAACATAGGAATCATTATCTAGAACAGTGATAACTTTAACAATGTACTTGATAACTAACAAGATCTACAAATCAAAATTACTCCTTTATCCAGGAGCTATAGAATGGATGTTTTGCTATAAAGCATGAAAACTACATGAATCACATTGTACAGTTCCACCAGAGCTCTTTGGTGATCAGGCACATAGCCAATTAACAGTCATATTTTGGAAGGAATTTTTTTTTTGTGAGCAATTGATCTTAACCACTTAAGAATTTTAGGAAACCCTATTGCACATAGATGTCTGCACAGAAAGAGTAGATTTAGTATAACCATTAAATACTTTAGGATTTTTGGAGTGATAAGTGAGAATGAAATTCAACCTACAGTCACCAATTTCATTAGATACTACCAAGAGATTTGAAGCTTTGAAGCAGGTATTGACTTCTCCTCTCTTGCTATGGCCTCATCTTCCCAATATAAGACTATTTCTTTGACCTTAAAAATCTCTTGCATAGTGCAGTTACCTTCTTCAGTGATCTTAGCTTGTTCTTCCGGGTGTCTTATTGAAGCTTCCATGCCTGCTTCTGCTACTTCATCTGGTACCTTCAAGTTATGGAGATGGCTTACTTTCCTTACTTTTCATGACTTTTCTTCTGAAGCTCCCTCACTTCTCTCAGGCTTCACAGAATTAAAGAGAGTTAGAGTCTTTGTGTTAGTTTATTTTTTTATTTTTTTAATTTCTTTATTACTGTGACCAAACATCCACTGAGAACAACTTAGAGGAGGAGAAGTTTATTTTTATTTTTACTTTTTGATACCAGGGATTGAATTGAGGGGCACTTTGCCACTGAGCCACATCTCCAGCTCTATTTTGTATTTCATTTGGAGACAGGGTCTCACTGAATTTCTTAGTACCTTGCTTTTGCTGAGGCTGGCTTTGAACTTGAGATCCTCTTGCCTCAACCTCCTGAGGTGCTGGGATTACAGTGTGTGTCACTGTTGCCAGCAGGAGAGGTTTATTTTGGTTCATGGTTTCAGAGTTTCAGTCTATGGTTGGTTGACTCCATTTCTCTGGGTCTGAGTGAGGCAAAACTTCATGTGTAGGTAATGGTAGCCATGGAGTAGAAAGAGCAATTGAGTTACTAGGGATGAAACATAAACCCCCAAGACATTCCCCCAGTGGCCTACTTCTTCCATCCATACCCTATCTACCTCCACTTATGACACAGCATGATAGTTCTTCTAGTTGTTGATCCATCAAACAGATTAATCCACTTACTGGGCTACAAATAGCATAATCTAATCATTTAACCTCTGCACATTCCTGCATTGTCTTGCACATTAGTTTTCAGGGCATCCTTCATATCCAAACCACAGCAGTTTTATTCTGGATTAGGCTTTGGTTTAAGGGAATATTGTGGCTAGTTTGATCTTTTATCCGAATGATTAAAACTTTCTCATATCAAGAATAAGACTGATTTGCTTTCTCATCATTCATGTGTTCACTGGAGTGACACTTCCAATTTCCTTCAAGAATTTCTCTTTTGCAATCACAGCTTGGTGCTAGAGGTCTGATTTTCTTCCTATCTCTGCTACCAACATGTGTTCTTCACTAATTTAATAATTTCTAACCATTTGATTTAAAGTGAGAGTTGTGGGATTATTCCCCCTTACTTGGACATTCAGAGGCCACTGTGAGGTGAATTGATTTGCTAATTTCAATAATGCTGTGTTTCAGTGAACAGAAAACCTGAGGGGAAAGAAATGACAGGGGGTTTGCTTGGACAGCAGAGCAGTCAGGACACACCTTTATTGATGGAGTTTGCCTTCTGATGTGGTAATATTTCATGTAATCCCAAAAGAGTAAAAATGTAAGAGTCAAAGATCACTGATCATAGGTCACCTCAACAGATAAAATAATAATTGAAATATTTGAAATACTGTGAGAATTACCAAAATGATGTACCAAGACATGAATTGGGCACATTCTATTGGAAAATGGAGATGATAGTTTTTCTCAATGCAAGGTTGCCACAAATTTTCTATTTGTTAAAAAAATGTAATATCTATGAAGCAAAAACAAAAGGTGGAATGCATATTAGCATAAATTTGTACATTCATACACAGATAGAAATAGATAGATATAGATAGATAGATAGATAGATAGATAGATAGATAGATAGATAGAGTAACAATAAAAACTCTACATAAATCTTGAAGACGAGACCTGGAGATCTAATTTCTCTTGTGGTTTTCTTTTGGACATGTGTCATGAAGGGATAATGAATCCCTCTGAAACATACCTACTCTGAAAAGAGCAGGTCAGTCTAGCTCAAAACACTGTCCTAGACTTGATCCAGGAAGAATAATTGGCCGATGAGTTGATGAGGAAAAGAATGACATTTCACATTGGACTTTGATTTAGAAAAGGAATTCTCTTTTATAAGGTAGCTGTTCTCTTCTCCTTATTCCCACACTGAGCTTACCATCCCCAACCATTGTCATTCTCCTCTAATTAGAGAGATGAGAAAGGTGACTGGTCTTCAGGTGTTAGGGCAGTGCATGTGACCACAGAGGGTAGTACAAAGGATTCTGTGTGATGGTATAGTGGATGGTGTGTCTTGATTGTGTAGTGGCTGTGCAAATATGTACATGTCATAAAATTGAATATACATACACACACGTAAAAATGATGATACGCATAAATGATAAAATGAGAACAAACTTTGATCTATCCCAGGGCTAATTTCTTGGATTTTGTATTGCATTACTGTATTTGTAAGTTTTCTATTACCATAACAAAATGCCTGAGGCAAGTTAAGTTTGTAAAGAAAAAAGATTTGTTTGTTGTTTTGGAGGTTGAAAGTATAAGATTGAATAGCCCTTCTTTGGCAAAGGTCTACGGTGGATGGCATCACAAGAGTTCACAAGAGTGGGAACACAAGTAGGATAAAGAGATCACAATCCAATCAGGAAGCCAGAACACCATTCAAAGGTAGGCCTTATTCTTTTAGAAACTGGCTGTTGTGAGAAATGAGTTGGCCCCTTTCTAGGTTCAGGCACTCAGTGATCTCTGAATCTCCTCTTAGGTTCCACTTTTTTTTTTTTTTTTTGGTACCAGGGATTGAACTCAGGGGCACTCAGCCACTGAGCCACATCCGCAGATCTATTTTGTATTTTATTTAGAGACAGAGTCTCACTGAGTTGCTTATTGCCTTGCCCGTACTAAGGCTGGCTTTGAACCCGCAATCCTCCTGCCTCAACCTCCCAAGTGGCTGGAATTACAGGCTCCACTTCTTAATGTTACCACTACTTCTTAACATGGCTTCACTAGGACCAACACTCCAGCACATGAATCCTTGGGGACACATTGCATCCAAACTGTAGCAACTAGGCACATTATGTGGAGACTGCATTAAGGGTACGTGACTTTCATGTGCATTTTTTGAAATTTATTATGAATATATTTTTATTTTAAAATAAAAATTTACCAAAAGGGTACCTGCTCCTTCTTTATTTCCAATGCATTGTTCTTCACTCACCATGCATTGTCAGGTAATGCTGACACATGTGCACATATCAATCAACATCTGCATTTTTCACCTTAAGACTCACGACATGCATACAGGAGAGGCCTGACAGGACCCAAACTATTATATTCTTTTGTGCTTCCAAAACTGATGATGCTAATTAAAATGTTTGAGCATACTTACACATTTTTAAAAAATCAATTCTGATTCATAAAGCTGTGAGGTACACTGGGAAAATATAAACAGACAAATCCTATTGTCAAAGAAACTTTGGGAAAAAAAGAACCTTATGAAAATTAACAGAACCTGTGCAAGTGAGACTGGTTCCTAGGCCTTCCACCTTTAAAATTAATGCTATTTTTATAAAGGCATAGTTTGTGTTAACTAACCTCTCATAACCCTGCACCATGCAGCTCTCTTTATGGTAACTTTTCAAATGGCCACATTCTACTAAAATGTATTTAATTTGAACCAGCAGTATATTGTTTGGTTCAATAGAAAGAAGTTTTGCACTTCTGGTCAGAGGACATGGGTGAGAATCCCTGCTATGCTATTAATCTAATGGGACCCTAATATCTTCATGTTTTAGAAGTTTCTATATCAGAGGGCTATTCTGAAGAGTACAAGAGTTAAAATTCTCAGAAACTCATCAAATAAATGGCATCAGCAGATATGAACAACAATTAAGCTTCCTCTGTATAGCACTTTTGATCTATAATATAACAGAGTCAGAAATTCAGAAACATGTAAGAAATGCTCCCCAAGTCCCTGGTCATCAAAAAATGAATATAAAAACACTTCCTAGAAGTTATTCAAAGAGAGCCTAAAGAACTTTACTCCTAATCTACTTGTATATACATTCAAGAAATACCAATCAAATACCCATTCTCTGCTTGGGGATGGGAAATTCAATGAGAAGACGGTGTCATCCTAGATTTTCGGGTGCTTCTATTTCACAAGTAGTTACTGAGTGCCATCATATGCTAATCACATCGTCAAGGGTGGGGACTGATTTTTGAACAAGACTTGGTACGTGTTCACACGTAAGTTGCAACCTGGCAGTAGCAGCAGTGCAGAGTAAGTGAGAGGACTCTTAGGTGCAGATTATGGGCGCTCAGGAGAAGTTTCAAGGGCACACATAGGAGGACCAGCTAAGTACACATGAACAGTGGGAGGTGATTTTAAACATTTATGAAAAAGGTGACACTGAGATTGTGATCTTAACGATGGAGGAAGGAGGAAGACAGAAAGAGAAGGAGACATAAAGTTAGGAGAGGGTGAAGTGAGTCATGGAACACCCAGCAAGGGAAGGTCATGTTCAAAATCAGTGAGTAACAGCACATCTAAGCACACTAGAGGGGAGGAACTTCAGTGAAATGGAAGCACAGAATGGGTGAAGTGTGGAGAACTAAATTTGGCAAAAGAAGTTGGGCCTGCATCATGAAGGGCCCTGTAAGCAACAAGAATTTTAACTTTGATACTGAAGATGAAGGAAAGCACTGAGTAGCACTAAAAAGCTGGGAGATAAAATCAGATTAGTGCTTTTTTCTCTTATTGCTTGCTCCAATCCACCACAATTCCTTTATGTGCATTTCAATCTTTAAGCAGGGGAGAATAAGACCTTAAAAGTCAGAAAAAAATTATAAGCAGTTGAAGCCAAAAATACAAATGAAGGACATACTATTTCAAAAGCTGACACACCTGTAACTTTATATTTATTTGTCTTTATATTAAACATATCTATGGTTTTTCAATAAATGTGATTAGTATCTGATCCCTTCCTACATTGTGTGATCATGAGAGTTGGAACTAATGGATTGTTTTTATGAATAACTGAACACATAGAGGAAAAGAGCATACAAATCTTGTTGGCCTTTAGGGCAAGATTGTATTCTAGCAGAGTACAAAGTTAATAGATATAAATTGTCTGTAGAATTTTAAATTATATTCAGAGCATTCCTATTTAAAAAGAATAGCACATAATTTTAGAAAATCTGAAAATGTAAGTATACATATATACACATATTATATATGTGTGCATATATATATACATACATATATTTCTTTTTCTTCCACAAGTAGGTAAACTCTAACTTAACAAGAAATTTGGATGCTCTGAATTTTATACCCAATAATTCCATAGAACTTAAGGATTTACAATTATCATGAAAATTATTTTAGGATAATATTTTAGAAAAGTATATTCTGATTTGTTTTCTTCCATTAGGCTTTGGAATTTATGAACTGTTATCAATTCTAAGAAATCTTGTTGTGTGTTAAAGTATTTTTCATAATTTTCATTTAAAACCCAGTTTCAATTGTGTC
This sequence comes from Glaucomys volans, assembly GCA_020662805.1. Classification (NCBI taxonomy): domain Eukaryota; kingdom Metazoa; phylum Chordata; class Mammalia; order Rodentia; family Sciuridae; genus Glaucomys; species Glaucomys volans. Next base: position 937,573 of record JAJEJO010002095.1, on the reverse strand, counting down.
TTATGATAAAAAGTCTCAGACCACTTATGATGATGACTTTGAATACTAATATACTCATGCATTGAAATCAGCCATCTCTAAAAAGACGTGTTACTGCTGTTCAGGGTATTACAGTAAAATGGAACAGGAAGGAAACAATTCCACGTTTTCCTTAAATGCAAGAGAAATACGTGTAATCAGTTAAAGTGTGTCCCATTGGGAATTCCTCCACAGTCACAAACCCCTGTGGGGAAATTAGTTTATATTGGCCTCATTTAAACCCACTGGAGTCTAACTCTTAAAAGAGAATGTGGAAACAATTGAAAACATCAATGTGCCTTATCACACAAAGTATCAGAATTAAACATCTGACCTATTCTTGGTCAAAATAATGAGTCTTTCAACTTAATCATTTTTATTAATTTTAAAAAGCCTATATAGTTTTTCCTCTATGAATAAGGGATTCTGGGTCTTTCAGGAAGAGTGTGAGATTGCTTGTATTTGTTTGTGTGGAATTCTGAGATGCAGGTTTCTTTATTAATTTTACAGCCATGTGGACAGTCTAAACACAAGTCTTTGTCCTTTCCATTGAAACAATTTCCACACATTATTGCTTGCTGACACCATGCAAATGGCCTTCCTTTTTTTTTTTTTTTTTTTTTTAAATGGCCCTCCTTTTTAAGGGTCCAGAGCGGAGAACTTGAGAAGAATATTGTTCTCTGCCTTCCTAGTTCCTGCAAGGTTGGTCACACTGCTTTTGTGCATCTGGAATGTTGCTTACAAGTGCTGCATGCATACATCGTTAATATGTTATGAGCATACACCATTATCAGCATCATTATCACTTCTTTCTTTTATGCTGCTATGCACTCTTTAATGAACTTTAACTTCTAAAACACCATTAAATGCAAAATAACAAGAGAATTTCATTTTATGTTTGTACTGAGGAAACTGAGACAATGAGTTTAACAGATATGCCTTAACTCACAGTTGGGAGAAAGATCAAATTCATGAATTCTGCAAACCAAACAAAATAAACTTAGACAAACATGATGATGGTTGAAGAGAAAGGCAATTTTATGTACTAAAACTACATCAGTGTAAGCCACTTAGACAGCATTTCATGCTGCTTTTCCTCAAACAATATAATGATATTTTTAGAGTTGGTTTCTTTGAAAATAAAATTTCCATTCTTTAATGCTTTCATTTTTCACAAACTAGTAACTGAAGAACCATTCAACATTTTCTTTGGTATTATGTTGATAAAGATACTTTTAAATTCTATTATTCTGGTGGAAAAACAATTAATTTGAGAAAATTTAACATTTTTCTAAGAAAATAGTGCAGTGAAAACTAAGGAGAACCCTTGTTTTCTAAAATATGGGATCACACAGTTATATTTTCCAGACCTTATTACCAACAAAGGACATCTGTAAAGGCCTGGATCTTGGCTACCCCCGGAGTGCCTCCATCAATTTGACTAACCCACGGTTAACTAGTACTATGATAACTACTTCCGGATGGTTAAATATTGGTTCTATTTTATAGTTTTGTATGAGGACAAACAAACCTACAGAATACTTGCTTTTATATCACTTAAATAGCTGAATTCCTCTACTAGGGGTTTTCAGCTTTTAGAGATGGAAGCAAATGCCTACTCATTCTATTATTTTTTAAAGACAGAAAATATTCCAAAGAAGAACCAAGAAACAGAGAACTTCAACTCTAGTTCCAAGTGCTTTTTAAGATATATGTAATACTACCTATAGAGCAAAGGAGACTTGAGTATTGTGTTAAGACAGAAGACGGCTTTTCAGAATTGTTAGAAACCCAGTTTTCTGCAAAATGAAAATTATTTTGGACATTAAAAACACTTAATAATAAACTTATTATTATCGCTATGATGGCTATCCTTTATCATGTGATAATTATAAGCCAGAGAGGGTGAAAAACACTATAGCTTTCACATCCTTCATCTCAAGTGCTAAAGGAGGACACTCCGTTACTGACTCAGAGAAACTATTGAACAACTTGTCTTACTGCTAGTGGGAGAGAAATAGTATCCTTATCCTTGAGAACAACTTTAACATTCTTAAAGTTTTCTTTTCCCCTTCAACTTCTCTAGTTAAGAAATTATTTTCTTAATATGGCATCCTGGTATTTTCACTCTTAAGTCCACATTTAAAATTTTCCATGGCTGGATGTTACTCAGTGGTAGAGCACTTGCCGTGCATGTGTGAGGCCTCGGGTTCCATTCCCAGTACAAAAAATAAAAAATAAAAAGGGCATGGGAGGAGGGAGGTGAGAAAGAAAAGAAAAAAAAAAAAGGAAAATCTTTTTTCTTCCTTTTAATACCCCAAATAGAACACCTCCATAAGCTAAAATGTGTGTACCAGGCTCCCAAGATCAGAATAACATGAGGGCTTTAAATCGTTGAACTATAAACAGTTCAAAACATAATATTTTCCACATTTTTTGAGCAATCTTTCATCCTTATTACCACTAGGAATATCTCAGGGGCTGCCTTTTTCTTCAGGCTCAGCCTCCTTTGTGGTCTTCAGCTCTCTTTCTTCTCTAACCTCTGCTCCTCTTTCTTATCTCTGATCTTCATCCCCAAGGCCTGTTAAAGTAATTTTCAAAGCCACATAACTCTCTCTCATTTGACCATCTGATTCCAGATCATCCCCAGGGGACTCCATCAGCTCCCATGAAAGCAGTCTGTTAAGGATGTTCTCTAAACATAGACCTCTTCAAGAGAGAAACTTTGAAACCAGTGGTTAAGATACTTTTTGAAAGAAATTATACCTCCCCCACACATACTGAGAGGAAGTTTTTGCAATTACTATTATCACTAACATTTTGCAGATGAGGAAACTGAAACTCCTAAAAGTTTAAGCAGCCATCTGCAGGGTAGTTGGCTAATGACCAGGAGA
>JAJEJO010002095.1:884950-934561 GCA_020662805.1 Glaucomys volans | reverse complement strand
GATCATGCCTTAAGTTCTGGTTCCTCCTTAGACTTTATTCTTTTTCTTTTGCCTGTGTCTTTACCCTTAGCTGACTCTGCATTTATTCTAGAAATTCTCCTGTGAGCTTTTTCTTTGTTAGTGTCTGAATTCAACTTCATAGACTATTTTCAACTTCCCTGTTAAAAGGAGTTCCATATCTACCAAATATGTGACAAATGTCAATATTGATTTGATTAGTTAATTCACATAAAAACGCTTTATATACTGTAAAACTCTCACAAAATAGAAAGCATTACTGACATTGAAATATGCTTTATATTCCTCATTTAATCAATAAAAAAGCATGTGAATTATTTTGGAGTCTTCAAACTGAATGACAGTTTATAATAAATATCTTTAGTAGAAACTTTTGTGCTTTAAAACATCAACACTAATACTAATTTATTATCACATGTGTAATGAGATTATACTACTAATTTTAAATAACATTAGGAACTATGCCTAAATGGAGCCTGAGAAATGATCAGAAAGGGTGTCCCTTAATTTATGAATTGACAATAAGTTTTTGCAATTGCTTTTTTCCTTATGTGTATGAGTTGGACCTTCTTAGGAAGTCAGAAAACTTAGAAGTAAATCTGTCCATCATCTTTCTCTGATCTAAATCAGAGAAAAGATTCCATGATCCTTGAGTTCCAAACAAAGATCTTGCTAAATTAAAACAAAGCTAAACTAAATATTCTTGGAACTAGGGGCATGGTGGGTTCAACCCAAGTACCAAAAATAAATAAATAAAATGAAAGAAATCTTCAGTTTGAGAAATCTTTACTTCAGAAGAACCCAGTAAAAGAAATAGGAAACTAGTTGGTAGTCATTGACTTCTGAGAAGATGATTGAATTCTTTATTTACTTAGTATGTAGGATGATACAGTTAAGGTTTGGAAGCTCACTGCATAATGAGCTTCTTTCTGATTTAGTAATAAATGTCAAGGGTAATGGTCAATGAACACACTCAAACCTCTATGTATCTGCATCTATATCATCTGTATCTATGTATCTCCACCTATCTATATATGTGTCAAGATTACATAACCTCTCCATCTCCTAGACCTGATGGATTCACTGAAAAGGACGGAAACATCTAGTGTACAGTCTGATTACTGGAATACTATAACCCAAATGTCTTGTTACAGAAAAATGAAAAACTCTGATTCTTCCATAAACTCTTACAATATAACATGTCAGTTCACAAAGTAGGATACTAAAATTACACAGTCACTTTGCTCTTTTTTTTAAGTTTTGGAAGAAGAAATGGGATAAAGAGTAAAAGCTTTTATAGTAAAAGGAGTCTGAGTGTAAAATCAAGACATGCCTAGATGTTTTGGTGGCTGACAATAAAACTATTAGTTTCTAAATTTATTTTCCCATAATTCTTAATATTGTCCCACTTGAAGGTCTCAATATTTGCCTTTTTCCAATAAGTCAGTCTTGGAAAGAATCCAACAAATTGCAATTGGTTAGATGGCCTTTAAGCAAATGGACTTATTTGCTTTGGGCCAGAGGAAGATTTGACTATAAGGGCAGATGCAGAGATGGGTTGCCGACATTTTACATTTGGGTGTAATGAGCGCTGGGCTATAACAATCAAGAGAATTGCCCACCGCAATTGATTCTACTCCACTGTCTACTACTAACATGTGCTTCTCTTATAAACTCACATTAGAAACTACTAGATAAATTCTCTAAACAAAATAATATTTAAGTGAATTGCATATAAAAAAGGGCCAATGGTCATTTGTTAGATTTGTATTGTTTTCAGTATGACTGGTTTAATCTATATTAAAGAACATCGTCCATCTAAAGTACCATAATGACATAGTTTTGTATGACAGATTTCCCAACACCTATTTGCACTGATATACAACCAAAGGCTAAGAACAACTGGGATTCCCAGAAGCTCGATGGACCATAAAGAACATAACAATTTCTTTGTATTTGGCTTCACCTATAAAAGGTTTAAGAGATTGTGTGATGGATTGGAACTCAGAGATGAAAATGGCCACTCCATCACCTAAAGAAATAATAAATGTGCAATATGTTTCCTATGTAATCGGCTTGGCAGTGACCTTACATATGATTCACATTTGAATCACAACCTGTATACATTTTAACATTTAGTTATTGAAAAATTATAAGCAAACTATCTTGCATACAAATATTATCCCTCATTGGGTTCTCTAAAGATAACCCAAACCACAGAAAACTAAATTGATAGAGATAAGGCTAACCTTGCTATTCATAATGAAAATAGAAGGCACAATAAAAGTGGTACATGAAACAGCTCAAGACAAACAGGAAGTACTCTTCAGGTAAGCACTCTGTCAATCATATCCACTTTTTGACTATAAAACCAGAAGACAGCGCTTAAAAGCTCACAGCACTCTATGATCCATTAAGAAGATCTTGTTGATCTTGAGAAATCATGAAAAATACTTGGAGAATCAATGGATACAGGTGTAGACTTGAGCAGACACATTGATGTATTAGTTCACAGGAACCTGACTCATTGTGTATCAAATGATTTGTGTGAAATGTGACCAAACTGGGTGAGAACCCAGGTTCCAAATCTGGTTCTGTATCCAAACCATCTAGCTTGTTTTCGTTTTTTCCTTTTCATCTACAAAATGATTTAAAAATGAAAGAGTTTAAGAAAGAAAAGATTCCTGACTGCTTTTTCCACCACACTGTTTTAGGGCTAAAATGTGATCCTTCGTGAGGAAGGATATCCAGGTGTGGAAAGTGCTTGCAACAGAGTGTAGAAAGAGCAACATTCAAAGTTGAAGAGACATTTAAAGTCATGAAGTCCAAAGTTCTCAGGTTATAGGTGAACACCAGAGATTTATGATTTGCCCAAGGCAGCTTGAAATTTAGTGGCTAGGATTCAGCTCTTCCGAGACCTGATCCAGATAAGTTTTAGGGTATTTTTTTATTTAGTTGTAGGTGACATAATAACTTTATTTTATTTATTTAATTTTTTATGTAGTGCTGAGGACTAAACCCAATGCCTCTCACATGCTAGGCAAGTGCTCTGCCACTGGGCCACAACTCCAGCCCATGTTTCAGATTATTTATATCGATCCTTAATTCAGAGTATCATCAATGTTGTTATTAATATCTTACTGATAAAATACATAAAATGTCACTTAAGAACACTGCTGACCCCACCTTTCTTTGTGAAATCTTTTATCTTTTTGACACCCAATATCCTGGTTTTTCTCCTCCAGTTCTTGTCTCCTTCTTTCACCAAATACCACCTATTGCATCTATGAGAATCCTACTAGAATTAGTTCTCAGCTTCACGATTGAATCACTTTGTGCTTTTATGGTTTCAAATGTTTCCTTTGAATAGATGTCCACAAAATTTATACATCCAATGTTTTAAAGTTTAAGTTTTGATGCAACATACAGATGTGCCATTCAATATCAAAATCTTAACAGCTTTGGACAGCAGAAACTTTGGGATATAGAATTCAATGAGTAATGATTTGAAAAGTCTGAAGAAATATGACTTTCAATGTAGAATTCCTAATATAGCCAAATGACTAAACAAATGTGACTAATTAAAATTCATGGCATATTCAGACATGGAAAGAATAAAAATAATAAACTTTTAGTGCAATTTCTCTGAAGAAGTATTGAGAGAAGGAGTTCCAGCAAAATAAAACTAAGTGAATAAGTAAAGATACAGGGATGACAAAAGAGAGAGATTGGAGAAAGCAGTAAATCAAGTGCCAGGAAGCAAGCCGTGCTTGGCCAAAAGAGCTTCAGTACAATTTGAACTAGAAGAACAGAGGCTCCAGAGAAAAGAAAAGTACTTGATAGAATATCTGAAGTATCTGATTGTTGGGAAATAATAGATAGAATTCTTGCAATTAGTGGAACATGTGAAAAATAAAAATGAGAAATCAAAGGAGAAAGCTAGTAACTGCTAACTCCTGGAAATCTAAAATTGGCAGAACTGTGGTCAGCCATGGCCTTATTCCTCCAATCCATGCCATTCCTCCTTATGGTCAGGTAGCAAACTCTTAACCTTGGGTATCATTCCACCATGGAGACAACAGAATCTATGTCCACTCAGTCTCACCCTAATCATGAATTTGTTCTTTGTCCTGATGGTTTGCTGCTTCATTAAGCTAAGTACAGCTGAAATTTTTGTGAAATTTCAAATTCTCACTACAATTTTTATTTTTCTAGAATAATCAACCAAAATATAATTGTGATTTATTATTGAATTAGCAATGGAAGTACATGTATAACCATGGTATTGTAAGTAATGTTCTACTTTAAACAAATGCTATGATAGAATTTTGGGGGGAGGAGGGATTGGAGGATATAGTTGGAATTAGAACTCTGAATGGAAGAAAGCTGATTCTTCACATGGGAGAGGATTACTTATGAGGCCTGAGTGATATTAAGTGCAAGATCACAAGAAGACCCACTTGACTATTAAAGAATGGGTGTCGTTTTGAAGACAATGAGATACAAGTAGAGGAGGATTTTCAACAGAACCAAAAGATGTTTTGGAATATGGAGCAAGAGTCTTCAAAGTACACTGGGATATGGGAAGAAGACATTAGAGCTTCAATTTATATTTGTTTATTTTTATTTATTTTCAAATGTCTGCTGGCAAATGTTTTATAATAACTACTTAATTTTATGGTGCACATTTAACTTTAAGTTAACATGCCTGCTTGAGTGTAAATATCTTTTTTTTCTTCTGTGAATGGGATGAGTGTTCAAAAAAGATTTGGAAACTACTGATGTTGAGATTGGTTTGACTGAGGCATAAGATCAAAGGAAATGGCAGCCAGGCAAGACACAAATTCATTCCCTCAGATGGAGGCAGCAGCCATGGGATGGAGAAGGGGTCTAGATGGGGTTCACATTCAATAGGTATACTGTCTCCTCAGTAGACATGTACATCTTATTTATGACATGCTTTCTTGTCTACTTAGACAAGAAAATGCTATAATAAAATACCATAGAGTATGTGGTATAGTTCTGAAGGCTCAAAAGATCAAGATCAATTTTGTGTATGATGATGGCTCTCATGTTAGTTTGCTTTCCATTTCTGTAACAAACACCTGGGATAAACAACTAATGAAGAGGAAAGTTTATGTAGCTCATGGTTTCAGAGTTTCTAGTCCATCATTGATTGGCCCTATTGCTTTCAACCTGTAGTATGGAAGCATATGGAAAAGAAAAACCATTCACCTCATGACCAGAAAGCAAAATAGAGAAAGAGAAGGGGGCTGGGGTCCCACAATCTCCTGTCCCCATTGACCTTAAAGTCTTCCACTAGGGTTTCCTCTTAAAGATTCCATCACTTCTCAACAGTGCCAAGGTGGAGACCAAGACTTTATCAGATGGGTCTTTTGGGGAACAATCCAGATTCAAACCATGGCAGCTCACTTCCTTACAGTGACCATCCTCTCACTGTAACTGTAATTTTTTTTATAAGATAACTAATTCCTTTCATAAAAACACGTTCATGTTCATGTCCTAATCACCTTCCCAAAGACCATCTCTTAAAACTATCACCTTGGACTTTGGGATTTCAACATAAAAATTTGCAGAGGGGATAACATTTCTTCCATTGTATTCTACCTCTGGCTGTGGCCAAGTTCATTTTTCTCACACACAAAATGCGTGCATTTCATTCCAACAGCCCTCTAAGTCTAAACTTGCTCCAGTATCAAAGTCTAAATTCAATAGCCTCATTTGAATATCATCTAAATCAGAAGGTTATGAGTGATCCTCAAGGTATAATTTATCCTGATGCAAATTTCACTCCAGCTTTGAGCTTGTGAAATCAAACAAGTCGTGTGCTTCCAAAATGCAATGCTGAGATGGGCAGAGAGGCATTCCCATTCCACTGGTTGCACACACTAGTCGTTTACCACTCTTTATTGCTGTGTATTTTCCCTTGATGTTGTTGCACCACAGTTTTCTAACCATGTGCCCATGAAGAACACGAGTGTGAGTTTTTAGGATATCATGGCCTTTGCAATGGTCTCATATCACCTGAAGATGAGGCAAACCATCAGTTTGACTAAAACTGTCATTGAAAGATGTTCTAAGCATCTCCCTCATATTTTTTTCTTTCTATTCAGGGGTAAAATATAAAACTTAGATGTAAAATATATGCTTCAGTAACCTCATTTTAATAATCAGACATATGAATCAGTCAATAAGTTTCAATTGCATGTACAAAGGATGCACCTTGAAATGCTTGATCCCAATCCATTAGGCTTTCATTATAAGGATCTTGTGCATGTGTGTGTGAGTGGGTGTGTATGAGTGTGTGTGTGTGTGTGTGTGTGTGTGTTTATAAGGTGACCTCCCTGAGGACCAAGCCTGATGGGTCATTGTCTGGCCTCTAGATCATGCCTGATGATCTTATTGAATGAAATACCATTGCAAAACTCAAATGCTCTTGACAGAAGCCATTTTCCATGCTGATATTAGGCATGCAGATGTTCTGTTCCCAAGTTTCTCCTGACTGGAGAAGCTGATCAACTGTCCAGTAAGTGACTTTGTAAAGACCTAAATGTTGGACTAGTGGCAAGGTAATCAGCATCCCTTGCACCAAGGCAAGCTGTGTTCCCCAATAAAGTTTTCAGCCTTTTTCTAAGTTATTCCCATAGTATTTTTATATAATGGTATCTAAAGAGATCAACAAAGAAATATTCTGCTTATTTTAGAAAGGCACAATAAAAATGTAGCTGGTCTATATAACTTATTACTCTACCTGGGAGTATAGAGGTTTTAATAGTTTGTCATCTTTCTAAAAAAAAAAAAAAAAAAAAAAGAAGAAAACAAACCATTACATTGAGAGAAGAAACTACTGTCACCTGCCTCAAAAAGGCTGCTTAAGAGGTAAAATTAAATTTCATTTGCATTTTAAAAATAGCTAAGTCCCTAGTCTAACAAGTACTTTGTATATGTTCAGATTCTTCTCTAGGCATTTGGAAGAGCATTAAGCATCAATAAAATTGATATATCCAAATGGAGCTTTTAATATCTAAAGCCCATTATCACTCTGAAGCAAAGAAGGTGATCTTTCCAGATAAAGTGGCCTCATAATGCATACCGAAAGCATAAAAAAGGAAAGTAATGCAGTACTTAAGCATTTTAAAATTACTAAGGAATCTCAACCTTCTTCCATGGCTGCGGAATATGGAGGCCTAAATAAAAATGACCACTAATTTGAAAACTCACAAGACCTTTCCTGCAAGATTTTGTATAAGCTTAGAATATAATTCTACAATGTCAGACTTGAGTTCATGGAGGGCAAAACTGTTGCTATTTAAATGCAATATTCTTAGTTTTTCTTTCTTTTTTTTTTTTTTATCTGATGTAGGAAATTAAATGACAGAAACTAGAACACTATATGCCACCAATCTCATTTCATCACAGAGGAATATCTCCAATTCCATCCAAAAAGTTGTACCCCATTTGTGTACAATGAATCAAAATGAAGTCTGTAAAAATTAAAAAATAAAAAAGAGGAATATCTTCTGTAAGCAAAAACAGAACATTGACTACTTTGCATGTTGCAAAAGCTATGGCTCAAGGCTGATATACTGAGCACTGTGTATCCCAGAGTTTGAGGCTGGACGAAACTGGGAATGGAAGATTGCCCCCAAAATAGTTCTGTAGCAAAATAGACTCTCTTATTGGCGGCGTGTTTATTCCTTGTCTACATTTACTGCTACCCCAAAATAAGGATTTTAAAATTTTAAAATCTACTGGAACACTGATGCTTAGACTTCCCTGTTGCATTGAAAGCTTTTCTGCATCTAAACTTGCAAAATATGGCAACAGGAATATTGGAAGCACCCCCCGCCCCCGCCTGCCATCCTCCTGTGAAGGTTTTCAGGCTTTTCCAAGCTGAGCTGTTATTTTTAATATCAATCCTCTCTTTCTAAAATAACCTTTCAACGATTTTAAGTGTAAATGAATCACATGGGCTCACATAAGCATATAGATTACATTTTTTTCCTCTGAAAAATAAATAACACAAATAAGATTAAAGGATAAAAGTGTTTGGTTTACATTTACTCTGGATGAGATGTGGTCCAAAACGCTTAAAACAAATTCTGACCAACAGCCAGCTGATAAACTCTCACAAGTTCTTCTTTTCTAATTCAAAATTTCCCTTCCTTGGCAAAAACTCTGGAATTGACTCTTTGGAATGAATTTCTGTGAATGGTTTGGCATGGCTTTCAATGGCGTCTTCCTGAATGGGGCAGTTATATGAGTATGGCGCACTGCACCTGTTATGCGCTAGCTTAAAAATATCACCATGTGATAGAAAGAGGCAATTTTACTGAGTAGGAATGAGCATTGATAGATGATATTAATATTTCCATTCAGGAAAAACTGAATCAGGCAGGTGTTAGAATAGCAAATGGAGTTAATTGCCACTCTTCTGGCCATAGATCATCTTGGAGTATATCATTTCAGATAAAAAAGACCAGAAACCAATTAATAACTTCTATTTGGATTTTTTATCTAATATCACGATGATTTTGACAAGTTATGTTGGACAGTGTTTATGAATAATTGGGAATAGTTAACTTTCCTTCCATTAAAGAAATGTGGAGTGATGTCATTCTATAGGGAATGAATACATTATTGGAATTTTGCCCCAAAGCTATCCCATGATGTCTTCTACATTCTCCCAAATAAAAGATAGAAGAAGATGCATTTTATTAAAATCTTAAAACCCTTTTATATAAAAGCATTTATCTCTTGCAGATAAAATAAAAAAGACAAGTAATTATTTTTACATAATTTCCTTGTGTCCTGATCTCCAGAGTGTGCAAAAGTGTTACCTTGCAGGTCAAAGAGACTTCATAGATTTCATTAAGATAGAATCATGAGATGAGAACATTCTCTTAAATGAGCCAGGTGGGTTCAATGTAATCAAAGGATACTAACAAGAGGAAAAGCAGTAATGTCAAGAGGAGAAAAAGAACTACAGAACCCAGTTTTGAGGTGATGTACTTTGAGGATGGCGGAAGGGTCCACAAACCAAGGAAGGCAGGCAACCTCTAGAAGCCTGAGATGGCAAGAAAATAAAATCTTCCTTCAGCCACACGAGGAATGTAGCCTTGCTTGCACTATGACTTCAGGCTTCTGACGTCCAGGACTGTAAGAGAATAAATTCGCTCTTTTTAAAGTTCTTTTTTAAGTTCCTAAGTTTGTGGTATTTTGTTGCAGTATCAAAAGGAAACTAATACAATGCACTGACACTGAATAGAGTAAGAGTGCAATAATTATTTGATAAATAAATGACAATGAGGAAGGACCATCAATATCATAAAACCTTGCTTCTTTATGTTTTCCTTGTACATGTTTCTGTATTGGAAAACAATCCTATGAGTGAGAGTATAATGATACAGGGTCCTCCATCAGGGGACTACTATGTACTTCCAAACTGCAATTTGAAGTGGTCTCGACTTTCCATTCACCCAAAGGTATATGCCTCAGACAAACGTGTTGTGGTTAAAAAGGCACCTTCCGAAGTCAGCCTGCCTCAATTCAAATCCTCACTATATGGCCCAGGTTTTTGATCAAGTGGTATCTTATTTTTTCAATCTAATTAATTCTAGCTAGAGAAGATTGTATGAGGATTCAATGAAATTTTAAAATGTAAAGAATAGATAGGTATGCCTGGCTTACATTAAGTGTTGATAAATTTTAACAATATTATTATTGTTGTTATTTTATGTTCACGTTTGTTCTAGGACTGTACTCACAGATATAAAAACACTAAAACATTTTGTTGTCAACAGTGTAAAGAGGTCAATTGAACTTCTCTGGCAAACTCTCCCACTGGGTGTTCTTTTGTCTGATGTACTGGCAGTTGCTTGTAATGTCAACCATATTCTAAAGTTATGTTTTGCAATAATAAAAGTGATATCATTTTGGCTTTTACAATTACCAGTCATATGTGGTAAAAGAGAAATATTACCCCAGTAACTTACTTATAGTATTTGCAGTCTTAATTATTTGGAGGAGAAAAAGTTGAATAAATAGTAGGGCTAGCATTTATTGTCTAGTTTTGATATCCCTGACTAAACATCTGACGTTAGGCAAGATTGTTAAATGAGACCTAGAGTGTTTAAAAGGAAAGTGAAACCCCAGATAGCCACAAAGATTTCACACAAGGAATTTTCTACAGACAACTTTTCTTTTTATGAATACAGTGAGGCAATATTTTTATTATTGTTTTGACCCAGTGTTTACAAGTTTGGGGTTTGGCCCTTTTCCTGACTATTGTTCTGTTTCTGATTGAAAACCTGGAATTCATCTGCTTTGCATGAATTGCTCCATTCAGATATAACAGTCTCTGCAATGCTGGGTTTTACTGGCTTAGTCGTTCTCAGTGCGGCTGCTTGTGCTGTGCATGGTGACATAAAACGGACACACAATTAACTTTTACTAAGACAGCCACATTGACGGTGAAATGGAACTCAGGTTGTTAGTTAAGGAAGATCCCATAAAACGGTCAGAGGCTGTCTGCTTTATTTATTATTGATTTGCTTTTCATAAAATAAATATGTTCAATAACACATAAGCCTATATGTAATATTTAATACATGATAAACATTCGTGTGATCCTGCAAAAACGACTTTTCTTTTGAACTCATCATCTAATAAGAAATAGTGAAGTCTGAAGTTTCCAGATTTTCCTTAGAATCAGTTTTGAACCTCATGCATGGAAAACTTAACCAGGTCTGATATTTGACACAATGCCATGGTTGCAATGGCTTCCACACTTTTGTGTCTGTTGCTTTTTATTGTGCCCAAATGGTCTTTCATAGAAATGTTATTTTATTCATTGTTCATTTATTCAGTCAATTGGTCACTTATTTTTTCACTGAATGATTTGGGAGAATTTATTTTTTTTCCAGCTTCACAATAGATGTTAGACATAAACTAAGTGAGGTACAACTCTAAATTCAAGAGATTTTGATGTAATATGTAGTCTTCTTGATGCTGCATTACCACAAGAATTGTCATTGTTATGTAAATTTTACCTTTGCTGTCCTGAATCTGTGTAACTTGTCAAGAAGCCATTTGGAAAACATTTGGATTGGAAGTAATCCTAGGTTTTCTGACATGTGGATACCAAGCAAAGAAAGACACTTAGCTCTGTGTGTCCTGTGTATTGTGGGAATGTATTCACAAAAGAAAATGGACCAGTCTGCTTGAAGACATATACATTAACCCAGTTACCACGCTAATCAACTTGAAATGTATTTTGTTCATATTCTTAGTATGAGAATATCCAATATTCTCTATTTCTTACAAAATAAAAACCAGTTAAATTTAATGAACATTTATTAACTCCTACTATACTCCAGACATTATGCTGAGGTTACATAGTAGCCACATCTACTGAGTCTTAGCAAAACTTCTGATTCAGATGCATGGTTTTGAGAAGCAGTGGAATAGGTAAAGCAGAGAGAAATGAGGTTAGAATATATGTCTAAATAAATGCTTTGTGTTCTCAAAGCATTTTTGGCTGGAGAACCAGAAAAGGTATCTGAGTGACATGGGTCTTTCTGGATCCTTAGCATTTTGATGGTGGATTCCTAAAGGTGGAGTAGATGATATTACAGTGAAAATGTTCACTTCTCACTGCTGGGCTAGTGTGTGGTGAATTATGCTTCCTTCCCACGTATGTCAGATTTCATGAAATGATTGTATGTGCCATTTCCAAGAAAAAGCTTTCAGCATCATCCCATAATCCTACTGTGTCTCTGCTCCTTCTCCTGAGAGAATACTGTGCTCTCGATACAAGTTGTACCATGAGCTTGTTTTAAGAATGAAGAGGATATGGGGCAAAGCCAAGTGATGTGGAGGGTGTGAGTGGAAAGCACACCTTTGTTATTTTAACCCATTTAAGACTCTACTTGTTTCTGCAGCAGAATGCAGTTTAAACTGACTAACATGGTGTTGGTATGTTCTGGAAGGTGGTATATACACACATACACATGCACACACATGCATGCACAAGCATAGATAAAGAAAACTTAACTAGCAGTTGTGGACAGTTAAAAAATAACACATCTGACTTAAGGACAAAGAGATAAGGGAAGATATTCATAGATAACCTGGAAATACAGCTTGAATCCCTATGAGAGAAGACCACAGGATCTTGACTTTTGGAATTAGTAGTGGTCAATAGCTGATTAAGAGGCAACATGCAAATGCTAGATATTTTGACTAGGAAATAGATTATTAGAAGTGTACTTAAAGAAATATTAAGTTCCAGAGCTAAAAGAATGATGTCAACATGACTGATTTTTTTTGTTTTGTTTTGTTTTTTGGTACTGGGGATTAAACTCAGTGGCATTCAACCACTGAGCCACATCCCCAGCCCTATTTTGTATTTTATTTAGAGACAGAGTCTCACTGAGTTGCTTAGCACCTCATTTTTGCTGAGGCTGACTTTGAACATGAAATCCTCCTGCTCCAGCCTCCCTAGGTGCTGGGATTATAGGTGTGTGCCACTATGTCCAACCACAACTTATATTTCTTTGTGGTCTGATTATTGAGACCTGGTAGATTGGTTAGCAGAAGTGGAAGAAAGGGTTTATAAAAGGAAAAGTAGACTATTAGGTACCAATTATTGTGAACCTAAGATTCAAATATGGTGGAGAGATGGAAATATCCAGTGCATAATGAGAAATGTAGGAAGAAAACTGAAGAGAGCTCTGGTAGGTAGAGGTAGTGGCCTGGAAGTTGAAACCTTTGTTAAAATGAGGTATTGGTGTAGGTAGACATAGATCAAGGGTTGCCATTGAAAATTTGATGGGGTGGGGTGGAACAGGAAGGAAGACTATCCAAAGATTTGTTAGAGAATAAAAGGGAAAGTCCACACAGTGGAAAACTGCCTTCATGTCTGTAAGTCTGTTGTTTGGGAAGCCAAATGTGCAACCAAAGAAGGTGGCTTAACTAACATTTGGGCTCTAACACAGTGTTTCTGAAAACATGCTTTATTTGTTACCCTGTTTCATAATCTGTAACACTGAGATGAAAAACTGCATGTAGATGATGGCTTGTCTTGAATGCTTACTTTCTCCCTAAATGCATATTTTGAAACCCTAACTCCCTAGGTAATGGTGTTAAGAGGTGCAACCACCTGGGAGGTGATGAGATCATGAGGGTGGAGCCATCATGAATTGGATAAGTGCCCTTTTAAAAGAGGCCTCAGGAACCTACCTAGTTCCTGTCTTCATGTGAGCTTGCATTGAGGTGTTGGTCTGTGACCTGGGAGAGGACCATCATCAGAACTTGACTATGTTGGTGTTGTGATCTTGGACTTTCCAGTCTTCAGAATCATGAGAAATAAATTTCTGTTGTTTTTATAGACTATCCTTTATATGGTGTTTTGTTATAGCAGCCCAAATGCACTAAGATAGCGAGGAATTTGGAGAAAATGTAAATGACCTGACTTACTGACTCATCTCTCATTGTGATTTTTTCCAAAGAAGGGACCCAATATAAGTTTCTGTCTACAACATTATTTTCCAGAACTTCCCTGTGTTCATCCACAACACCAACATTAATCTAGTGATTTTTCATATATTATCATCTAAAACTTGTCAAAATTCCTCTCATAAGACCCAAGTCCAATTTCATCCCCTATCCTTTTGGTATTCCATCTATAGCAAGAAAAAAAGATAAATATCTGTATTGATGATATTTTTAACCCATAGAGGCTTTTTCATTCTTCCCAAATAGGACTTATAATTAGATAATTTAAAAAAAAAATTATAGGTGAAACTTATTTAAAATGTAACATATACATTAACAAGTTCATGCAAAGAGTACAGAAGACAGTCCTCATCAAGTAAACCCTGGTGTGTTACTCCTTATCTCCCCAGTGTGGGGTCTGTGAATGTGCCTACCTTTGAACAACCTAGAATGGAAGTAAGATACCATCTTCCATGTCACTTGAGCTCAAACCTGCAGCATGACTACTGACTCCTGACTTTTTAATAAACCCTTCTCTGTGATACTTATTTTACTTCCTACTTCTTCATCTAGTCCCCTAATGAAGACACTGTCAGCCTAGCTGGAACAGTGTCTCCACATTGCAGTGACTAGTCTCCCCACTCCCAGTATCTACCTTCTGTAATGCATTTTCTACACTGGGGCTTTCAAATCTTCAAGTAGTTCAGTTGATTCATTCTCCCAGCTTTTCATCATCTTATCTGCTTTGAGAACAAGCCCTGCTATACAAATATGTTTGTAGTGTGTGTTTTTGAACCCCAAGTCAGAGATGTCTTGTGGACCACGTGTGGGCTCCTAATCCAACTGGAGCCACCAAGTAATCTCCCGTAAGTACTTAAAATTGGGCAGAGACATCACATTTGTGAAATATTGGTGATTGTCATTTTTAATGACTGTCTTCAGGATGGAAAGATGCACCAAAAAAGGTCTTCAGTAGACATGACCAAACATGTCTAGCTCTGTCCTTTCTTAGGTTTAGATTTTAATTATTAGTTTTTTTCCCTCTTAAGGTAGTTAGAATCAGTTTTTATTATCCTCAACATAAAGGATAGTAGGCATAATTTTTTATTCTGAGTAATGTAGCCATAGTTAGAATTGTGCTCTTCTTATTGAAGATGTTAAGTAACTTTCTTGTTATCTATTTACATTTTTTTTTAACCTTAGCCCACTCCATTGCAGAATTATTACCTTCCCTTCCCTTCAGGAGTCTCCTTTGGTTATTACCAAGTGTGAGTCTAATATGACCCTACAGAGATGTTGTTAAGGCTATGGTTTAATTAAGTATCATATTGTTTAATTCTAAACTCTTGTTTTCTAACATATTAGCTGAGTGACCTTGACGAGCTACTTAAATTCTTTGCACATCATGTTCTTAAACTATAAAATAGGGATAGAAGGCTCCTACTCAGAGTACCATTATGAGGAACAAATATTCACAACGAGTTCAGATTTGTTTCTACTATATGTATTCAAAGTTTATAAACATTACTGTGATTATTATTTGCTGTTCCTGAATTATACTTTGCATTTTCCAACCTCTGAATTACTTCCTGTTGTTCTTCCTCTTTTCTATCAAACTTGGTGGTATGTATTGACCTAATGCAGCTCAAACAAATCCTTCTCCAATGAATCTCCCAGAGCTGCCAAATCTACATGGCCTCTTCTTCTGTAGAACTTTCATTGTACCTTATCATAGCGCATCCTTAGTTCCTGCCAGAGAACAATTTCCACATTCTACCCTATTTTGTCATTGTATATGTGCATTCCTTGTTTCTTGCTAATAGTTTCTAAACTCAGAGAGCCCATGCCTATGTGCCATCTGTCTTGTGTTCTTTATACTTAGCATAATGCAGTGAACTTTACAAGCTCAAAAGAAGTACTTGCTAAAAGAATAGCAAAAAAGGAATATTTCACATTTTCACCCTCGTTCTGCAATGTGGGAGGGTATATATGCAATATATTTTTAGGGAAATGACTTGTCCACATATTTTCAATGATGCAGTCACAGGTCTGGCGCTGCAGATCTGAAGCTCATGTCTTCTGTGTCTCTCCTTCACTCTACCTCATTGCATTTAAACCAGGCAACATCACTTTTAGATGCCATGAGGAATTGAGGAAGTGGCAGATGGCACTGTCAAACAGTGAGAGATCAAAAGTTGTGCCATTTGGGGTCTATGAATACAGTTGCTTGTAACCCCGGTACAAAGAGATATACAATATAGGTCAAAATTTAAACTCACAAAAAGTGGGATAAGAAGTATAGTTTATGTCCATTACATATTTGAATAACTGAAAGTTTTTTTCTTAGCATTAGCATCAGTCCCACTTGATAAGGAAAAAAATTACTAAATTTAAGACCTGTTTGACTCTACAGATGACATTTCTTTTCATGAATATTCTGGATGGGAGTTTCAGACAAAACAAAAGTTTGAAAGGAACATTTCATTATCCTTCACTGGATTTCACTTAAACATTGCTAGAGATATATTTTAAAAGAAGAAGAAACAGTATATATAAATATCTCACTGCTTCTAGAGTGCAGGCATAGTTAAGAAAAACACAAATTTAAAACTAATAAGCTAGCAGTTGAATAGAAACTGAGAACTAAGTAAATATAAATAGACGGATGGAGTGCAATGCTGAATTTTGCCCTTGACTGACCTCTTTTAATAGGAAGATTCCCTCAATCCTCAATGTCTGCTAATGCCTTCTTACTGTTGGATGGTCACAGTTTTCTTGTTTTAAAGTTACATCATTTTCATTTAAGAATAAAATTTGAAAAATCTTTTATGTTTTTCTTTTTCTTATTTCCCTACTCTTTTAAGACTAAAACATCATCATACACAGGAACTTCTGCCTCAGTGGTATTGTAGAAGTCTTTTGTTCTGTTACAAATCCAAGGTTCTTAGCAGAACCATTGAGTAAGCAGTCTGGTTGAGGTCATTTTGTTGTAATGAAGCCATGACTTGGCCCTCAAGTTGTGACTAACACTGATTATTCTCCAGGTGCCGTAACTATGGTAGGGCAGTCAGATATGAGTAATGGAGACAAGACGTCAAGATGCAAGAAAATTTCCTAACTTTCTCGTGAGCATGCATTTGATTCCATCAAAGGGATATGTATGCCATCTCAGGACCACATTCATTTCCATTTTCCCTGGGAAATTATTTGGTGCATAACTATGGGCACAGATTTGCATGTGTTTTACGGCCACATAAAGAGGTTGAGTGACAAAGGTAAACATGAACAGAGCCAAAGCATATTTCTCAGGGGAGACGAAATATTTATCAGCAAAATGACATTGGAAAACTATTTGCAAGGTCATATCCATAGGTTTCAAATTTTCGGATTTCTGAACTGGTGGATAATTTCAGAAAACTCAAAAGCTGGCAGCATATGCTTTTTTAGTTCTTTCTATTAAAAAGACCACTCAATCTATGCTTCTAAGAAACACACACCCACACACTCCACAAATTGGACTTGGATTTATTCTGTTAATATTGACAGAAGAACACTATTGCATAAATAAACTAAAGCACTCTGATCTTCAGCAGTCTAACCTAGACATAGGGACTGCCAAATGCAACAGATAAGTAAATAAAAGTTAATAACATGGGAAGCTAATGTTCAGTTAGGTTTGATCAAATCTTGGAATTAAAGCTTTTTTAAAAAAGTATATTATGCACAGGCAAATTTATAAGAAAAAATAGATTTTCTTTGGGCAAATTTATGAGTGGAAAAAAGAATAAATTTTAACTGTGTATTGGAAATTATCACTTTTAGAAATTTGTTTTAGCTATAATTCTGAAACCATGGGAGTTTTTTAAAAATCTAGATTTCTAGTTCATATCCAATGTTAAACTCAATCCTGAACTCCAATTTCCTTTCACTAGAATGCTTTTTGTTTGTTTGTTTTTGCAAATCTAATGAACAATTAAGCCTTAGCAAGAATTTTCATACCCTCTCAAAGCCCTACAATTACGTATTCTCTAGTTACCTGTCTCTGACTTGGGATACTCATCACAGTTAAAAAAAAGTCACAGGCATTCACCTGGTTGCTCATTCCAATGGCTGAGAGCTACCTCCTTTCTCTTCCTCAAGCCTCCCATGTAATGCGTCAGCCAAATGTGTCACTTCCTCCTTCAAAACATATCTAAGCACGACCACTTATCCCCATATCTGCTTCCACTGCCCTCATCAAAGCTGCATTTTCCCACTCCTGGAATGACCAACTCCTCAATAGTCAATTTCCTTATTTCCACTGCCCAGCACAGAAGATCCAAGAAGACTTAATCATCTTTTCAATCTCATTTCCTACTAATCTCTCTTTACTGTCAGGATTCTGATAACAAAGAACCTCTGCATAGCACCATCCGTGCCACGCCAAGTTCAGTGCACAGCTCCTCTTGCCCTGGAATGTTTTTTCTAGGAAGTACATGTGGCTTGCTCCTTCTCTGCCTTCAGCTGTCTCTCAAACAGCACTCAAAGGTGCTTTTATCAACTACAATGAACGCATCCTTTACCACGCTTATTTTTTTATCCTGATTTATTTGCTTTATGTCAATTTTCACTACTTGAAATAATTTTTTATTTCCATCTCTCATTTTTTTCTTTTCCTCATTAGAATTGAAGCTACATGAGTTCTGGGAATTTATCTTCTCCACTTTTGCACCCACAGAACCTGAAATAAGTGTTTGACTAATAGTAAGATCTCAATGCTTAAGTGTGTTTTATAAAAATCCCTCAAGTGTTTCTTCTTCTTCTTTCAATCGGATTGCTAAACAGTGATTTATATATCATTATGCGATTTTCATCTCAAGAATGACCTTGAAAAGATAGGCTAAGTTTAAAGTACTTAATGTAAAAATTGCTTAAACTGTCTAAGAAAGGGAAGTTGGTTTGTCTCACTGGTTATGACCCAAAGGTAGCTCCTCATCCAAAGCATAACAGAAGAATTTTATTTTCTATCTTACTGGAATATTGATTTTAGGGAAGGGGACACAAGACATGAACTGAATCACAGTTGCACTACATTTCAATTTTCTGATCATCAATGATATTACACATTCCTTTGCTTTGGAGATGTAGAGAATAGTGAGATCAAGTGGACTCAGACTACCATACCTTTAAATCACGACCTTTCCTTGTCCACTGTCATATTGACTTGTTCCTCAGTTTACTCATCTATAAAGTAGAACTACTGAACTATTTCTCAGTGGTTATTTTGATGACTTTAAAATATATGTTAATATACAATTATCTAATTTAAATGAAGGATTCATGACCCCATCCTGACCCCACTTACACACACAAACACTTAGAAACACAATTTCATCTGATACCTTAAGGCATGCTATGTGCTGTTCATGCTGAAAGCAATTTGACAATGACCACGGTGAGAATAAAAGCTAAAGGAGCGCCTTAATTCCTTCTAGTTTCTGCACAATTGTCTGGATTCCCAAGGGTTGTCAGAAGCCCTGGGTTAGTAGAATGGTGGTAATATTTTAAGAAGTGGTAATATTCAAATATGAAAGTTAACTTGGAGATGAACATTATGGATTTCTTGGCAGGGCAAACCTGTAATCTGTGTTTCTTTGGGAGATGTTATTGGCTTTTCCTCCAACTTGTCTGGTACCTTTTTATAAAGTGAAACCTCCGATGGGCAGTAGGAATGCAGATTGAGATCTGTCATTGTGCTACTTTTCACAGGTCGCTGGTGCCGGGTGTTTCCCTCTGGACTCTGAGTGAGGGATAGAGAGTCACAGATGTCACTTTCAGAGTGAAGGATGGGACCAGATTTTGTTGTTAACAGGAGTCCTATTATAATAGCTTCATACTTCAGTTAGAGCAGAGAGACCATGCACAATTATGGAATATTTGAGCTAAGCAGATGTGCTTCTTCAGAATAGAGATCACTCAATTCATTGAAAGCTCAAGAACAGAAATGGCTTTCTTATAATGTTAGACTTGGGAAATCAAGGCAGTCATGAGCATTGTTGCCCTGAAAACTTTGTGCCAGGTTGTTAGTCTGCACTTGGAGGAATATTCAGATCTCATGATGGCACTTTTATTCACAGAGAAGAAAATGGTCTGGAAAATGTGCAGAGATGACAGAGGAGGGCTTGCTCTGCCTAGATCATCCTTACAGGGGAAATGGCATAAAAAGCATTTACTTATGAGGGGGATATAGCCCATGTGCCCAAAGCATGGGGCTTGGGAAGAAAGTCATTTCTAAATATATGGAAAATGCAGGGAAAGTGCTGTATCTGCATACACTAGCCTAAAATCCAGTACAATTCTTGGACAAGGGGCTTTGGGTTAGAGTTAGATAAACAGAATTTGCTAAAGGATCTTAAAAAGAGCTAAGAGTGCATGCCTTCCTTCTGTATATGACCACAGAACTGGATGTGGCTATACCAGCCTTTAACAGTTAGTAGCCACTGCCAGTGATTCCTGTCTGTGTCTTTTGCACAATGAACACATTGGCTGATAGATTTTTCTCCTAAACTCTTGGTGGACAGCAGTCCTGCAGGCTTTACTTGGAGAATTTTTGTTTTAGAAGCAGAATAAACAGACAGTTTCCAACTGAATCTGTGCTTACTCTCCGGGTAATCTTCAATGTACTTTGCTTAGGCTTGTTTCAAACACGGAGTAGGCAACTATTATAGATCTGCAGTTATCTGCTGAGAAATCAGTGATTTTCTAAGCAGAGGAGATGTTTACAAACTAATTTTATTCCTTTGTTATCAATGTTTAGTGGAAATACTCCTTGAGCATTTATCTTCCTAGTTCAGAATAAATTAAGTATATTTTTACTTCAGAAAAGATGAAAATGTTATTGCAAAGGCGGGATCATTTGACATAAGGGAATAAAGTCCTGCGTATTATTTTTGACTTTTTTCTTTAACGAAACTTCTCTTTAATCTGATGTCTAAGAACTTTATCAACTACTGTAACAGGCTTTGGAGAGTCACAGAGTCAGTAGTCCCAAAAAGAAAATTGTTTGAACATAGATTCCATCATTCATTCATACATTTATTCACTCAAAACTAAACAAATTTTCAAGATGCTAGGGAAACAATGAATAGAAGAGTCAAATTTCCTACACAAGTAGAGGTTGCATTCTAACAGTTACATTCAAGAACTGCTTATGTACATGACTATTAGTATTTTAATGTTTCAGATTTTCCAACAGAGAAGAGAAGCAATACACAGAAACATTTTTGTGTGTTTGTGTATGTGTGTGTTGAAATTACAGACAAAAAAAAAAAAAAAACAGAACTGAAAAAGCAGCTCAGTCTTGTGCAGGTGGACCAGGGTCTTCTGGAGGGATTTACCCAAGGTCCCACTGCAGTTCAATAGCAGATATTTTAGTAGTATCAAGAGCTCTAGGCCTTAGATTTAGTTTCATAGGACTGCCATAATGAAAGACAATAAAGGAGTGGCTTCAGGTATCATAGATTTATTTTCTTTCAGTTCTGGATACTAGAACTCAAAAATTAAAGAATCAGCCTGGTTGGTTTCATCTGGGGCTCATGGGAGACTCTGTCCCCTGTCTCTTTCCTAGTGTCTGTCTTTGTGTCTGTCATTGGTGTCCAGTGGGCTGTAGTAGCATCACCCTAGTCTCAACTTCTGCCCATGGCCTTCTCCATGAATGTCCCTCTGCTCCTGTGTCTTGACATGGCCTTTCTATTTGAACACCTGGCATTGGATTTAGACCCCACCTTGATCTAGTCTAAACTTACCTTAACTTGATGACATCTGAAAATACCCTATTTCCTAGAAGGTTATGTTCTCAGGTGCCAAACCTTCATATTATCTTTTTGGGAAACTCAATCCAACCCAAAACATGCACTTGATCTTGTGTTCTGTGTGTGACACCAGGCTGCCTCTAGCCATGAAGAAGTGTTAACTTATTGTGAATTTTTTTTGTTGTTCATATTACAAAGAACATTTGGAGTCAAAAGAAACAATAAGGATTTTTAAAATTACCTATCTCACTTTTTAAAACATAAAACTGATTAACATTTTGAGGAATTGATGTGCCATGTTTGGAAAGTAGGCAGGTAAAATTATGGTCTATTTCTACCAGACCACAATTTCCTCACATATCCAAACCCAAACCAGCATAATTTCCCCAACAAATAAGATACACAAAGGAAGGAAAAAAGGAAAGAAATAGAATTAGAAATCCTACTTAATATTAGTATGCTTTAGAACCCCAAGAGAAACTAGTTTTGGATGCCAGTCTCCCAGTGTTTCCTCACCTCTCCAAATTCCAGGTAGGCTTACTTCCTGCTCTGGGGAGATAGAACTCACTCTTGAAAGCCTACCTCATTTGTAAGATATTTCTAGAACAGAGTGAACATTGTACCAAATGTTGCAAATCATATATGATTTGTGCCATGAGACCTTCAAAGGATTTCATTTACAAGCACATAAAACACCCTGTAATTTGAGCCATCTTCCTGCAAGAAAGGGATCAGTGTGTATCCTTCACTCTGCTATGCAATGCTGCCCTGGCATGGCCACCTCAGATTTTTTTTTTTCTGATTACATTTGATATCATCTTTTTTTCCCTTTTAGTCAAAAAAGCCATTTACAATACTTAATCAGGATGACACAACACACTATAATATTATCTTACAATTGCCTTGAAAAGTATTTTTAAATGTTTCTATCATAGTTTAATCTACCATAAATTAAGCAAAAGAACAAAAGAGTTCACATCAATTGAAGAAAGGCACAGAGAAATTATTAATACACTATGGATTAAGAATCTGATTTTCCTGGATGGAATAAAGCAAGAATTTAATAAAAGAAGATAGATGTATTAAACATAAGACTTACATTATTCAATGGCTGAATCAATTTTCTAGGAAAAATTAAAATACCACATCAGGCGTCTTTTATGTGTCAGTTCACAGCTTCAGCTTCATCAGTCTTTGTTGTAGCTGCTGGTGAGCTGCTCAGATCTGTGTGATCTCTGGTCAACTTCATGAAGCCACAACTCAATAGTGTCTCTATTCAGAACTGCTCTTCTCCCAGCTGGCTGTCCTTACAATAGGATAACCAACTCATCCTGATTTGCACAGACATTTCCACCTTTTAGCACTGGAAATCTCTCATCCCAGGAAACCCAGACACACTGGAATAGTGGATGACCTTACTGAGGACCCTGAGGCATGAGCCACTATGGACCCTTTTCAAGGACCATGAACCTGCATCCTGCAAGTGTAAGTCTTTGGATTGGTGTAGGAGATTGGAGGGGTAAGGTATTATGGGGTGAATATTTTTCTAGTGGAATCTGGAGGTTGATGAAATATAAGGGTGGCAGAATTGTTAAAGAAAGAAAATACACTCCATAGATCAGGACACGTTTGAAAAGGGCAGTTCTCTGAAACCTGGGATGAGGATATCTGAGTGGTTGAAACTGAGAATCTTCAAACCTGAATTTCCCCAAATCGTATAATGTGATGTACTCAGCTCCTTCCCTTTGCCAGGAGAGAGTGACCTACCCATGTTTTAAGATTTGTTCTGAAGTATATGGCTCACAAGTTTGAGCTTTTCCACCATAAGTTCTGCCCTTGCCTTGTTTCCTTGACACCAGTCTGGTAGACAGTGTTGGGTCTTATCAAGGCATAGGCAGGGGACTAAATTTCCTGTTCTAGAAGGAAATTCCTTACACAAGAAAGAAACTACAGGTCATCTAATATGGGCCAACCAGTATCAAATCAAGCTAAGGAATAGATCTTGAGGGCACTGGTCTAGATTGGATGAAAAATAGGGCTGGATGGAGGAGAGTGTCTTGTCTCAGATAAACTCAGCTGTGACTACAGATCCAGTATCTTGTCAAAAAGATCTAACAGTCTGTTGGAGCGGCTACTCAGAGTTTGGAGTTGACACTCACCCTACATAAATGAGGTCAAGAGATCAGCACTTTCTTCGTGTAAGGTTGGGAAAGGAGTCAGAGGAAGGTAATAATATCAGAACTGATGGGCTACCTACCGAAAACTTATAAAATTTTTCACCCAACTGTACCACGTACTTCCTTCACTAAAGTAACAAGTAACATTAGTGTGGTACATCTTTGGGAAACAAGATGCTGGCTTTTCTCTCCAGACTGAAATAATAGGAAAGACAACCATGGCACTGGACTTACTGCTTTTAAGTGGGATGATGGGATTCCTGAATGACAGGGAACAGGTGGCAACACTTAACAATCAGATGCACAATTACTGTCATGGACATCAAGTGTCTAAGGCAGAAGGGTACTGTGACTCTCAAGGAATTGTGGTGATATTTAGTAGGTCAGAGTTTTTCTATGTACAAAAGACAGACAGTCAATTATAATGCTACTCTCCTTGTATAACTGAAAGAAATCAAGAATTGCCAAGTAGAAGTTCCCAATCTGCTGTCAGGGTAAAAATTTTCCACCTCCCACCCAGTTTACAGATCCAAGCCTATTTGGAGACTCAAAACCCACAGACTGAAGATAAGACTGAGACATGATGGAAGGAGAGGGCTTTGAATGCCTCTGAAAATCTACACAGTGACTATTACTTCAGTCCTTCCTGAAAGGGTCAGAAGATGGATACCAGAAGGTGTGCCCCAGAGAACATCCCAGGAGAGAGCAAACTCAATAACAGATTGGATTTGCAGGTCACCTCTTAGAGAAGTCAAGATACCTGTGTTCACAAAAACGGAGGCCATGCTTTATTATAGGAGGACTGTATTCTGAATGTCATGAGTGACTAGAGAGAAATGTGGAGAGTCTTACAGAATATCATAGAGCTGCTTCAGATGCTCTCAAGCTTATGCATGTCTTGGTCTCGCTGTTGTCACAGTGGCCAGATCAGCACAGCAGTCCGCCTTCCTCTACACAGTTGTAACCTGAAGGCTCCTTGTATCATGTCTACATAGGAACTTCTCACCTCCCTCCCATGAATTTCCCTGTTGATGATGGATGTGGACACTGTGGGACTCCACTCTGGGCTGTGTATGCAGGGAATGGGAAGGACACAGCATCCATGAAGCTTCTATCATGAAATATGGAGCCTCCAAACCCCCCATCCTTTCTCCGTAGTTAGATGGCACTGAGACACAAGGATTGCATGTTCTTGGTGGATGACCTCAGAGGATAGGGAAATAAGTCCTACACAGCCATAGGCAATTTGATCAATCATCATTCTACTCTCTGTCTGCATGTCCTTCACTCATACTAACTTGGACTTACATACATCCCTTGCCTTCAGTCTAAGATAATGTAATATATTTACAGTGTGGTTAGTCGTAATATTTAATGAATGTAGAAGTTTTATACATATACACATATATATTTTTTTGGGGTGAGATAAGAAAAAAATGAAAAAAGAAAAAGAAATTAGACAAAGAAAAAAGATGATAGATGGCTTGAATGAAAGGAGAGAGTTCAGCTGATACAATTTTCATGCAGGTTAATAGACTAAATAAAGTAGAAGAGAGGGACTCTGTGTTGTAAGTACCAATTGTGATTACTGAGGTAAACCTTTTGTAGCAGTGTCTATAGATTTATGTTTTGCCTAAATTCTAATCCTTTATAGTAGGTCCCCATCCCTGAAAATGATAATGATCATTAATATTTATGTAGTGAATTGACCTGTGTCAGAAACTGGAATGTTCTTTCTATGTTATTCCATGTAATCCTGAGCAACAACTCTCTGAGCTAGGTTATATTCAGTCTGTTTCAGAAAGGAGGAGGTTAAAGCTCAGAGAATTTAGGACTTTGTAACTCTCCCAGAAAAAAATTAGCTAAGTGCTAAATAATGTGAGAGATTTACCTTCAATAATTGCAGCTTAACTTATTTTCAGGGCTCAGAAAATATAGGTATTTTTCATCCTATGCATATTGTCGATGAGGAAACTGAAACTCAGAGAGTCTTAGTAAATTACCAAGAATCCTGCAAGGAGAGGCTTGAGCCCAAGGCCAGAATCTTCCAATTGTGAGGTACTGCTGACCTCCCAAATCAGTCTCTACTCCTCTACACTCATAAGGCCAGTCTTATTACTAAATCTGTACTTTTTACAGATTTATAGATTATACATGTACATAATAAAAACATATTCAAAATGCAAATACAGAAGGGTCTAAAAATGGAAATTTTCACTCCCAGCTCAATTTTTCCTTGGAGGAAAAACAATTGAGTTGGCTCTTTCTACACAGATACACATTATTTGGCACAATTTTTAAACTAACAATCTTGGACATCATTCTTTATTAGCAGCTGTGGGGCTCCTGGCTGCCTTTTTTAAGGACTTCATAGTATTTCCCTCTACAAAGGTGCTATAATTTAAATAAACAGCCTTCTGCTGATGGCCTGTTTTTGCATTCTAGCCTTTTGCTATCACAGACAATGCTGCAATAAACACCCTGGACCTATAATTTTGAGCATCTTTTTTCCATATCAGTAGGATCATGTCTTGATAAGTAGCATTGGAAGATCAAAGGGTAATTCCACTTTTTTTCCTATTAATTACCAGTTGATGTATTAAACATACTAATTCCAAGGGACTTCTTCTGTGACTAATAGGTTGTGACAGCATTTCCTTCTTCAAAGAGGACAAAGGGCATTTTCAGGTGACAACGGTCTTCAGAGTGTTTGCCGATAAGCACTGCGGCTGCCGGGGATGATCACTCCCCAGTCCCACTCAATTCCTGTCATCCTGTGCTCATTGTTCCTTTGCAAGTGCCCCCTGTGCTGTCCCAGGTGCAGGAGGCCTTCATGTCAGCAGACATTCCAAACACCAGAACTTCCCCATAGGGTGCAGGGACTGGGGCCAAGGCCCAGATTAGTTCAGGAACTGGACACTTTCTTGCTGGAGAAACACATGACCTTAAATCCACAGCTTAGTATGGGGTTAAACATTCAAATATCTGACTGTGTTGAGAGAGGGGATCTGTAAGCAGGCTGGGAGAATTTGTTCTCCCTAGACATCCTTTAATTAAAGACAATAAAAGACAAGAAAACTCGTTGGCAAGATGCGATTTATTTCTTGGCTTCTTGGAATGTTCAGAGTGGGTCATTTAGAACAAATAAATATATTCAAGGAGTCTGACACTGAGAAATAATACAGTTTTATGACTGGTTTTTATCTACAGGGCAAGAATTAGTGCACTTGGAAAAACTTAGTGCACTTGGCAAAATCAGTTTATTCTCATTCCCACTCTCCCTCTCTCCCTCTCTCTTCTCTGATATTTAGTGTCCTAATGGGTATCGGATCCCAATTTTTTTACCAGCCCATCTCTTTTCTTTCTGACCCTTGACCACTGGCTGCAGGTGAAGCAATTTCCAGGAGTAGACCACTCCTTTCCTCTCCTGGGACCACCTTTGTCAACTCCAAAACTGCAAAGTGAAGACTTCTTTCAAGAATTACAAAAGCCTCCCTTGACCTTCTCTGTTTCAATTACTAGCTATGTGTATCTTGGGCTATTTCACAATCATCCCAGAGGCTGCCAGACACACAGTCCACTTTCAAGTCCAATAATGAACTGTCCACTTAGTGTGTTTAATTGTTCTTTTAAAATGAAGTTTCCTTAATTGCCTTTATTGGGTTCGAGTTTCTTGTTGCTGTTGCTGCTTCCCTTCTTTTAAATGCAGGCTCATTTGATTTCCCAACCACTCACGCACGCACCTCTGCAAAGATCCATGTTTGCCGGGCTGCAGGGCAGGCACTGTGCAAGTTTCTCTCACTTCACGCTGCCAGGAAACCTCCAACACTCCTGCCTCTTCAGCTACCTCCGCAATTCTGTCAAAGTGTCTTCAGGCTGATATACAGCCTCAGGCAAGCCCTGCCAGTTCTGAGGCAGCTCAGGAATTCAGAAGAATGTCTGTGACATAGACAAAGCTGTATTTCCTTCTAGGGGTCTGGATGATTTGAACTTGGCAGAAGCATGTGCGAGCTGACATGTCTCTGTTAGCATTCCAATTCTCAGTACGTGGAGAGTTGCAAAGGTTTAAATTTACATGCAGTATTGGAGATAGGCTATTAAGACACCAAAGCATGCCCTTGTGGATGATAATATTGTAGATACATTCATTTATTCATTAACTCCCTCCTTTCATAAATATTTCCTATATTCTGCAAGCTAGGTGTCAGGCACCCATGATAAAGAGGGACTTCAGCTCTTTACCCCTTAGTGCGCCTCACTTACCACTGGAAAGTATATCTGCTGCTTACATTTGTTTGGCAGGAAATTTGTTTATTAACTTTGCAAACAGGACAACCACAGTAAGGGTGATTATAAATATTAAATTACATGTGGCATATGCCACCATAGTCTTAAAGGGGTCTTCCAAAACTTGTAACTGGGAAGACATGAGTCATGCATGCATTAATAGAGCTTGTAGGTTTTAAAACAGTTCCAGACTGGCTTTGCATCATGGAAAGATGCAAGTCACCCTGAATCTCTGCAGTTGTTGCCATAGTTGACCAATTTGTCAAGGAAGTAATGACTTAGAACTGTTGAGAGGAAAATCTCCTAAGCTGATTCTACCCTGGTGGCCAGGCCATCACTGAGTAGATGGGGACCTGGCTGAAGGAATTGTGCAGACAGCACCTTCCCAGGGTTGAGTACCCTTCTTGAAGGACTATCAGGTCCAGAAGTTACATATAACTGCAGTTTCCAAGCTGTCTGCTGTAATTCTTTGTAAATAAGGTCACTGCTCCCAAATTTAAAATAAGAATGGAAAAATATGCGGGGCGCGGTGAACACGCCTGTAATCCCAGCACTTGGGAGGCTGAGGCAGGAGGATCGAGAGTTCAAAGCCAGCCTTAGCAATTTAGCAAGGCCCTAAGCAACAACTCAGTGAGATCCTGTCTTTAAATAAAAAATACAAAATAGGGCTGGGATGTGGCTCAGTGGTGGAGTGCCCCTGGGTTCAATCCCTAGTACCAAAAAAAAACAAAAAACAAAAAACAAAAAAAAAGAATGGAAAAACAAAATGAAGAAAATATCAAACAAAACAAAACCCAAATCTCCTTTCCTATATTCTTAAGGGTAGAGGAAAGAGAAATATATTGCTACCACAGTATAGTCATAACATATGTTTCATCCCTTTTTTCCTTATTATCATTCAACAAATATCCTTTGGCACTTCATCAGACCCTAGATGTAAAAGGCAGAGAGGATGCAGCTTCTAAAAAGAAAACAGAATAAATTGGCCAACATACTTGATAAAAATTCTGAAATGTTAATGAACAAAATGGAATATAAGTGAACAAAACCAAGGTAACTATCTTGCCCTTTCACCTAAAATTCGCAGTCCATTTTGCAGTTCTTCGGTGGTTGGGGTCTGCTAATTTCTTTTCTAGAAGGGAGTAGGCATTTGCCATTGGAGACCTGATGTCAGCCAATAGGGTGAGCAATCAAGGCTGCTTTGATGTAACACAAGTTGGAAAGTAGCAGGTGGCCTTCCCGGCTGTTTATAGTGCTGCTTGGGGAATTCTGTCAGAATCAATAGCTCCTCTTTATCTGCATGGAATCTGTAAATCACAGAAGAGCAGATGGAAAAATAGTCACATACCCCTGTTCACCTCCTGGAAGCAGCTCATACACCCCTACACTACCCTCCCTGCTGCAGAAAACAACCTTCTTGGTTTGGTCACCCAATTGCTGCAGGCTAATCATACTGTTTACAAAACATGAATTAGACAAAGAAAACAAAAGCAGCAAATGGTTTAAGTGATCACAGATGTTATATATGTGCAATTTACCATTAAATTCCAGAATTAGGTTAAGTAAACACAGAAAAAATTATAAATTACATCTCATCTACCCGTTCTCCATTTCTTGTAGAACATTTTGGTGATGTCAACTGACGCCAGTGGTTTAGTGGTTCTCTTCCTTTGTTGTTGTTTTTTAAACTCAACTATGAAATTATCTGCAGCTATTTTTTTCCTGAAAATAGTAAACAATTTTTGAAGCCTTGACCTACCTATTACCAAACTAGAAACCATCAAATAATCCCACTCCCCATCCAAAATAACTTCTATAGAAAATACTTAACTTGAATTCTTTGCAATTAAAGCAAATACTTTCCACTCACACATTCTGCTTGAGTTCAGTGTCCTACACTTAAATCATACTTTGAAGTTTATAGGCACCCTTGATCAAGAGTTCCTTTCTACCCTGTTCATAAGACATGTATGTGTGAGACCACATATCTAATAAAGTCTGTGGGGGGAAAAAAAAAAAGCTTAATGTTATTTTACTGAGAGTTTGTTCAGAATTTAGCTAAGCAATGGAAAGTGAATAAAGAATATTGCCCAAAGAGAAGGGAATGGATAGAACAAAGGCGCCAAGGTGTAAGGCAGAGTGGGGCATGGCCTGAGCTGCCTCCCAGTGTTTTTTAGAGTGTGATTTGTAAGACAAGGCGTTGAAAGAGATGAAGCTGTGGGTTAGCAAGGTCTTGACACAGAAGATCTTAAAGGCCTCTTGAAAAACATGTGCTTTGACCCACATGGGATCAAAGTTGACTACTGACTGTTGACTTTAATCTATTTATAACTTTAAAATAGGTACAAATAATACATTTTAAAAATCCATAAATCTGTCCAAAGACCTAGAGGGCAAGGAAATTGTCCATTAGAGAGACACTGTTATTCAGAAAGAAAACAATTTCTCTTTTCTTAGGGATCTTTGCAATGTGCAGGAGCATTGTTGTGGAAAATTCTTATTGTCTGTTGATGAACATGTCAGTCAGAGACAACCAAATCTAGAACACAAGATCAATGAGACATGAAGACTGTATTGTTACTATGGTGCTCTTAGGAACTTCCTTTTCTCTAAATTCCAAGAGAGCAGGAAGCACACAAGAATTCTTTCCAGAGCTCCATGACTGAATTATCTCTAAATTTATGTCAGAGAAGACAACTTATTAAACCAGTGGTTCCCAAATTTGGGGGCAGTGTCCAGGTGACACTGGCAAGGTCAGGGAGACATTTTTATGGTTACAACTGGTTTAAGGGAGTATTGTTGGCACCTAGAGGATAAAGACCAAGGAAGTTGTCAAACACAAGGTGGCCCCCACAATTATCCAGACCGAGATGTCGATAGTTCTGAGGTGGAAAACCTTGTTAGAGACTTTTCAAATATTTAATTCTATGTCCCAGTCTCAAGACAATGAAACCCCAAAGTTTTGTCTTGTCCAACCACAGACATTGACATATGAGAGGGAAGGACTTGAAGCTGTTAAGATCATCAAATACACAACCTTCTCCTGAAATGATGTTTTCTTCCTCCAACAGAATTGTACAAAGTCCTATTGACTATTTTTAGGTTTATATCTTTGGAGAGTTTCCAGTGAAAAACAAATTGCTTTATTAAACTAAATTATGTTTGAAATAATTTTTTTTTTCATATTGCAGAGCTAATATGAAACAACTGAATATATTTATAGATATCAATATGAAAAATTTTTATCATAAATGGAGCTAGAACTGGATTCTCATATGAGACTAAGATTATGCAAATAGTTAATTTTTAAGTTATCAGATATGTTTTCCTATATTATTTTGTACTATGAGAAATGGTTTTTTTGTCAGTTTTTTTACATAATGCAAAATTAAAAGGAAAATTTCAGAGTGAAATGTTTTTCCCTTTAGGTATTCATTCACTTTGGATAATCCATGTTTATAGAACCTCTCTTTTGTCATAACAAAGATCATGACAGGGAAAAACCTAGTCATTATTAGCAGGTTATACATTTTTTTTTATCATACCAAAAAGTTGAAAAAAAAAGACAAGAATCCACATTTTTCATTCATTTGCAACAGCTTTAAGTAATTGAAATACTGGGAAGGCCTAAAGTCAAACATTAAAGTTAATTGGCAAAGACCATTTCTGTTAAAATAATGTAAGGGTGGCATACAGGACTATCCTATTTAGTTTTACTGCTGATAAATAGGAATAGGTGTATTTTTGACATCTCCTCTGTACTCTTATACTCAGACTTTTGTCATAGAATATAAAATAGTTGTATTTTTCATATTTAATCCTGACTGGTGATTTTTATAACAAGTCATATGGAAGCAACATGCACAATTCAAAAGTGAAGAATTTAACTTAATGCTTATTTAAGAGTTTACAAATGTGACTGCCTTTTTAATATATCACTGTATGAAACAGAAGTGTGATCTTGAATTCTTAAGTTGGTGATCCTTCTATAGAATACTTAAATTTACCTAATTATTTTACGCCAGGTACTTTCTGCAAAAATGTGTTCATAGACAAGTAATATTTGGGAAAATCTACCTAGTTTATTATTCTCCTGGAGAATCTTCACACACACTTCTTCTATAATAAAAACCAAGAGAACTTGCTTGATTTTTTAAAACCCAATGTATCCCTAATTAAAGTTACAAAGGAAAAAGTTTAGGAAAAATTAGGTTAGCTACTATCACGATTTTATTTTATTATTTTTGTTTGGTTTGATTGCCTCCTAAAACTTGTGATGACTGTCTTTTAAAGATCTTTTAAACATTTCCATCACAAGCACAAATTCATTAAGAGATTAGTTCTTTCTCCATTGTTGATTTTTTATGAATGGTGAAGATAGTCACTGATGAATTTCCCAGAGTACTCCTGCCCCATTTCCTGAGATAACATGATGAGGAAAATGTACTGACAGACAAACACAAATAGCAACATACAATGCAGCATTTCAACCTCTTTTGTGTAAGAATAACACACCACACTTAAGACCCAGGTTGTATACCTCTC
This sequence comes from Glaucomys volans, assembly GCA_020662805.1. NCBI lineage: Eukaryota > Metazoa > Chordata > Mammalia > Rodentia > Sciuridae > Glaucomys > Glaucomys volans. The sequence goes on along the minus strand of JAJEJO010002095.1, from coordinate 902,226 downwards.
TTTCTATTTCAGCATATATTGCATCATACACAGAGAGCATTTGGGGGTCACATCTGTAATTGAACTGAATGCTCACCCATAGTCACATTTTTTCTCACTGTCTTTGGTGAAGATAGTGCCTCTTCCTTTATTTCAAACTTGTCAAATTTTGTACTTCATCTGTAACTTTTTCTGCACTTTCTTCTGAAGACCATATTTTGAGGCTCTGCCTCTCTGTCATTAAAATAAAATTCCTGGGGATTAAGTCTTAGAGGACACATTTTTAAAAATTCAAACCAATCTAACCCTGCTATCCAGGTTTCCTCCATTGGAAATGGGTGAATATGTTCAGATCAGAGTGTAAATTGGCATGAACCTTCATCTGAAATGCAATAAAGTTAAAGAAGACTGAATGATTTTTTAAAATGTATCATTATTCATATCCAATGCTTCCTCTGCACTTCTGTGTACCATCTGGTCCTGATGGTCGAAGTGCCAAAATACCATAAGGAAAGTTGTTTTTGTGGTATTTCCAGTCCAACCAGAATCAGAAAGTACCAGAAATCTCTTGAGAAAAGCTGCTGTCATAGGACACAAAGCCTAATTTGTCAAACCAAAGAATTTAAGAAATGTAGCTAAAATTAAGCAAAGTCCAAATTTAAATACCGCACAAAGAGAATGATATGGTTGGGGCCTTACCAGATGTCTTACCTACATGTGGGTGTCACACACACACACACACACACACACACACACACACACACATATATTCCATACTATTTCTTCATTTACGTATCCTATTCCGTTTAAACTAAAGTTCTCTTTTCATACCTTGATATGTTTAATCCTATTCTGTCTGTGCACTGATTTTTAAAGATAATATTATATTTATGGAAAAATAAACATGAAATTTTCAGTAGGAAATGATTAGGGGAAAGAGGGATTATGAAAACCTATTTAATGAGTGACATCAATTTCAAAAGTCTGAATGGATTTCACATAATATGTGTAAAACTGCCTGACATTGTTTTGTTTATGAATGTTCTGATGGCCACAGAATTCTTTTACATGTCTTCCTACTTCTGTACAGGACATCACATTTTGTTAAATATAAGACATCTTGAATCTTCAAAGACTCAATCTGTTCTATAAACTTACTGCCCAGGTTTAGAGTAGGCTGTTAAATTTGGCAAGCTTTTCATTTTCATTCAATCCCCAAGCTAGCTCAGATTCAACCCTGAGTTTTATTCAGCTTAATTTAGTTCAATTTAAAAAAAAAAAAAAAACCTCTAAAGAATGAGTTTAAGTAATGAGTAGAATTGTATGACAGTGTATTTGGGAGGAAAAATTAACATGCATATTTTCTGCTAAAATGAGTATCCTATAATGTAAAAAATTATAAGCTTTTGTGTTAGACAGACAGATATATAAATCCTGGTTCTATACCTGCCAATTTTTGTGACCTGGGGCTATCTACTACCTGTACTAATCTTAACTTTTTTTTATTTAAAAATGTCAAGCCAATTATTTTACTGAGTTGAAGAATCAGTGAGACTGGATCTAAAATCTTGGAGTATAGCAGATGCTCAGTCTCCTCATCAATGCTAGCTGTGTAAGAGAATGATAAAATAATAGCCAAAGGGCAGATGTGGAAAAGATTGACTGTTACAAACATGCATTGCAATTCTTGCTTAATTTCTTTTTTTCTCCATTTAAAGCAAAATGGATAACTCTGGGGATATCATTCACATAAGTTTGGGAGGTAATGATGGTATTCTTCCTTAGGAATATTACTTTCTCAGCTCCTTTAGTCCATGCTTTAAGATCTTTTATTTTATGAAATTGTAATGCCTTCAGAGACTCATGATCTGATCTGAGGTATTTCTGAACCTATGTAAAATACATCTCTCTTTCGGGCACTGCAGGATTGCTTGTTACATTCTTGGTCCAGGTCCAAAGAGGATGTTCTTCCAAATGCAACTAAGAAAGGTCGAAACAATTAGGGGCCAATGTTTTAATTGATAACAAAATTCCTGTCTTTTTGTGCCTGGTATATTTCATATAGTTTGCTATAATATGAAATCTAAGACAAATGATCCAACTCATTTTCTTTCCTTGCAACATTCAGTTTCTGTTTTCAAGTCAGAGATGATATGAGCATAAAAACACACTTCTTAGTGTTTTAAGGGAAGTATGTCTTTGATAACCATCTAGTCCTTAAACCCAGATCCTTTAGATACTGATGTAATGGCATCTAATCTCCAAGTTGTGTTACTGTCCTGGTTCTGGTTCCTTTAGTTACATAATTTCACTTTTCTGCTCTTGTACTCTCTTCAATTACTTCAATCAATTCAGTTGCTCACTCTGCCTTGGAACTGTTGCTGCTTTATATCCTCCCCATGTAACCCACTTAAGAAGGTAATTAAGGTGTCATCGTGTGACGCTCCAAAACGAGCACAAACAACTGGATTTGGAGAACTGTGCCTGCTCCGTCCTCCCCTGCACTGTTCACACTGAGGATGAGCAGCTGTTGGCAGTTGCTGTCTTAACTCCTGTCACCCAACTCTGGGGTTCATTGCCCAAGCAAAACTAACATGAGTGGGGTTTTTTGAATGATGAAACTTACAGTGTTCTGCCTTGAGCTTTGAGACACTGTCTTATTTGGAATACAGTCTGTCAAGAAAAGCAAAGCACATCCAAAGAGAACTCCATTGTCTCTGTGTTATGTTACAGTACTTTTATTAGAGGGTGACATTCCTGAGACAGCACCTGCTGTTTAGTTTGGGGCGCTGGCCAGAAATGAAAGGAAAAAAGCAATGAGCGTGTGGTTTGAATCCAAGTAGCAGAGGAGTGCCTGGCTGTAAGAGACACCAAAGGCCGATGGTTTGGGATGGTTGAGGCAAGCTCAGGTGTTGACTCAGGAGTGTGGTGTGCATGTGCGTGCTCCAGACAGTGTCAGAATACAGGGGAGGGCAAATAGTGAAAATGACTTTTTTTTGCAAGGCATATATATTTGACATAACTGATTCCTTTCTTTTCCCCATGCTTCTAGGGAATCCATCCTTTAGGGTGCCCTTGTAGCTTGTGGCTTAAAGTATAAGGCCTTAATTAGTAAAGGATGGAAATTAAGTAACAAATATTGGCATTGGTGAAACTTCACTCTGAGTAAAATAGGAGTAAAATATTTAAAGAGTAAATAGTAAAATAAATAAATATATGTCAGATACATAATGTATGTTATATAGATGATATAGATATATACACACATCATTTTTATTAATGGGATAGTACAGTTTTCCCTCCAGAGAAATGTTTTAACTTTTTTAACCCTCTTCTTCATCAGGTTTTATTGTCAATAACATAGAATATACAGAAATTAAAGCCTTTTGAATTTGTAGTTGCTTTGAGATGGTCAGAGGCTCAAGCTCTGTAAGTGTAACTTGGTGTTCCCTTTATGTTTCAGGAACCATGGGAATGGGGAGCTGGGAGAGGGAGTGAACTAGAAAACTGAACCAGAGATTATGCAATGGTTAAAACTGTGAATTGAAATTTTTTGATCATTAAATGTCAGAGAAATTGTACCAGTGTGAGAAAATAAATTGCATCCATTAAAATGAAAAACAAGAAATAAAATTAGGTAGTGCTTTTTCTTTTTATTAAAGTGGAACTTCATTCATAGGACACCTTGGACCAAGAGCAGGACACTGAGTCATTCTTTTTTACCTAACAAAATTGATGGTGCACTGCTGTTGACTTTCTGGTTAAAGACTGCCGTGAGAAGACTTCTTGGCCTTTCCTCCATATATCTGATGACCCTGGAAAGTGATGACTTTATAGGATGTGACCACATGCCTCTTACCACTGTGAAGGAAGTGCAGAGCTCCCAGAAGCCCCAGCGGGGGAGCAGCAAGAGATATTATTCAGTAACTGGGTCCCACTGAACATGACTCCATATTATTACTCCTCAGACTGGAATCAAAATCCAGCTTGCTATGCACAAGTTATTGAGCATGCGTTAGCATGTGCATGATTGTTTCTGTGTGGTTTTATGGAAGGATGGAGACTTTATGTAATTTGAACATGTGAATCTCATTATATTCACTTTGGCATAATTCACCACTTTCTTTTGTAGGTCGGGAATGAGGTTAAGAGAAAAGCTGGATTCCAGGTCATGCAGAATTCTGACCTCAGTACAATCTGTCTTTCCATTTCTTCTGGGAATTCTTATCAAACTGATGGGCTTGTTTGTGATGCTAAGTCAGTGTCTTAAAAGCTTCTCTGTGCTTTACCGAAACACGGAGTGTCTCTGAACTCTAAAATCAATTGCATCGATTCAATTATAGAACATAAGTGAAGACTAATGGTTTTTATGTTCATTAACTTCTAATTTACATAAGATAGAAGATGTTAATATTATCCCAGAATCTTTGTGGGAAACCATTTTTGTTGAGCTAGAGAAAATGGGATTTCTGTTTTCATTCACAATGGATCAATGTTCCAAAAATTAAAATATACAGTCCTCAACCCAAATCCCAAGATACTTCCATCTTTTCTATTACTTAAGAAAATTTGTGAGCTCTGGATTGAATTAGAATTGGTAGAGACTCTTTATCAGCTGCTCAAATGCTTTTTATAAGCAACAAGGATTTTCTCCTAAGTTTTCCCAGAAGTAAAAAATAAAATAAATTTGACATCTCTTTGAATTTTTCTAAAATGTGGAAAAGTCAAACAGCAAATATCAGCACTTTAGATAAAGGCAAATCTTGAAATATTTCCAATTTGAGTTACATGCAAATAAACACTTAATATTTTAGGGCTTCTCCCCTTTGAACAGCTGTTTTGTTTCTGATGTTTTTCCCTTTGTTAAATATCATTGATGATATTAAGGAAATGTGCATAATTGGGAATTATATTGTTTAGAGAACATCTAAACCTTAAGGACACAGATTAGAATGGGACTTAGAAATATCTTAAATTATTTTTAATCAAGTCCTAGATGTAATTTTCCTCTAGCCTTTGAATGACCTGCTTGTTTTCTTTGGAAAGGAAGGTAGGAATTAGCCTCAGGCCCCAAGTCCATCCACCTAGATGGTTGCCTATGGACATATTATTATTTTCATTCAACATTTCCATTGTTTTATTGTTGCTGAGATAACAGGTAGTAATGTTTGATTTGAATAATACTTCAGTTGCTTTTGGAAATGTTTTAGACATAAGTAGCATTGTTTCTAGTTAATCCAGTTTCTAAATAAAGCTCTACCACATTTTGGTGACTTGGGGGCTATTTAACCATTCTGAAACTCAATTTTCACACCAGTAAAGTGGGAACAGCATTTCTGCATCTTATTTTGGGGAGGAATTGTTTAAAAGATAGCTAACATATCAGCTAGTTCAGTGACTGGTATGCAGAAAGTGCTCAATAAATAGTGACATCTGATATCATGGTTGCTTATGTTAGTTTTGCCCTGAACTCTTCTGTACCTACCCCAGGGTATTATCTCTTACAAGGAAAGCATATAGATTTCTCTAGTTCCCACTTTGGTTTAACTCTGGATATCCTCTGTAATTATTTAGGATGAGCTTTGGCTGTATAAATTAGGGTGATAAACCGTGGAACTCCAACAATAATGAAAAATAAATTGGGGATCTACAATTGAACCTACCCACAAAATTGACATCAGGAGTGGAATACATCTTCTCTAGAGGTCTTCAGTTCAGAAACAAACAAAAACAAACACCACAAAACAAAAGAAGTCCACTTTTTCTTTGTTCCTGTGAATTATATTTGATTCCAAGATAGAAGTGGAATTAAATTTTAAATGTCCCATGATGAATAGAATAACCCAGTTCTTTACTTGTCAAAAAACATATCATCCTTTATTATATTAATATAGTTTCATATATTTTAAATTTATTTCATTCTTCCTTGCCAACTCTCACAGTTGCTCTGCTAGATTATGATCAGGTTGCTTAAAAGTGTTTGAGCTCATTACTTACAGTCACAAGGTGGCTGTCTGCAAATAAACCTTAATGTCAACTAATAAAATATATCAACTCTCTTTGCTCAGTTTCTGACATGCATGATCAGAGTTGAACTGAGAAAGGTCATATTTTCAAGTCTCCAATCCATTTTGCACATATGAATACTCAGATTTGATATGATTTTGGGAAGCCAAAAGATATCTTCAGGACCCAGGAAATTAAAGAAAAGGATTTAATAAAGGATTGTGTAGTGAGGCACATGGGATGGTACTGGAAGCTTCCAAAATTGAAAAATCAGGGGAAGAAACAGAGAATAGAGAAAATTAAATGAAGCAAAAGTATATATATGGCTGATATTATTTATGGATATGACAAGGTAAAGTGATCTGCAAGGTTGTTGAACTGCATGGCAGTGGGTGATGATAATCCTCAAGGAAAGGAAGGCTTCCTAATGTTATTCTTGATGCTTGCATGACCATGACTACTGTGGCTGCTAGGTTCAACTCGTCCCGGCTACCATCTTTACCTTTCTACTTAGTAAGAGAAATTGATTGGGGTGGTGGGGAAAACCTGTAATCCCAGTGACTCAGGAGACTGGGACAGGATGATTGCAAGTTCAACGTCAGCTCTGGTGACATAGAAAGACCCTGTGTGAAAATTTTAAAAATAATAATAAAAGTAAAAAGGGTGGACTGCTCAGTGCTCAGTGGTAGAACACCCCTGAGTTTAGTACAGACAATGCAAGCGTATTTTAATGTTGATCACCATTTAAACCTCTGAATAAAACTTTGAGGTAAACACTAGCATCCTTACTTGATTTATGAAAAAGTACAGGCTTTGAGAAGTTAACTGATTTTTCAAGAAAATATGATAATGTGGTTATTTGCACACAAATAACCTGAGGCTTCATTGACCTCAGGAACTGATGTTCTCAGAAAGAGTAAATTAGAACAGAGAGCTGTGCTAAAGAGAGACAAGAAACAGAGAGAGACAAGAATAATTAAGGAAAAATTACAAATTAGGAGCTTGGGATGAGATTCAATTCTCTATAGCAGAAACCCTGAACAACAGTGGCTTGACAGTGAAGGAAGTCATTCTTCCACACAGAAGAACTGTAGCAGCAGGCAGTCCCTGGTCATCAAACACCCCCAGTCAATTGTTTTATTTATCTTCTTCGGTATGTGGTTTTTGTCCTCAGGGTTGACTCTTAGACCAAGTTGCAAAACATTAAACAAATAGTATATCCAAGGAAAACAGAAATTTTTATAGGAAAGGAAACAAAGTCAAAGAACATTAGGTGGCCCAGCAGTGAACAATATTTATCCAGTAATAACGTGGCAGATGCCAGGCATGGATTTACTTCAAAATTGTGAAGTTTGATGAGTGTTAAAAATAGACATATCTTCACATAATAGAGATAAATTAAGACATAGCATAGGATTGCAGTGTAGTCCTAATTTTCAGAAATATGGGAATAAATACAAGATGAAATCAATAGTTGTAGGGAGAAAGTGGTTCTAGCAGCTGGAAGGTAGAAAGAGGTGAGGTGAACGAATGGATTAGCTTTTCACCATGTATTTCCTGCTTTGTTTTAAACTATAAAATTAACAATTGTTTCAATGTAAGGATTCTTATTAATCTTAAAGTTATAAAAATAGAGATTTTTAAAAGCAAATAGCCATCATCTCTCAATGCAGAAATGAGTAGTATTTCTATGTGGGATATATTTCCTACCAACTTTGGCCTAAGGATAGTTTTTGCATGGGTCATTTATTCATTGAACAGATTTCCAAGCACCAACCATGAGCCAGACACTGGGTGGGACACTGGGAACTAAGATGAGTAAGACACACTCTTATTTCCAAAGGACCACAGTCTATGGGAGAGGTAGATACCAAGGTCTCGCACAATGCGGGATCACATGCAATGGACGCTGGCCAGTGGTGTGATGGTAAATGCTTACCTCTGAGACAAATGTGTGTATGTTCATCTACAAGTTTACGATAAATACGTGTGAAAAAAGGAGGAACAGTTCATATATTTTAAATAATAAAATATTTAATATTTCTTAGTCTAAATTCTATAAAATTGATGGCAAGAAAAGTTCTGGCTTAAGTCTTGGTTAACATTTTCACTAAGGTGAAAGAAGTATGTTGGTGCTTCCTTAGTTGGTCAATGGCATCAGTGACTTCTTTTTAGAAAATATATATATTTTAAAATTCTTGAATGGTACTTCCTCAATTTTTTGTTATTCACAATGAAATCCCTTTAGATAGAGTTTTAAAATTTCATCTGCAATATTTTAATCTTACCCACCACTGTTTTAAGCCTAGACAATTCATAAAACAACAAAACAAACTGATTTTTAGCTTTGTCTGATTTCAGTGGTGTCAATATTTCCACTGCCCCCATGGCCAGCTTCCCACTACAAAATAATGCTGTTGAATGTGCAATTAATAAGCGATGTTCTCATTGACCATAAAAATCTAATAGGCACAAATAATCTCAAGTACATAAAAAGATACAATGCAAGAATTAATTAGGAAGTGATGGGTGTAAGTATATTTTACTTTTGCTTTTAATAGAATTTATTTAATCATAAATTTACATTTATTAATTTTATGAATGGCTGGGTTTAATGACTGGCTCATAAAATTCCTAAAAGGTGAATAGTGGTTTCTCATGAGCTCATAAGAGCTGGCGCCTACACACTGCTGGTTGTCTGATGAGTCAGTAACACTTCCTGGCAAAGGGGAGATCTTAACAGGTAAGTCCTAACAGGTAGGTAGGAATCAGCTGCCAAATGGTTGTGAAGATAGAAATGAAAATATTAGTACACTAAGTGGCCAGATAATGGAGGTGGGGACAGGTGTGGGTTTGAACTTCTGATGAAATTCTCAGAATGTGAAGGCATGGTGGGAAAGAGACTACAAACTACATGCTTAGAATTTATTCTGAGCCACGTGTGCCTTTGGACAATTTAAAGCAGGGGAGTGAATTCTTCAGCCTGGTGGCTGAGGCATCATCATCTTCTGGCCACTCTTTGTAGAAAAAACTTCAGGAGACAGCCTACAGACATGAACACCAGACAGGAAGCTGGGGCAGTGGCTCCAGAAGTGATGATATAAGCTGATCCAGGAGAGTTGTATTTACGAACAGAGCGTTGGTGATAGATTCCAGAAATATTTAGGAGGTAAAATCAGCAGGGCCAGTGATTGATTAGAAGCTGGCAGGGTTGAGGGAGAGGGTGAAGTCAGTGATGGCTTCCAGGTTTCCAGCTCAGCTTTTAAATTATGGAATCATGGCTAAAAAAAAAAAAATAGAATCAGGGAGGAAGATAAGATTTCTGAGGTATGCTGACTAATTCGGAGTCCACAAGTAGAATGTCAGCCATGTGGGACATCGCGAGGACATGCCTTGCAGGTCCAGCTGAAGATAAAAGGTAGGATCTTATTAACACACAGGTGTTAGTAGCTAAGCTCTAAAGGGAAAAGTGGGAGCAATAAGTCATATGGATCAAAGCAGAACCCATGAGGCATCACGAGAGAAACCAGGGTTAGTGCTGGAGATGAAAAACTGACCAGAGAGGGGAAACAATATGAAAATAGGAAGCACACAGCTCAGGAATAAAAACCATTTAAATGCCAAGGTTGAGAAATAAAGTCAACACCACCAAATGAGTTGCATATGGCATGTTTCTTTATTTACTCAAAATCAAAGTATATATTTTTTTCTCATTTATAGAGAAGTTACAAACATCTTGATAGGTGTATTCACTTTCAGAAAATGTTAGTGCACAATAGTATGACTTATTGAATAATGAGTAAAGTATGAAACCAGAAGAAACAAAACATTTTCAACCTACTTTCTAGAGTTAATAGCTGTTAACATTACAGATTTATGTGATTCTAGTACTTTTCTTAAGTTTGTGCATTTACATACACATGTAAATTAATTAATTGATATGAAAATGTACTGTACTAGTTATAAAACATTTTAATGACTATACATAAGATTCAATTCATGACTATTACAATTTGTAAAATCGATACCCATCGTTGTGGACTTATTATCATTATTTTCATGTATTATAAACATTCTTGTACTTACAGCTTTTTTATGTGACTTCAGATTATTTTTTTCCTTTAGGAACAAACTCCAAGTATAGAATTACCTGCGATGAAGGATATAAACACTTTTAAGAATCTTGATATATTTTAATTTACAACATGCTTTTCAGAGACACAGGATTTCCTAGAATTCCACCAGCACTAGGAAAGTTCTCGTTTCCCCAGGACCTCATCAGTGTGGGGTCCTGCCCAATTTTACCCATCTTTAAAATAGTCTTGATGGTTGTTTCACCTACAATGAAGGAGCAGATTTGAAAGTCAAGTATTTCTAGATTTTGTTGTGAACAAGACGTGAGACCAGAATGAACAATGTGCAGTAGGTTGTACCTGATTTTTGCCCGCGGGGGTTTCAGGGTCTCCAATATGCAGCCTGTGTAGCCAGGTCAATGCCCGACAGCAGCTTGTCCCACTTTTGCTCTTGTGTTTGTCCTGCCATGTGAACTACTTGTTTGGATAGCCTTCTCCCTCTTCTCCTGATCCAAACTTTGCATTTCTTTAAGTCATTTTAGAAAAGTGTGAATGTCTTCAGAATAAAATAGAACGTCCCACTATGTATTTTCCTGGATATTATATACATTAATTTTCTTATGAGTACTACAAGATCTCAAGGGAAGGGGCCATGCGTTTGTCAGTCCCTGTCCATCATCTGTGAAAATTTCCTTGCATGACATTGGATAGTCACTTGGGAAATGCAGAGAAGAATACCATAAGGTCATAGCCCAACTGGCTTTTTATAGACTAATTATCTTTTCTAATACAAGACAGAAGTTACTTGAAAAATCATAAGCATTTTATATACTATTACATTTTTAAAAATTGGACAAAGAGAAAAGTTGTGACTTATAGATATGTTTGTGTGTGTATGTGTGTGTGTTTGAGTGATGTTGTAGAATTGCAGATACTTGGGGAGGAGACAAGGAAAGGGACAGACCTAGGTAACCTTTTTGTGAGATATGAAAACTAAGTCAAATACATATTGAGTGGATTTCAGACACAGAGCTGGCTAGAGACAGGTTGACCTAGAATTTAGATCTTCTGAATTTCTGGTCAATGCTAGCTTTATCCCACCAGATTATACTTTAAAATTTACATGTCTTTAATTCGGGTACCATATAGTCAGAAAATATTTATAAAATCTGGAATTTATTCTCAAATAAATTAAACTTCAACATTTTTTAAACTAAAAATGTTGAAGTAATCTAATCTTCAGTGACTAGGACCGTAAAGCAACTTACAAGATGTCATGATGTTTCCATTTTTCATTATTTCTCTTAAAGCAGATAACTTGTCTATCGAAATATCTACCTTTTTTGGTGGTCTTGGTCTTTTTTAAATAACCACCTGCAACTGAAAGTGTGATCTCTACTTAAGGCATAGGTAATATTGCCTTAGATCTTCAACATATTCTTATTTATTTTAACACAATACAGTGCATTCGCTGTGGCTGATCTATAGTAAATCTTTGTGTTAATAAAATTACATGTGTCAGAAGTTCTGTTTTAAAAGAAATGCCACCATGATTTCTCTGAGCAGAGCTTGATGTGTGTGTGTGTGTGTGTGTGTATGCGTGTGTGAAATTCCTTATATAACAGGTTATAAAATTAAAGAGGTTTTGATGATGTTCATGTTGAGAGATAAGGTTATTCTTCAGTAATTGGTAACAATTTCAAGACCTGGGTAACTCTTAAATGTTGGTCCATCTGTGTCATTTTGCCTATATGTGACTGTAATTATGGATATGTGTATGTAGCATGTATGTACACATTTGTGGATGCATATATATATATATATGCAGTTACATATATATATATATCATTAATTGAACATTTGGGGCAAATTTTGTCTTTAGTTACCTTGAAGTGATATCATGCAATATTTTTCAAAACTACATTTTTCAAAACCTTTGATTTCTAAGTTTGCCATGAAGACTTAGATGCAGAGGTGTCTCTTTGAATGCCTGAGTTTTTAGTGCTTAGAGTTCCACGGGAGTGGTAGCACATGCATTCCACCCTGTGTTTCAGTGGTTCTTTATATCTTTCTGGAGCACCTTCCCAGCCCTCTGCATTCCGAGAGACCCACACATCTGCACTGTGGACGTCCTGGCGCCATTAGTGGCATCAAGCTAAATCTGGGTGTCAAGGGTTTTTCAGTCTGACCTTCAACCCCAAGCCTCTCAGTGAAGGTTTCCCTTCTCCTCCACTGGCCTGCTTGGATACCTTTCCATGATGAAGGAGCCTTGTAATGGGAAGGACTCCTTTTTCAAGCTGGGCTTTTTTTTGGTTTTGTTTTTCATGGATCCCCAAGATGAAATTATCTCATGGTAAGCACCTTTGTGTTTAATGACTTAATTTGGTAATCACGTAATGACCATAAGTGATGTTTTGTGTGTTGAAAATACAGAATATGTAGTCAATCATCAACGCTCCTCCGAGTGGCCAGCAAAGCTCCTTTTCAGTCTGGGAGTTTAATTTCTGTCTTTCCCAGACAGGTCTTTCTATTTTTGCAGAGCAAGGTGGGAGGAAAAATGCGTCTTTATGCTAAACAGACAGAGGAGGATATAATGGTCTCTTCCTGGGCCTGACACACTTTTTTTTATCCGCCCTTCACACACATGCAGAGTTGAGAATGGAATTGCTACTTTTCCTCCAAATAAGGCCCATTAGCCAGAAAGCAGCAACAGCTGTTAGAATGCTGCGGTTTCATTTTCCTTTTCCTTTTCCTTTTATTTATTTATTTTTTTACTGTATTTATGTGTGTTGTGGGTGTGTTCAGCAGGTAAAAATGGGCATTTTTGGAACCATAACATTTCCGTTCCGTTCCCACATTCGGAGGCACACACTTAAGTGAAAATGATTCAAGATGTTATTTTGCCAAAGGTCATTAAGCGATTTGGAGTGACTTTCTTTACAAGTGTAAAATGACTTTTAGTGAAACAACAGGCCCATTACTGTCTTGTCTCCCTCCATTGGTTTGTGTAGGGAGGGTTTTGTTGTGAACGTTGACAAACGATGTTTTTAAAATGCTTACTTCTCCACAGTGTGTTAACCCAAACACAAAATAAAGAAAACTTTGCAGGAGAAAACAAAAACAAAACAATAAAAGCCCTGTCTTTGCAGTTCTGTGACTCTGCTCAAATACCTTTATGTTCAGATATTAAGTGGCCATTTTCTCCTAATTATATATGTAAACACCATAAGAAATTAGTTAAATAGTCACTAGTGTGATTATTAAATGAATACAAACATAATATTTTTCATCTGCCTCCCTCAAAATATTTTCCATTTTCTCCATTTAGTTTTTACCTTTTCCAGAATGACTTCTGGAATCATGTCAGTCTAAAATGATATTTCCTTAACCTAAACTTCCATAACATTATCTATACCATCAACTTACCAATTATGTCCATTCATTCATTCATTCAGATTTGTTTAAAGGACAATTATGAAGCACCTGCATTGTTTCTGGTGCCAGGTCTTATTTTGTTGTATTTAATTATTATTAGATTTTATTGGTAAAAAGTGGCACTTATCTTTTTATTTAGTATCTGCATCACACAAGGTTCTAAATTTCATAAGGTTCAAGATCTCACACAGTGTAGATATTCAATAATTACTGGATTTTTTTTAAAAACTTAATTGTGCCAGGGTCCAAATATCACAGTGTTGAAGGAACTACAAATAACACATTTACACTGTTTATTTGTACATTTTATAAATCTTGCTCCTGGAAGAAGTCTAATAGGTGACCCAAATAAAATGCAGGAAAGCATGCTGTTTGGGATGAGTGGTGCTTGCTTAAGCCCAAGAGGTTACAAAGAATACTGAGTTCTTTATCATGCAGAGGTGGGCTCACGATGTAGACAGAGATTTATGGACTTGCCTACAAGAGTGGTAGAAATTTTTGCATGCTTAACTGAACCAAAAGAGCAGTGATTTCTGACAAATAATGGTACTGCATCCTCAAACACTGTAATACGACTTCCCATGCTAGTTTTTGTTCAGCTGTTTCAAAGAGGACTGACTCATGATTGACAGTAAGTTCCTTTGCCTCAGTTTCTTAAACTCTTATGTGTACCAGAATCACCTAGGAAGCTCATTAAGTTTTGAGAGCAGCCTAATTTCGAGAACTATGACTCTAATTGTTGGTTTGCTTTAATGGATTATTAGAGTAGGGAAAGACCTTAAAGAAAATACAGGGGCTGGGGTTGTGGCTCAGTGGCAGAGTGCTTGCCTAGCATGTATGAGGCACTGGGTTCAGTTCTTAGCACCACATATAAATAAATAAATAAAGGTATTGTGTCCATCTACAACTAAAAAAAATTTTCAAAAGAAAAGAAAATACGATTCAGTGAGTTTGAAAAGGTGGCTTAGTATTGCCTTAAGACTAAAAATCCACCAAAGTCACAACCATTTTCCAGTCTTGGGCTAAGTCTTTAAGAGTGACTAACAGGTTGGGCACAATTGTGCACGCCTGTAATAGGAATTACAACTCAGGAGGCTGAAGCAGGAGGATCACAAGTTCAAAGCTAGCCTCATCAATTCAGGGAGGCACTAAGCAATTTAGCAAGACCTTGTCACAAAATAAAGAATAAAAAAGGCTGGGGCTGGGGCTCAGTTGTTAATTGCCCCTGTGTTAAATCCCTGGTTCCCCCCACTGCCAAAAAAAGTGAATGGCTGAAGTTAAGATTCAAAAGAGATGTTTTGTAGATAATAAGGAAACAAAAGGGATTGAGGCATTCTGAGCAGTTGAGCTGGCACTTCCAGGTGCAGGGACAAAGAGGGTCTGCCCTAAACCTGGAAGAGTTGGACTTGTGATCCAGTCTGGCAAATCCAAGGTGGATCTATGTTACAAGATAACACCCATTTCTTTAATTCCTGAACTATTTCAACAAAGAAATCCATCTGAACTAATCTGTTTATACTGATATTTAAAAATCCCTGAGACTGAGTATAAACAATGGAAATTTATTTCTCACAGTTCTGGAGACTGGGAAGTTCAAGATCAGGATGCTCTCAGACTTGGTGTCTGAAGAAGGCCTCATCCCTGCTTCCAAGATGCATCCTCCAGAGAGCATATACACTGTGTCCCCTGATGGAAGAAGACAGAAGGGCAAAAAAGACAACATCACTCTCTTTTATAAAGTCAGTAATTCTATTCATCAGCCTGTTGGGTTATATCCTATGAGCTTCGAGGCACACGTTTAGAGGATAACACTATCCTAAATTGAAGAAAAGTCTTGAAATGCCAGCCTCTGAGAAAGGAGACTCATAGAAAGTTCAGCCTGGTATCATCTAAGCTAACATGGGCAGATTGGAGAACATGCTACCCAAACTTAGGGGTCTTTGGCATACCCAGCATTTTAAACTGGAGAGTGTAAGGAACAGCAGGTTCAGGTGGACTCTTCCCCCTTCTCCCATGAAGCAGGTCATAAGACCCTTTGTGAGAGGGGCTGCCCCTTGTCTCTGAGGTTGAAAGGGTGCCAAGCCCTTTCAGCTTCCCCAGTTCATTCACTGCCCCTAGCCTCTATCTTCTTGCCCCATAGGTTTTACACGACTCTCCACTCTTCATCAAACCTGGCTTTAAAACAATAGATTAACCATTTTGGAGCCTTATAAAGGTTCCTGTGTCATGTAAATCTTAGGTTAAATAAATGTATCTATTATCTTTTGTTAATCTGTCTTTTATCAATCTAATTTATACGACCCCAGCCCAAGAACCTAAGATGTGTAAAAGAGAGATATTTTTTGTTTTGGTCCCTTTGTGGAGCTAAGCACCTAATAAATGTTTATAAATTTATATAGGGTAAAAATCGATAGTAAAATATTTCAATTCAGGTAATTAAAGCATGTGCCACAACTTAATCAGTGTTGCTTTAAATTGGCTTTTGCTGCATAGTGCCTGGGGGAGAATATCTTAGGAATGAATGAGTAAAATAAAAAATAATGGCATGATGCTTTCCTTTTAAATTATTCCTTTGTGATAAGATACACTACACTACAGGCCCCATGTTAACTGTTGCCACAAACAGACACCTTGTCCTGTCCAGCCCTCATAGCCTCAGCACAGTTACCTGAAGTATAAGAGCAAAAACCTACAGTGAAGGACATGTGTTGTGATGATAGACAAATGGAAGGAGAGGACAGTGAAGATCAGAATGTCCATGGCAACTGCAGTCTTTATTCTTTCCACCTGGAAAGCAGATGACTTTGAACATTGTTACTGTGAAGACAAGTTGAAAATCTGAGTCATTCAGGGTTTAATATTCCAATTTTCCCCCAAGGAAATCTAAGATCTGAGAATGAATGAGTTTTGTCCCCTATTTTCTGTTTGCATTGAGACTGCTCTAAGCAAACTCCATCAGGAAACTCTTTTTTATGCCTACCCCTGATGTCTTGTGCTATAATTGATGCTCATATCCATGATTTCTGTCCTCAGTAGAGATTAAAAACAGCTGGCTGCAATTTGCAGCACTAACATGCTAACAGAATCTTCGGCATAATTGGAGACCATTATGAAATTGTCCCTCAGACGTTACATTCCTAGTCTAAATAATACCTGTTCTTTAGCCTTCCTTATTACCCTCATTCTTTAATCTGGGAAACATCCTTACAGCTCTATGAAGGTACTTATGCTATGTGTGATTTGTGCCAGGTCTCAGAGCTACTTCTGTATGAGTTCCAATGCATGGTCAAGTCCCAGTAAAGGACTGCAAAACAGACTCCACCACATGTCTGGGAGAATTTGGTGAGGAGAGCTGGCATGGGAAACCTCCCATCAGAAAGGTTCAAGGTCAGAAATAGAGTGGTCTCAGGTTCGAAGCATACATTTTTGGAAAGTCAGTCTTTGAGGATGATTATATCTGGAGAACAAGCTTGCATGCCAAATAGTAGGCAGAGGTCAGACAGCAGTCTGTATATCAGTTGCTTAAGGTTCTGGAACATAGACAGGATCCTGGGACATCAGGAGATCAGAGTGTCCAGGCTGGGTGAGCCAGCCAGAGGGGATTGTCAGAAAGGCCAGAAATCACAAGGAAAACTCTGAGCACATAGAGCACCAAGGGAAGAAGGAGTCAAAGTTGTGCTTCCTAGAGGGAACCTTTGCCTGTTTCCTCCAGAGAAACAATCTTTCTTAAGACTTATAAGACTTATTACCATATAACCCCTTCCCATTTTTTTTTTTTTTTTT
>JAJEJO010002095.1:809626-884850 GCA_020662805.1 Glaucomys volans | reverse complement strand
TTTTTTTTTTTTTTTTTGATACCAGAGATTGAACCCAGGGGCACTCCACCACTGAGCCACATCCCCAGCCTTTTTTTGTATTTTTATTTTAGAGACAGGGTCTCACTGAGTTGCTTAGGGCCTCGCTAAGTTGCTGAGGCTGGCTTTGAACTTGCGATCCTCCTGCCTCAGCCTCCCAAGTGCTGTGATTACAGGCGTGCACCACCGTGCCCGGCCCCCTTCCCATTTTCTCCCATAAGTTTAGTAAGTGTGCCCAGAGGCTACAGTAAGAAGTGTGAAGAGTAACTGTGAACAGCTTTCCAAAAGTACCCAAATCTATTAGCAACCACTGAGCATTTGTTTAACAAGTGTCTATAGTGCACTGTGAAAAAAAATTAATGGGAATCCCATTAGGCTGAGATGGCTCTTGCTGCCTGGTTTCCTAAATAAGCAGACTAAGACCAGTGTAAACAGTAAAACAGAATTTAAGATGAGCCAGTCAGAAACTGCCAGCTGACCTCTAACTAGGCACTTTCCACCAGATCATACACAAAGAAGACAAGCACTCAGAGGTAACCAATAGAGTATTTTCATTTCTTTTTCTTTTTCTTTTGTTCTTTATTTCCCCTGTGTTCATCTTTAAATGGCACACTGCTCCTGTTGTGAGGATAGGGTCTCTGAACCTCTTTTCATTTTGAGTGCTGCCTGATTCATGAATTGTCCTTTGCTCAAATAAACAAACTCCACCAAAGTTAATTTACCCAAAGTCTTTCCTCTTAACAACCCCACCAGGCACCAAATGCTAAATCATTATTTTGATTCTGAACTACTCTCTCAAATTATGTCCTTCTATTCATTTTCCTGATGAAAGCATTATTCATCGCTAGCACATATGTCTAATCCTAAGTAGAACACACTTGAAAAGGTATGTTTGCTCATGACAGAACATAATGGAAGTTAGAGAGAAATAGAAAAAGTCTTGCCTAAAGAGAGAAAAAATTTCATTCCTTCCACAAATATTGTAGATTATTAACTATGAGCGATTCCTAACATGACTTGATATTTGAACTCGCAGGGCTTATAATCTGAATAGAAGTTGGCAAAATTAATAAAGCAGAAAAACTCTGTAATGGGCAGAAAATGCACTATGATCTTTAGATAAAACTTAAAGAGCCATCAACATCTTTCTAGGTGAAATATGTACAGGGACATTATATATGCATATACGCAGGTTAGTTTCTAAAACATGTTTTTTTTTGCTTTATGTAACATTTGATACATTAAAAAGTCTTATACTACTGCTCACAAAATTTTCTGAGGCCTCTACTTAGATAAAATAGTAATGCATTTTATGAATAAACAAGAAGCAAATCTGGGTATTCATAGATGATGGATACCCTTGTTTCACCAAACGTTTTCTTGAAACACAAATTTTATAAGATATTTCTCCACTTAGCTCCAGATTCATATGCTGTCTTCATGCATTTGTGGCAATAAAATCTGATAATTTTTTAACCTAATTTTTATAATTTTAAATATGACCAAGGAAGTACTTAGCCAAAGTCACTGCAGGATAAAATATTACTTGTTTATTTGCACATTTATTCTTTACAAATATGCTCATAATACTAGTATGACAAAAGTAGCCTTCTTTTAAAATAAAGGGGCTTAATATAGCACAGATGGAGGAGATTAGAAGCAGAATAAATGAGAGAAGAAATAGAAGTACAAAATGGGAATAACAGGTAAAAGAGTTTGAAATATAAAAGGTTAATTAGAAGAGCAGATTCAGAAGCTTTTGGTTTAATTCATCTGGTTTTGGAGCCTTTTCAAATAAACAATCAAAGATAGGTTAATAATATATGAATTTTAAATCGTCGAAGATAGCCATTCTTTCTAGGAAGGAAGAGAATTCAGAATAGGGTCTGTGTCTTACCCAAGCCAGGGGAAAACTAGAATTACTGATGTCAAGAGAAAGTTTCCTATTTTCTTTTGAGTGACAGAATCAGATATCAACATTGTCATATAAACAGGCAGGTCTGGGATTAATTCTTTGGCCAAGATGAACAGACACAAAAGACTTTTCAGAAAAGCTGTGTTTTGCTGCCTTCCCCGCCGTGCTGGTCTTAAAACAAACAAACCCACCAAAAAGAAGGGGGAAGTGTTCTCAAGCAGATGAAAACTAAACCAATAAAAGCCTGCAATTATTCATTTTAAAAAGGAAGTGGCTAGCTATTCAGTAATATCTCTCTGCTCCATGGCTTTTATTTTTTTTTATTTTTATTTTTTTAGACCACAGCTGTTTAGTGATTATTCTTCTGCTTAAAATGAAAGGATCCCAGGCTATTAGAGAACATTGCCTCACATAATAAGAAAGGTACCCGGCTGACCTCTGCCACTCATTTCTCCTTATGAAGGTTAGTGTGACGATTGTCATACATCAACTTATTTACTCTGCAGGAGCTGTTGTTCCCACTGTCAAAATGCAAATTTACAAATTACTTGAATAAGATTTAATATATCAGGCGAGAAGCTCCATTTCAGCCCACATTTCCACTCTGCCCCATCTCCAAAACCAGGCAGACCCAGAGTATTTACTGCCTGAAGAATTTCATTCTTTTTACTTTATTCAGTCTTCCAACTGTTCTTTGTGCGTATTCATATTAATTTGGCTAATTTTTACTTTCTATTTTTTTCTTTTAGAAATTGCGCATACACACACACACACACACACACACAGAGATATGCAGATCATTTCACTGTACAATTATATGACCAGAGGATGCCCTTCCTCAGTGATATCCTTTTAGAGAAAGAATTGAACAATTCCCAGTGGATGGTCTAATCTAATAATTTAAAGTGGAAATCTATTCCCAAGTTCCATCAAGGTCCCCCTTTAAAATATAAAATAAAATAAAATAAAATAAAACATTAATTAACCAAGCAGACCAAGACATACTCAATATGCTAAACCTAAACACTATCACAAATGTGAATTAAATGATATTCGAAATTGAGGTGAAAGAAAGGAAGAAAAAAGAACAAAAGAAAGAAATCTAGCTAGCTTAATATGTGCCAATGAATAACTTATGACCTGAGATTTGGTTTCATTTAAACTTTCAGATAAGTGCTATATTCCAAATTAGAATCATGGAGATCTATTTAGGAAAAATCAACTATTTAATAGATTCTTTGATGTAGAATGTTTAAATACAGGATTTTATGATCAGACTTTGTGATAATGTCAAAACTATTTCATTTACTAGATTCTCAAAGTGGTCATAATCTGTCATTAGGAGCAATGATTGCATTAGCCAAAGTTATCTGAACTCAAATCATGTGTGGATCATCTTAGTTGCTGTGTAACTTGGGCTAGTTACTTAACCTCTCTGTGCCTCAGTTCCTTTATAAGTTAAACAGATAATTAAAGCATCCATTTTATGAGGTTGTTGTGAATGTTAAACAAATTAGTAGATGAGAAGTTTAGAAATAATTTTCTGCAATTATCATTGAAATGTTATTGAAATATATAATGTATTTAAATATGTACATATTTAGATTTACATACATTTAAGTAATCTTTCAGGGTTTTAAATTAGAAAGGAATTAGAGGAATGAGCTTAAAAGTGGAAAAACAAAGGTAAAGGACACAAGAAGAAAGTTAATGGAAGTAGCATTAATGATGCGACAATTGGGCAAGGGCTTGCTGCCCGGCACACATTGAGACCAATACTCGGGCACTGTTTTTACAGAAACAAAGAGCTTTACTGTTCTCATTGGGCCAGGAGGCCTGGAGGCCTGGAGGCCTGGAGGCCGGCAGTTGCAAGCAAAGGTCTGCCTCCCAGCCCTGTTACTGTGAATGATGGGAGACTCATTCATTGGGTAGGAAGGGAAAGTCTGGGTTCTGCGCAGGCGTAGTGGGTGATCACCGCTCTTCACACATCACCTGGGTTTTTTTTTGGCGGCGGGGGAACTGGGAAATTATCACCTTCTGCATGAGGGATTTTGAGCTTGAGGCATCGGAAGGCCGTGGTCTGGATGAGCTGGCTTCTTCTTCGCAGGTCCACTCCTGAAAAGCAGATTTCAAACCATCTTTGCGTGGATTCTGCAGACTTTTTCCTGAAAAAACAACCTAAGCAGTTTGTTATTTAAGGAATTTATGCCGAGTGTGACCAGTCCTTAGGTGATTTCACAATTAAGCAGCAAAGTCATACTTTAATAAACAATGAATACCTCTGAATAATTTGCTCCAGTATGACAAATCATTTAGAAGTGATTTGAAATAAAGAATATTAATAATGAAGATATTTGTGGTACTTTGACTTCCCCTTGTGCCAGATGTGGCTGGTGAGATTCCTTTCCCAGGCTATTGCACCTCCTCGCCTTTTGAAAAGGACCTTGCTTCCTTCAAACCTCAATAATGATAACTGAAAAATACTGGGATAATGTTTATGCCAAAGCGTTGTGGTTGGAACAGTGATTTCACGGTGGCTCTTGCTAACAGCTACACAGAGCACCTGTGCAGATGCATTCTGGGGGTGTCAACCTGGGCCACCACCTTGCCCTGCCATTCTCTTTCTCCATCATCCTTTTCCTCCAGTGAATACCAGCAAGTTATATCAGCCCTGGTGTTGCAAAAGTGGCTTAGTGTTCACCAAGAGAAGTGAATATGTCAAGGGTCATGAATATGCATAACATATATTACAAGTAAGTTCTTAGGTTTTTATTTTATTTGAAAATCTCACACCAAGTCAAAGACGCTCTTTTATGACTTGAAGCCCAGGTTCAAGTCTGCCAATCCTCTCCTTGTGGTTCTCTCAAAATAACCAGCAGGAACCCAGGCCTTGCTATCCTACAGGTGAACAGACTTCTGGAGGCCTCTGTGTTCATCCCTCTGGTCCTATGATTACCTGCACCCCTGAAGGATGTTTTGTACCTCCCTGGTGTCTGGACCTGTCCTTGTCTGGGTCTGAGTAACTTCTTCCTCATTTCATGAACTGTGTTCATACCTTCTACAACAAATTTTGAATCTCACTGTTGGGGATTCCTCTCTGCCCCCAGTTCTTCCCTCCAGGTTGTTCCTCTCTTGAGGACTCTCAGTCTGTGAGTGTTCTTGAGAGCTTTTTCCCAATAATTTATAATTGCTTCCCTAGCAATAAGTAATAATTTTTGTATATTGTACTATTTGTGTTCCAATTGAAGTATGGTTACTCACTCAATTAGAACTTGATTGATAAATAACTTCACCCACTTGAAAAATCCCTTAAAATGTGGCTCCCGCATTTTTGAATAAAAAGCCTTAGAAAGATCAAGCAATATTGAAACAAAATGTGTGTGTGTGTGTGTAAGAAAGTCTTATCACATGCCAAGTCCTGCAATTTGAGTAATATTTCAAATAAAACAGAATTTTCACAGCTTGGAAAGCTAGGTATATCAATTCATATGTTATGATAGATTATCAACTCAGACCACTGATGGCTATCTCTTTAATGCTTCTACCTGAATTTCAATAGAAGCTGTTCAACTTCCACAGATAAATAATTGAGTTAAAGCAACAAATGCAAATACATGCTCAACATGTAGGAACCCAAAGAAGCACTAATATTATTCTCTATGCATTAAAATTATGCATTCAGTCTTAAAAGTGTTAAAGATATTCTGATCGTAACCAAGACTTGTGAAAAGCAATGTGTGATCATTAGGATATATATAACTGGCACTGTCCAAAGCAATTTTTGGTTTGTGAATATTCGAAAGGATAGACTCATGTTGATTCTACTGAGTGAGAAAGTGGCAAGTGACTGAATAGATAAAGTATGCTGTGGTTCAATAATTAAAAAATAGCACAAAAGCAACAACATACATTAAATGATATTCACATCTAGCACATTCTTACCAAATTAATGGCACCTTAAAGATACAAAGTTGGCTTTTGAAATGGGTCATGTTCTTTCTTAAATCTAGGTATTAACATATGCTGTTAATTCCTCCCAAAGAAGCTCCCCCTCTTCAAAACTCTCACCTTCAAGAAAACTAAGAAATTCCACGGATCACTTCCCTTTCGCCTTCTGCTAATCCAACTGCTACCTCCTTTGCAAAAATTGTGCCTGGCTGTCCTCCATCCCCCCTTCCATCCCTCCCTGCATCCCCTCCTGCATCCCTCCTATTCTCCATGCTCAAACCAGCATCCTACAGGCTTCCAAGCAATCAGGCACCAACCAACTGGGCCAGCAGGTAACCTGTCACTCCAGTAGTGCCATATTCATTTTCACCTTGTCCTTGCTACAGACTGGATATTTATGTCCTCCTCCAATTTACTTGAAGCCTAATCCCTAGTGTGATGGAATCTGGAAGTGGACCTTATGGGAGGCCATTAGGTGCTGAGGGGGGATTCCTCATGATGGGATTAGTGTTCTTATAAGAAGAGATACAAGAACAATACTTCTTCTCTCTGCTTTCTGCCATGTATTGTCAGGGCAAGAAAAACGCCACCTGAAAACCAAAAAGCAGATTCTCACCAAGATTCAAGCACGGTAGTCTCCTGATCTCAGACTCCCCAGCCTCTAAAAGTAAGGGAAAAGTTTCTGTGAGTTTCCCAGTTGCTACATTGTCACAGTAGCCCAGAAGGACTTAAGCCACACTTTACATTTAAACCTGTTGCATCTTGTTATTTTTGTCCTTTGACATTTCTATCCCCTCCATTTACTGTGAACTTCACCAGAATGTATTTTTGCAACTCCTTCTTCCTATTTTCAGCTCCTAAAATAGTAGCTGGTCTATAGGAGTTTAATATTGTGTTGAAAGACTGGGGCAGCATTTCCCACAATGAGCAAGGTGCTGCAGGGAAAAAAGTGGGAAGGAGCCTTAAATAACCCCCGTGGAGTTCACAACTTACATGGGGGAACTTCCTGGGAATTAGTTATTCGTGCATCTGTGGGGAAACTGTGCAGAGTGCTTTGAGAATGATGGTTAATCCATATAGAATTTGTATGCCATGTATTATTCTATGTGCTTCAGCTACACTAACTCATTTAATAGCCACTCAGAAAATGGATGTCCTGATACACTCATTCCTGTCTCTTGATCACAAACTTACCCACAAAAGGAAGCATGCATTTTATCAGATGGTAACAACTCAAGGGGCAGAACTAGCACTTGAACTAAATCAGCCTGACTGCAGGCTCAGCAATTCCCCTGTACACTTACCTCATGAAGGAAGGGGAAAGGAAGTGGCCAGGGCTCACACTCTGGAGGTGATGTTTGAACTCACATACAATGCAATGCTTTCCAGACCACAAAAAATAATAGTATGTCTGTCATGGCTTAAAGCTTTTAACTCTGTAAACAATCAATGTCATATACTGAAAACCAGAAATCCAGAATTACATTTTTTTTAATTAGGATAATTTATTTTAGGAACTATTTAATTGTACTCCAATTACTTCTCAAACATTGATCTCTATATTAAAGAGTCACATGAACATTCATCCCTCTTGTCCTCTAGGGTCGCAACGGCATTTGGGACATTTAGATTGATTCATGTGGCAAATAATACTTTGAATGCGGCTGTGTGTTAGGGGCTGAACTTGGAATAGTCTACCAGGTTAACCCCCAGGGGACTGAAAAAGCCATTGAAGAGGGTAATGGCCTTAGGAAAAGTTGGCAGGAGTGGAGTTCATTCAGACCCAGTGCAGAGGGAAGAGCATTTCAGGGCAATGAATTAGAGTTGAAGGTGGTAATGAAACAAGTTAAACAATTTAACAACGTGTGATAAATAAGGTGGTGTGTGTGTGTGCGTGTGCGTGTGCGTGTGTGTCGTGTGTGTGTGTGTGTGTGTGTGTGTGTGTGTGTGTGTATTATTGGTATGTTACACATATAATGTAGAAATCACACAGTTTAGAGTGAAAACAATCCTTGATGCATTTCATACAAATACATCTACATTTCAGTTAGGGTCTCTGACCAATTCCAAACCTGAATTGTTGGTTATTTAGGGTTCCAATTCTTGGATGAGTTTGATAGTTAAGAAACTTTTTAAACCTAATGACATTTACTTAAGAGAAAGTATCCAATCCTTCTTTAGAGATTATATATCAATATAGCCATACATTTTTAACTCTCAGTTAGGAATATAGATAGATAGCCACCATATCGTATTTCTCTTCTCTGGCTTTGTCAGACTTAAACACTTTGGATTGAGATGTACACAATGGCAATACCTGTGTATATCCTAGAATTATCCTTGGAAGAAAGCATCTTCAGTTTATTATATACTGGTCAGAAGCAGGTCAATTAAATTATACAGAGCTTTCAAAAACAGAACCAACCAACCAAACAACAACAACAAAATTGCCCTAGGCAAATTGGGACTGAGACTGTTTCTTTCAATGAAAAAAAAAAAAACGGAAAAATAATTATAAATAATTAGGGACAGATAGATGACTTATTGGAAGAGAGATTAATCAGTAGACACATGTTTTAGGTAAATAATTCCTATGTTTGTAGTAAAGCTGAAATAAAGTTAGAATATAGGTCATGTATATTGGTTTAAGCAACAAAACTAGAAAATACTCAGGAGATACTCTTAGAAGGAAAAAAGCAATCATTCCCCTTGTCAATTCAACAAGTTGATACTTGGGAAGGACCTGACTCATGAGAGCCCAGGAAATATGGGAATGTGCTCCAGTGTGCTTAAACCATTCTCCTGGCTCTTCAAGAGGGGTGCTTTTAGATGTACATGATTGTGATGAAGTACAAAGTACAAGGTCATCCAGACCCCGGAAATTTCTATCCAAGACTAAGTCTTCTGAAAACTTCAAAGAGTATTATTTTGTTGAGACTGTCTTCTTTCAACATCTGATGACTCAGGCAGCTTTGGGGTTCCAGGCAGCCAAGGAACAGGGGTTATAAAAGCTCTAGTGATGGGAACCAGTTGTATATTTATCTTCCCTACACAGAAAGCCAAAAAGAAGAGATAAGGAGGGAATGATACAATGCCTTAGAAGCATTTTGCTAGGAAAAAAAACAAGAGAATTGACTTGGAGTCAACATTCCATACTATTGCTTCGAGATAGTGAGATTTTATTTCTCTCTATTAGTTTATGTTAAGTTTGAGAAAGCTCACTCTATATTTTGCATATATATTATTGGTCATGGACCTGAAAATTACCTATGTCCCTTCTGTATTCACCTTCATGGTTCATGAGAGACCAGCAAGGGCACAGTGTGTAACTCAATCCCCTTAATATTCCTTAATTTTTTTAAAAAGGCAAATGAATCATTTTTTTCAGAGATGCTTAACCGATTAGGAGAATGAAATGGAGTTCATTTCTTTTAGAAATACTGAAAATTATAGAGAATGTGAATCAATCTTAAGCATTAACAAAAAATGCAGTAATTCCAATAACCATGGAAAAGAGGCCTAGAAAGGGGTTCAGGAGACCAGGTGTTCAGGTTTGGGCTCAACATCATGCCTGCCTTGACCTCCTAAGTGTCCCTACACTCAATAAGACAAATCATTCAGCCTAGACACTCCTGTCACTAGGAGGTCATTCTTGTTCGGAGGTGCCTTGCTGTGCTTGCAGGGTATCTAACAACCTTGCTGGCCTTGACCACCATAAGCTAGTATCACTCCCACTCAAATGTGATGGCCTAAAATACCTCTAGACTCTGCCAATGTTCAGAGGGCAGGGGGAGGGCAAAATCACCCTTAGCTAAAAATTACTAGGCTAACCATCTCTAAGCTAGCTACCCTCTCACTCAGAGTTTTTGTAATTCTAAATAAGTGAACCCCAACATAAGAACACCTAAAAACACACATTTAGAGCCTGCTCTCCACTGAGAAGATATGACCTGAAAGTCATCAATATGTCCTGATGCAGACTATTACTGGTGCTAAAATGGAGTGATGGGAAATGGACTTTCCACAAGAATTACCAAAGGGAAAGGGGGAAAAAAACCTGCCTTCCAACAGAGGTGTTTTTAGTTTTTGCAGAATTGGAAAAGTGAACATAAAAACGATGAGCTCTTTTGTGTCTGTGGAACTTCTCTGATCCTTCCCAGCCCCAGCACATGTGTGAGCAACTCAGAACACTTTTCATTTCCTGTCCCCTCAGCCCTGCAGAATCCACCAGGAGCTCATTAAGACCCCAGCCACTGGCTCCTACTTAGGCTCTTTCAAAGTCCTTTGCATTCAGCACCCAATCACATTTGCATACTTTTGGCTTCCTCTTAGATAATTCCCCTGCTGAGTCTGAGGAGAAAATCATCCTCTCCCAGTTTCTCTGTCTTGTATTTACAGCCAGGAGCTACCTTTGCCTTTCCCCTGACTGTGAACATTGTTTTCTTCTCCCTGGTGTTCTGATTACTTGATGTATTCATGACATTGGCACTTGGATGTTATTCCCCCTCTGGAATATCGTGGAGCAGAATGGGGAACACGGAGGTTTCTGGTTCCAGTCCAGTCTGTAAGTAACTACTTTGTTTACCTAAGTCTCCTCCCTTTAAAAAAAATGACATATTTAGACTGAAGGATCTCAGTCCGAGGTCAACATATGTCTGAAATTTTCTTGCTTAGCCCCTCATTTTTTATTCTACTTATGAACTCATATTTGACAAACCATCAATCCTGCTTTGAGTTAGTAAAGCCAGGTCAATATATCACCAATCTATCATACTGTCCAGGTATAAATGTTTGATTCTTGGGAGAATCAAAGACAGTGGGGACATTAGTTTTTACTTCTTCTTTTCTCTTTTTTTAAACAAACAGAAGGCATGCTCTTTTTTGCAAGAGCCTTTTCACTTTTTGAATCATTATCTTGGGTGCTTTGGTGGCTCTGATATTCATGACAATGTTTAAGATTCATGAGGAATTTGGATATTGTTGGTCTTACACCACTAAACCTGAAGGAATTGCAGTTATTACTAGCCAGCATTTGTCTGCAAATCCTACTGGCTTTGAATGTGAAGCGTGGAGGTCTGGAACATTTCCACAGGGGTTCCATGTTGAGGGAACTCCCCTCTTTTGGACAAAGCCTCATTCTGCTGGTTGTACTGGCAAATCCCATATAGTTAATCTTTCTGTCTCCCACTCCAGGTAAGGGGATTAATCTGTTCAGTAGTAAATGGATGTGTATCTGGGAGCCAAGAACTTTAGCCAATGGGTTCATTTTCCAGTTGAAATGAGAAAATGTGGAGGCAGTGATGGAAGCCATCTAGTGGCATGTGGGAACCAAAATATTTTTTTTCTTTTAAAAATACAGAAATATACATGCACTACTGACCCCTCCAACTCCCCTTGAATGCTTTATTCATTTATTATACTAGAAAACATATTGTAAAATCTGTAGATAAAAACAGAAACATCAATCGGTTTCACTCATCAGTTTCACTCATCCTTGCTCTTCCCAGAGGGGGAAATGTGTAATTTTTTCCTATGTATCAGCATCAGGACAACTCTGCCTCTCCATCTTCCCAGCACTTCTTTCTCTCCATGCTACTCCCTAATAAACAGACTTAGTGTGAGCACATGGCTCTTACACCTCTATTCATCTTGGCAGACTGTGGGGATGCTGGAACAGGCTGGCTGTTGAGAAAGAAGATGCCTTTCATGTGGCCTTGCAGTGCAAACCTTTTGGGAGTGTTCAATTCTTATGTCACCCTGAACTTACACACATGCTTATTGAAATGGCTATGCCTTGTGTTTATGGGAAAATTAATGATTTAGTACAGAACTTTGGTAGATGGTAAAAACACATTTTAAAAGATATTGCAAGTGAAGAGTTTTCTTTTTTTCCCTAAAGGGAAGAGGAATATAATTTACAAAAGGATTGAAATTACTTGTTAACCCATTCCACAGGAGCCTAGGTATTGTTAGAAAATGGATTTTAATAGAGTCATATAAACCAGTAATGTTCAACATGTGACATGATGTTAAACTTGAAAAGAGGCATGAATTTATGGGAAAGATGTGAAAATTTATATTAATTAAGTGACTGTACAATTTTTATCCAAACTAGGATTCTTTTGACAGTGGGAGGAAGCACCTTTAATTAATATGTGATGCAAGATATATAATATAAGGTGGTTCTGGGCAAGACAGGAGAAAGAAGATCCCTGGATCAACTCTCCTGGTGGATAGGCAGGGAGAAGGGTGTGCCTCTTTTCTGGGGATCATGTGAAAGACAATTTTATAGCATAAGAGAATTGTCCCAGGTGAAGAGAACACATATAAGTGGTTCCAGGATGCTCTTGTCATATTCGTCCTCTGAATTCTATCAAACAAACAATAAAATCAGTCTCCAAATAACCACTCCTTAATTGTGTGGAATGCTCTTCAACTGAAAGAATTGCAAAGGATGTGACAAACTTTCAAACTTCATAAACCAAAAACATATTTCTTACAACTAAACACTGGGGGAAAATAATCTCTTTAAAATCAATAGCATTTGCAGAAGCATAGCCTACACTCAGAATGATTCATTTTTCTATATTTCATGTTTTCTTGGGTGGAAATGTGACCTGTATTTAATGGTTGTTAAAAAGTTTAAGGAAAAATGTTAGAAAAGTAGTCAGAGATAGGAGTTAGTTGAAGATATTCTGGATCTAATATGAAATGTGAAGATGAGCAAGCACCCTGGTCCCAAATGTTGTGTGCAGTAATGGGCTATGAAAATGAATTACTGTATTAGGGACTGTTTTGCCCTTAGAATCTGCTTGTATATGTAAATCTCCTATTAAATCACAAAATATTTTGCCCTGTTTATTTTCTACTCTACAAGGGAAAGATCATTCATTTACTCATTCATCCAACCAGTTGTTATTTTCATGTTTATGAACACCTGCAATGTACTTGAAACATAGAAATATGGGTTCACAATCCCTTTCTTACAGTTCCAGAATCCAAAGAGATCTGATCACAGACTATTACAGCTTAGTTCAGGGCAAAATCTGATGGACTCTGCACCAATTTTTGTATAAAACTTGACTTGTGAGTGTTTTAAATCTTTGCTCTCTTTCTAAATATGAATGGGCTCACACTTTGCTACAGAAGTATGAACGTCCTGTACTCTGGTCCTACCAAGATCTCTTTGGGATATTATAGAATATGCAACATACACAATCTGAGAAATTTGGAGTTCCCAACTACTCCTGACTTTGGGGATTTTAGATAAGGAAATAGAACTCTCTTCATGTTACAAGGAGGAGCACATAGAAAGCACATGAAATAATATATTTTGCTCTTCAAAAAAGAAAATAACCGGAAAGCAAGCTTCATTCTAAAGTTCTCTTCCAGATATGTATCCCTGTGAGGTGTTGCCTGCCTGTGGGTGGCTGACTTTTTTTTTTTTTTTTTTTTCTTTTTTTGTTAAAAGAATCCAATTCTCTTTCTTTGAAGAGCAGTGGACCCCTACCAAGAGGACACAGCAACATCCTGTCAAACAGTGGTGAGCAGTCTCTGCCCATGTGGTCCAAAATAAAAATAATTGAAACACGGTGTTACTGAAGTTTCCAGCTTCCCCTCCTAGTTAAAGAACGGAAAAGGACAGAGTGAACAGGGTGGGGTTTCAAATATCAGCCTTCCTGTCCTTTAGATATGAGCCAACTGAAGAGTCTAAACTCCAGAAGGAAAAATCAAAAAGACTCAAGCATTATCAAGAAGAGAGAAATGTGGTAGCAGATAGCTAAATATAACATGAAGTGGTGCTCCATCCATTGTTCTTTATCCAGAATTCTCCAACTTCTCACAGTGGCTAGTCTCAGGTTGCTGGATTAATGCACTAAAAATTACCATGTGAATAAAAAAAAATGCACTGTTCTTTTGGAAATATTCATCATTCCTGGAAATATTTGTAGAGTTTACAAGTTACAGACACATTTCTGTTCTCAAACCATTGCACTACACATGAATCATCTTGTATAATCTTTGTCCAGCATGTGCTTGGGTAATTTCTAACTCAACTGGTAGAACAAGAAAGGCAATGCATTTTGACAATTCCAAGCACAGAACCACATGAAAGCCCAAGTGACATATGCAATGGTGCCATTCCAAATAAAAGACCAATGCTGATTTGCTGGGACAACTTCTTGGGTTCCAAAGGTAACAGCTGTCTATGGTTTTGCAGAACCACATTAGGGTGAGGTGACTAGCTCTGGAATCCCTGTCCCTACAAATACTGCAATAACTATGTAGAAGTAATACAAGTGATTTTGATTTCAGAAACAAGAAGGTATTTCTTACAAATGGACAAATTCCATTATTTTAGATTCAGATTGAAGTGGCTTCCAATTTGCAGATACACGAAAGAAAATTACAAATGACTGATTCCTACCTATAGATAACAATAAAGGTATGCAAAGTTAAAATCCAACAAGAGTTTTTTCATGTTTTCTAAGTTAATCCTTCTCTTACAGAACATGAAA
This sequence comes from Glaucomys volans, assembly GCA_020662805.1. Taxonomy (NCBI): domain Eukaryota; kingdom Metazoa; phylum Chordata; class Mammalia; order Rodentia; family Sciuridae; genus Glaucomys; species Glaucomys volans. The sequence goes on along the minus strand of JAJEJO010002095.1, from coordinate 870,450 downwards.
AAAAAAATTAACTGAAGTATAGAAATTTGTTCCAGTGGAAGAAATGCAAAAATCTGAAAAAGTTTGAGAGGATGATCTTTGAAGTCAATACAATTTGGATATTTTGAATAGCTGCAGAAATCAATCCAAAAATAACAAGAATCAAACAATGTTGAGCTTGTTTTTGACATGACTTTCACATAGACTTAAGTGATAGTGCCAAGACCTCACACCTACAATGTGATGCACACCCTTAAATGGCGGGTAGTATTCATCATGGTGCAATGAAGAGCCTCACATGCAGTGCTGTTTAAGCACTACTTTCAACTCAGGATTGTTTTCTCTCTCTTTCTCTAAGGACTGTTCACCTTGCAAAGTTGAGTCCATTGTAGCCACATGCCTATATGTATGTGGGTGCCTTTCTCATTCTTTGTCCTGGGTAAGTGGGTTTGAGAATTAGAGACAGCCTGTCTCTTAAGCAGAGGACATAAAAATGCAGAGGTGGGAGAAAGAAAACTGAACTAAACTAGGACATAGGAAACGGAATGAAATAGGTGGACAGAGAAAAGGTCAGGAATAGAAGGTGTTGCCTAGGTTCCTGCTGTCTTTCTGTCTTCAAATTTGTCTGCTTACCAGCCTTCAAGTTATATAAAACACACCTCTTTCATTCAGCTGACAAAACAGAATTATACCACCAAGTTATTTTGGCTTGTTCTCTGGTCTCTTCAGTGAGAGCCAATGTTCTGTTTTGAGACTTTGCTCTTTCTGGTTTATTTGTCCCATGTTCCACTTTTCTGGTACTGCATAAAAATGGACCCCCAACCCTATATCTATATAATAATATTTCTTTTTAGAAAAGTAGCTTTCAACTAACATGGGTTATCTCTGCAGGCAGATGGAAAGTGTTTCATATTCTTAAGAAGCCCTGAGCAGCCTCACTCCATATACTTTACCCACAGCCTATAACCATCTGTTTTGTCATCTGAATGAAAGAGGTGTGTTTTAATTGTGGGAATAAGATATGTATCTTTTTTCAGTTAATAAGGCCATAATGCACCATCGCCTAGATCAAGGAAGGTATGGATCAGTATGTGTGCAAGAAAAATACAAGAACCTAAGATAAGAATTCAGGATCTGAGAATATGACAGTGACAAGCCCCTTTCAATTATTCTTTTCAAAACTCTAAAGAAAAAAAAATGTTGGGGTTGGTTCCACTGAGTCTACCCTAACTGCTACTAAATGCCATCCTTTCTTCCCTAGAATTAATCTTTTAAATAGCTGCGAGATAGAAGCCATAGAAGAGCTTCTCTTTCTACCTCGTTTCAGGAATCTCCAGATATAGACACTGTGATCCTTCATACTCAGCTCTGTTCCAGTGTTTCTCAGGAATCTGAACAATTCCTTCAGGAAGAGCAGTGGGGAGTGGGGGAGGTCTAGGACACGAGGGCAGGGAGTGCAATCAGCTTCCCTGGTCACCCCCTCTCTGCTTCCCCCAACTCACTGGCTTCGTCTCCTCGAATCTCTCCTTCCCTTTTCTCACCAAAAAAGTTCAGTGCCACTTTATTCTGGGCCACTCTTTCCATGGCCCTTTGAATGCCATTATTTCTTTTTATAAAAGATAATATATATTAGGTATTTACTGTGTAATAGGTTTGGGCCAAAAACTCATTCTGAATTTATTATATTTTTAAGGAAGGTGCTAAGGAATATTTTGTAGATGAGAAAAGTGAGGCTTAGATTTATTAAGTGGAAGAAACCTGTCCAACAGTAGAACCCTAATAAGTCCTTTGTCACAGACTGATTGAAATAAAATTAGAAGGCCTATTGCTGCCAAGATTAATTAAATCTCACTAATGTAAATTTTACCTGAATATTTAATTTGCTGGTACTTTCCACCTTTTATGCTTAAACAGTTGCCTTTCCCCCTTCTTTTCTGGATCCCTGTAGCTAAATATACTCAAAGTTTTCCTTGTCTTCCTCAAGCCTATCTCATCTTCTCACCCATTTCTTGCAGAATTTCCATTCCTGGGCCTGAGGGGCTTGTCACTGTCATATTCTCAGATCCTGAATTCTTATCTTAGGTTCTTGTATTTTTCTTGCACACATACTGATCCATACCTTCCTTGATCTAGGCGATGGTGCATTATGGCCTTATTAACTGAAAAAAGATACATATCTTATTCCCACAATTAAAACACACCTCTTTCATTCAGATGACAAAACAGAAGTATACCACCAAGTTATTTGGGCTAGTTCTCTGGTCTCCTCAGTGAGAGCCAATGTTCTGTCTTGAGATTTAGTTCTTGCTGGTTTATTTGCCCCATGTTCCAATTTTCGAATACTACATAAAAATGGCCACTAATCTTAGTGACTTAAGAAGGCAATTATTTTATTACATTTCATGATGATGTTGGTCAGGAATTTATGTGGGGTTTGGCAGGGCAATTCCTCTCCACATGGTCTGGCTTTGTCTGCAGCTCACATCTGAGCAGGACTGGAAGTCCAAGATGGCACCTCCATTGTCACATGTGACATTATCATGATGGCTGCCTGGCCCAGTGCTGGGCTGAGCTCTCTCCCTCTTCACCTAATTGCAGACCTCTCCCCTGGGGCCTTTTAAACAGAGTCCTAGGACAAGTATTCCACAAGTGTCCTAAGAGTAAGAACAAGTGTGTTAGGAGGGAAATCTGCCACTCTATAAAGGCCAAGGTGTGCAACTTCAAGGCATCCCTTCTGCCCTGTGCTGTCTTTTAAGGTAGTCCCAGAGTGTTACTCAAGAGGACATATAGACCCCTCCTATCAAAGGGAGATGTCCCAAATAATTTGTGGCCCTCTTTCATCCACCACACCTGAGAGAGCTTCCATTCTTTGACAGCAGTCACATTTTCTACTACCAGCCTATTTTCTGCATACTTGCATCAGTCTAGATTACTAGGTCATGTGACACTGATTAGACCCCTTGATGCTGTGCCTTATTTGCATAACCACTGTAGCTCAGTCTCTATGCTTCATGATTTGATCTTTATTTTTTCACTCCTACTCAGCTCTGGTAGGGTATCACACCTTGCACATAGACAAATTCCTACATCAGGAGGGAATTGTGTTGACTTCTAGAATTCAGAAACAGCAGTGGCTTAAACAAAATAGATATTCATTTCTATCTCACTTGAAGGAACCCTCAGGTATTTAGTCAAGGGCAGGTGTGGTAGCTCCCCATTCAGGCAATTTTTTTACTGTCTTTTCTGTTACTCTTCATATGTGACGTCAAGCCTTAGAATTACTTTATGACTGTTGGTGCATCAGTGACCAGAGTGGAGTTACAGGGACAGAAGCAGAAGGCAAGAAGGGGGAAAATAACCGCAAAGATGACCTATCTGTTCTCTTCTTGAGTCATATTCCTGAATAGTCTCACCCACCAACTTCCTCTTAAACCTCCTTGTCTACCTGTTACTACAAGAGACTCAGAGGAGTAGATTTTCTCTGGGAACTGTTACTAAGGACAAAAAGCAGAGTGTATTTGAAACCATCTACATAAAGCTGTGAATTGAGAATACCCAATGTCAAGGCAGGAGACTGCGGTCCAATAACTTCAGGCTTGAGGAAAGTTCTGTAACACCTCCTCACTTGCTTTGCAAACAACCCAGATGAAAAATAAGAATTAGAAACTTTGGTCTGAGAGGTAAGTTTTTTAAAACAACTTTAAGCCTAAATGTTTGGGGCATGTTAATATTATGAATTCTATCATTATTATACTTCCTGGTGAATTATGTAGTCAAATAATTTTTTTCTGGAGAAAGAATTAGGAAATCAAAAGGACATTGATACCCAAAATAAAGGAAGGGCAGGGAATAAATAATGAAAATTATGGACATCTTTGTCTAATAGTTTTTCTGAAGAGGGACCCAGCATCTTGCTATTACAAGATTACAGGTTGAAGTGACTCTTTTGAAATATTATCTTTTATTTCTTCAATAGCTTTTGGCATCTGTTACTTTTCATATATTTGGCTTACAAAACATATCTTTTCTGTTCTCTGTCAAAAGCATATGATTTATATTTGTATGAAGAAGACATGGGTAATGTCAATGATGACAGGCTGAGAGCATCACTGAGAGACTGGCAAACTAGTAACTGTGTTAATTGGTCATATTCAGTTTTGCATTTTGGCCTCACAACAGGTTCTGAAGTAAGAACTGAGGTTAAAATAGCCTGGTAACATCAGAAAGGTAGTTAGTGGCAAAGTCATGTTTCAAGACCTTGGTTTGTCAGCTTCCAGAATATGTTTTCTTAACCCCTAGACACAGTTCAAAGAGCAACACAACTCTGGTACAGTGGATTGTTAAAACATGATTGAATTGTAAATAATGATCTGAGCTAAAATCACTGTACCCTTTAAATATGTCCCTTTAAATACCCTTTATGATTTATTTATCATAAAATACTGTGACTGGTAATACTATGATCACCTTTAGCTTCAATGGCAGATAATAAAGCTCAGAGAGGACAATCAGTTTCTGAATTCAGGGAAAAGTAGTTAGGTGGACCTAGGCAGTCTCCACCCAGAATGCAAGTCCTTAGCCTTGATTCCATGGTCCTTCTTTGAAGACCACTGTTGTGCGTAGTCTGAAGAAGAAAACAAAATTGTTTATGGTTATTATTTATTTCTAGAAATAAATCTATAATTAATAAATGAGTGTAGCAAGTGCTTCTAAATGTTATGTGGTAATTGTTCAGTTAAGGATGTTCATCTGTGTATAATTGTTTAGCTATGAGTCTAAGAAAAATCTATAAAGATCACAGTTCTGTGAGCACAGTGTATCCTGTTAGTTTATGCTCACCTTCGTTGTGTAAATAGGTTGGTCTCTTTGAAAACCATGCTGTCCCAGGTCTTGAGCCAGTCAAGAATTTCTATAGCCCATTTTCTTTTTTTTAAATTTTAAATTAATTTTTATTTGTTCCAATTTGTATATGACAGTAGAATGCATTTACACATTTTGATATATCATACATAAATGAGGAGTAATCTCTCATTTTTCTGATTATACAAATTATCGGATCACATTGGTCATGCAGTCATACATGAACATGAGGTAATAATGTCTGTTTCACTTTACTCTCATTCCTACCCCCATACCCTTCCCCTTCCTTCATTCCCCTCTACCTAATATGAAGTAATTCTGTTCTTTCCTATCTATCTCTGTTCTTATTGTGAATTACGATCTGCATATCAAAGAAAACATTCAGCTTTTGTTTCTTGGGTTTGGCTTATTTCACTTAGCATGATATTCTCTAACCCCATCCATTTACCAACAAATGCCATAATTTCATTCTTTTTTAAAGCTGAGTAATAGTCTATTGTATATATGTATATATGTGTGTGTATATATATATCCATATACGTGTACATGGATATATATATATATTCTTTATCCATTCATCTGTTGAAGGGCATCTAGCTAGGTTTGTTCCATATTTTAGCTATGGTGCATTAAACTGCTGTAAACATTGATGTGATCGCATCACTGTAATGTGTTGATTTTAAGTCCTTTGGGTATAAACTGAGGAGTGGGATAACTGGGTCAAATGGTGGTTCCATTCCGAGTTTTCTGAGGAATCTCCATACTGCTTTCCATAAGGGTTGTGCTAATTTGCATTCCCACTAGCAAGGTATGAGCATACCTTTTTACCCACATCCTCACCAACATTTGTTGTTGCTTGTATTCTTGATAATTGCCATTCTGATTGGAGTGAGATGAAATCTTAGAGTGGTTTTGACTTGCATTTCTCTAATTGCTAGAGATGTTGAACATTTTTTTCATGTATTTGTTGATCGATTGTACATCTTCTGTGAAATGTCTGCTCAGTTCCTTAGCCCATTTATTGATTTATTATGGGGTTTTTTTTGGTGTTAAGTTTTTTGAGTTCTTTATATATCCTGGAGATTAGTGCCCTATATGAGATACACATGGTAAAGATTTTCTCCCAATCAGTAGGCTCTCTTGTCACATTATTGTTTCTTTTGAAGAAAAGAAGCTTTTTAGTTTGAATCTATCCCATTTATTGATTCTTGATTTAACTTCTTTCATTTTAGGGTTCTTGTTAAAGAAGTCAGATCCTAGGCTGACATGGTGAAGATTTGGGGTGGCTTTCTATTCTAGTAAGCACAGGGTCTCTGCTCTAGTGTCTATGGCCCATTTTCTACTCTTGCTAATACATTAAATCGTGTCTTAGCTATGATAGTTTGAAGGGAGGAACTGACGTGGGAAAACCACAGAGAGTGGTTTTGGGAGAGAGTAGTTTCAGCCCATGGTTCAAATATCATCAGGTCAAGTTCTTTGACTCCAGAAACAGAACTATCAATTTCCTTCCTGCCTATAAGCATCGCCGTTCTTCTTTTAAGCTCCAACAGTTTGCCAGGGGGCGATGGCCTGATTTTCTCAATATTTGCAGGCATCTTCATTCCCTTGATCTTCTCATCCCCATTCTTATTTCTTCAATGGAGTGCTTCCCATTGAAGCTTAGCCCTCTCTTAAGATTTCAAGCCTTTTGATTACATTTCATTTAGCTTCCACAGATGCACAGATGCTGTAGGAGAACCCAGGAAACCACTAGAATGGTTCCCTCCATCAAGAAAGAAGGAAGAGTATGAGAAGAATGGCATTAATAATGAAAGGCTATAGAGCTGCAATGCATGCATAAAAGGTAAGAAAGATAATGAAAGAGGAATTCAGTTAGTATTTATAGAGCACCTTCTGCATGCCAAACATTGGGTTAAGCCAGATCCATCCTTGGAAATTTACACCACAGGAGGATGCATGACTAGCTGCTTCCCTTGTGGCTCACGTTTTCTGTTCTTTACTCACAAATCTACTTTAGTTTCCTGTAAGGTTATATGAAGAGAAGATAGAGATGAGGGAAGGGCAAACAAGGTCTTTGTAGCTGATATGGTTTTGGTCTCTTGTCAGTGTGAATGGCATTGGACACTTCTGTGGCTAGCTCGTATATCCCTACAGGAATACTTCTTCTGGGGATCTTTGGACACAGGGTGGGTATTTTCTCGCTAACCAATTCTCAGCATCCTCTTCTGCTAGCCTGGGTTTCTAGGACCTATCTTCTGTTAAGATGGGGTTTTCTTCTCCCTTCTCTAGGATTTGTGTATGATTGGTGGGAAACACAACCCTTACCTTGCTTCCTGTGGGTCCTAACTGGCTCCAATATGCCTCTTTCTCCTGGGTTTTCCTGTTCTTGCCAACTTCTCCTTTTTAATTTCTTTCAGCAATGGTGAGACGCCAGTTTCTCCAGAGGGTACCAATGAAACCTTCAGGAGTGTCCTTGAAACCTCCTCTTCCCTTCCTACTTAGCTTAAGGTCAAAAGAGGCAGAAAATTTCCTTTACCCAAAGAAAGAGACTCAAAGCATCCAAGTAACTTTCTCTGATGGTCATCTTTCTCTGGTCTCTGAGCCTTCAAATGATATGCTATCTATCCTTTATAATTCCTTCAAAATAGAAGGTGAACAGAGACCACAAAACCAGTTTTTAATAGTGTATAAATAGGGTGATTATATACTCTGGTTTTGTTCAAGCTTAGTTTTAGCAATCATAACACAAGTTCTAATCTAGGCCTGGGTAACTCACTTGAAATGAGTGAGAACTTGATGTTTATTGCTTTGATTTTTTGGATTATTTCTGAGAAAATAGGAGAAGTTACCCTTAGAATCCATTACAATAGGAATTATGCCAAGACCTGTTGCTATGGCTTTATTCTGTTCTCAAATACCATAGGCACCACCATTCAATCAGAAAGAGGACATGATTACCTTCATCACTCTCAGAGTGTAGGGGAGACAACTAGGAATAGGTGTATTAAGGGAAAAGAAAAAGATGAAAGAACAAGAGTAGTTTTTGATCCGTGATCTTCAAATCCCAGGGATTCATCATGATCAAATGTGTTACAAGTAAACAAGATAACAGGAAGAATTCCTTCCTAAAGTTCAACTCATATTCCTCAGGACAAATTCACTTATTTTGATGACCTACCCCAGTAGTTTCCTTAGACAACCTGGTAAAATCAGCATCATTTTTAAATTCTAATTTTATGATGTTCCCAAAAGTCTTCCACTTAAGGACATTTTCAAGTTAATCAGCATAATAAAAAACACTAAAGATGTGCTTCATCAAATGTTTAATAATTTAAGGTTTTCTGTAATTCATACTGATTCTCACTTTAAGATAGTAGTCATTTTTAGGCACTTGAGGTTTTGCTTTTACTCCTTTTGCTTTTTTTTTTTAAATTTTCTCTTTTAAAATGCTTAAAGTCTCACAGGAAATTGCAAAAATGGAGAATATAAAATCTCGCAGACACTTAATTTCAGTGCAAACATGATTATTAGGGAAATAATATATTGATGAGTTTATGTGGTGGGGTAATTAGAAAGAATATTTTCAAAGTCATCAAGATGTTAAAATATTTAGAGCACTAGGGTTTATGTAATTTTCTGCAACAAGGTCAATTTCAAATTCTCTTCAATTATCATTGAAGATCAAACCTTACTGCCTCATTTACCACTAGCTTATCAAGATCATCAGGGTTATTTACTGGTAAATAGGGCAAATCTTTAGGGTAGAGAAATATGATTGCCAAGAAATTTTGTGCATGTCAGAAATACCTTAAAGTAAAAATTTACAGGATCCTTACTTATGTAGATGATACAATTTTCTACTTTGGAAATTATAGCATTGGGGAGTTAGTGGAGACTTGTATTAGGATAATTTCGTATATTTTGACCCAATATTTCAAATGCAGTATATTAATTTCTCAAATAAGTCAATGCACTTAAAGTTGCCATTATTATTTCCAATTTTGAATTGAAATAGAGATTTAGTGTTCAGGTGACTTGTCTTTGCCTAAATTGCGGGTTCCTGGCAAAGCTCAGATTATTCTCTGCTGTATCATCTGTAATTTGGTTTAATGTGCTACATCACAGAATTTGCTAAGTCAGTTGGTATTGGTTATAAGTTATCATCTCCAGACTTAGGGTTACTTTCAATAGGCAACTTCAACTGACAAAAGCTTTGTCAAATATGACAATGTTTCAGAAGTAGCCTTGATGAATACTTCTGTTCACATATGCTAATCTTGAAAGATTCATTCAACAAACTTTGAAAAATATCAGGACAGGAAAAAGACTTGAGTCTCAAATAAAGTATAATTAAATCCAAATTTAGGCAGACTCTGAATATTTGCATTTTAGCTATTTTTTTCTGATCTATTGCCTGGATTCACTTAGTGTAAGTGGCACATCAAGGTCAGTACAATATATTTTTTTCTAATACAGTGTAGTTCTAATGCTTACTAGTGCATGCTTAGTTGTGTATGTTACACTACAAGATGTTAACTTTAACAATTACTAATGAATTATAATAAAAAGCCATTTTGGGGAAAAGTCAGGATTTGCCTTCTCTGGAATTTCATAGTCTTCTTTCTAAGCAAGTGTGACATTGAGTGCAATTTAGAAAATATTTATTTTCTCTCCACTGTAGAAAATATTTATCATATTTATGGGGGCTGATGGTAGTGTTGTTTGCTCTTTCCCCAGAGGTAAACCTTCTTAATTAATGGATTCAATTGTCCATTTACAGATTCAGATTAAGAATTGCCATTAGAAAATATGTAGGGGGTTAATGTGAAAGCTTGATTAAAATATATAAAGGCATATTGGTCAGAACCGAGCAGCAAAGAAAATTAAATCACTTGATTTCTTGCGTCTCACAAACTACTATCTCATAGCCAAGGCTTTGCTGAAGAATGGAATTTCAAGGCTTCAAATCTGTTCCTTTGGAAAAGAAAAGCAGTAATTCTTCTTCGATAGTCAAAATTTGGTGCCTTGGTCAGATCATTGCTAAGCAACTCAGAGGGAGGTGCTGAAGGATGGGCCAAAGAGTGCCCTCAGAGTTTGGTGGCATAGGAGAAAAAATGTACTGTCAAATTCCTGTTCCCCAAATCATCAGGGGTACATTTCCTGAGGTCTCACAGCTGACCTCTTCTGCCCCCTCAACTTCTCTATACCTTGCATACAAAGACACCTCTCTTGACTATTCAAATCATTCAGTGCATGCACATCGACCTTCAGTTAAGCAAAAACACAGAAGGGAATACATGGAAACACAGAACAAATTCTCCAGTGTCCAAACAATTAGGTTGGTATTTATGCAAAATTGCTGGCCCTTTTTAACCCTGTTCTAATGTAGCATAACAAACAAATAGGACTGCCCCACAGGAGCGAGGCAATGCCACATGGACATAATTTATAAGTTAATTAGCACAGTATACAGGGCCAGGTAGTGACAGATGTGACACCTGCTTTCAGTGAAAAAATGAAAAAGGAGGAAAGAACAGCAGAGGTGAGCTTCTCCTCTAGGGAGGATCGTAGTCACATACAGGTCACACTGACTGGTATAGGAAACAGAATTTTAATAGACCAAAAATATCTTTGAAAGGCTAACTATGAATATGAATTTAATTAAGAAATACACGCTAAGTCCTCCATCTGCATCAAGAGTTAAGTGTACGTTCTGGGGGAGGCATTTATACACCAGGAATTGCTTAGGACACGAAAATGATTTTTATATTTAAGAATCCATCCATTTGCATGATACATCATTTTAAAACGTTCCATGAATTTTCTTTTTTCAAGAAAAAGCAAAGACAACTATTAAACTAGGCAAATTTTTATAAAGTGTAAAGTCAGCAGTAGAAAGGAGTAGTTGATAGTCCTCTGCTAAAATTATTTTGTTTTGTCAGGAGATCTAATGGGAGTAAAAATAATGCTGCCATCTCGAATTCTTAGTCTGTTTTGACTCAGACTAGGTTTATCTGTGAACATGCGTTTATGTAATGGCTGACTGAAACCAATCGCTGACTTTCAGGGTTGCAAGAATTCAGTATGTGCTGTGCAACCGTACAACCAAATCAATGAACACACATGGAACTGTCACCACAAATTCAGGTGCTGATCAGGTTTTATTCCCCACTGATGTGACAGAGTCGGACATTTTTATGCAGGCTATTTACTGAGATGTATTCTCAAGAGTAGTGCCTTTGGAGAATGAGGGAAGCAGTTTTGGGGATAGGGAGAAGTTGAAAAGCAAAACAGTTGCTATGTGGGCACCAGCTGATCCCACAGTGAGCTCACTGTGTCAGCCCTAAAAGTTGCCCCCAAATAAGGCTGAGCTATTAGACTTTTAGCATCTCTCCTCTTGGACCTCATCTGGTCATCCATGCTTGTCTTTTTTCACACTATAACCTATGTAAGTTTAAATTCATAAAACCAACAAAATCAATTTTGTTTTTAAAATAAAGAAGAATTAGAATCAAATATTTCATCTAAGATGTAGGTTATCAAATAGCAGTTTTGTATTAGCAGCATTAACATCACTGGGAACTTGCTAGAATTCAATTTCTTGGGTCCCAACCCAGAAATACTGAATCAGGAGCTCTGGAACTTGGCCCAGGAATTTGCTTTAATATGCCCTCTGGGGGATTCCCAGGCAACTCTAAAGTCTGAGAACCACTGAGCAAGTAGTACTTTTAAAATGTAATTCAACAACTGAGAAAAAATGAACTATGCAAAGTATTGCATTACTACATTACTGGTTTGTGCTAAGAAAGAACAGGTAAAATCATATTCACAGCTAGACTTTGGTCTGTGTGAATTTTACTCAGTTCTTTCTGGACTCTGTTTGACCTAGTTTCTACTTTTCATGCAGGTGATGTGTAGCAACATTGCATTTGTGGCCAATACCATGTATGTTGTTCATCCAAATATGCCTTAAATAAGTGCTGAGCCAGAAGAATCTATCATTTCACTTAGATTGACAGGAAGAAATAAGGAAATCTTAAGAATGACAAGGATTTCCATTTTAGCAAGCCTCAACAGGACCAGGAAATAGCTTGTCTTGGGTTTGATAAGGATAACGTGGTCAGATCTCTACTGAAACTTAATCCCAAGAATATTTCAGAATGGGAATTGTGTTCTATAGCTTTGTACCCTACTCTTTTCCTTTTCAACTGTTCCTGCCTCTTTGCCATTTGGATGAAGTTTCATTTAACATAACATATCTACAAGAAAGTGAGCTAGACCAAGTTGCTCACTTCCACATAGTAGAGCATGGATGGGGAAAGTAGTCATTTTGCAAGGTGAAAAACTGGCAAACACCTTAAACAAGTGGTCAAGGTCAACATCACCAATAATGAACCCTAGAGCCTGTGTGTACCGAAGACCTTCACCCACATGGCTGTCTCCTTCTTATTGTTCAGGATTTGTTCAAAGGTTACCTCCTTAGAGAAAACTTGGAGTACCTTGTCCAAAGTTAATCCATCTACCTTCAATATTGGCTTTATTTTCTCCATGGGAGAAATGCTCAAATATCTGCCTTATTTTCTCTGTAGGATTATCAAGATCTAAAATTATTTCATTATGTGTGCATATTTTATTTGCCTTCTTAACTAGATGGAGAATAGTATGAGAGTAGGCAACTTACTTATTCTTCACTGTCTCCTGAGGAATTAGGATGGTACCTATCACATATTAAGCACACAATCAATAAATTTATTAAAAAACTTTTCCTCATCTCTTAGAAGCCACAGATATAAAAAAACTAATTTCCATTCATATTTAGTCCAAAATCTATTGTTTTTTTCATCAAACTGCAATATGCATAAAAATTATCATCACATTAAATACTAACTGACACCGACTTGCTATGTGCTATACTGGTTTACAAATGTTTGAATCCCAGCAATTTTTGTAGGAAATCAGGTATTACTCCCCTAGTTTTATAGATGAGGAAACAGCATCTGAGAGAGAAATTTTTCCAAATTTACACAACAGGAAAGCTGTGCAGTTGTCTGGATTGGAAATTCAGATTCTTAACCATTTATCAGCTGTTCTTATAACTTAACTATAGTAGAATCACCTGACTATCTTTCTGAATTCTGGATTCTCTGTCCCTACCTTTAGAGATCGGATGTAGTGCAGAGAGGTTGGAGCTCAATTCTCACCTTAATGCACCCCAGGTTTCTAAAGCTGGTGTTACAAATGCTTCATTTGGCTGTGGAAGAGAAAGAGCAGATTACACTGATGGTGTTCAGTGACAATGGTAGGCAGAAAATGTAGCATTTGGGGGAAATCCTGGCTGAAGATCTGATTGCATACCAGGAAAGGTTCAGTTCAGGTAATGAGTCGCAGGCAATAATCACTCTTCCTTATGGCCCTCTGGTCACAGTCAGATCAAAGCTAGTTCTGATTAGCTTGTGGGAAGGGACAAGATCAGAGTGCCAATGTGTCTGGTTCTTTGGGGATATGACTGCACTTCTCTGATGGAAATAGTGGCTCTTCATTCAGAAAGGTGACAAGAGAGCAGGTTTCCCTGATGGGTAATTCTGGGATGTTAGGAACAGAGGCCAACTTTAATCTTACCAGAGGAAGACTTGCCATTGACATGCCTGACTCTTGACAGGTGCACTGCGGCTGCTGGTGCTCAGGTCTTAAATTGGAGTGAGGGAAAGGCAGGGTCTGTCATTGGCTGATGATGGATTTTCATCAGTTCCTAACAAAACTGAGTAGCTCAGACAGCCTGTTGAAATAAATTTAATGTTATTGTGGAAAAAAAAAAAGGGAAGAAAGAAAGAAATAGTAGATTCATTTTTGGCAGCTAAATTCAATCTTGTGTGAAAGTAAAGCTAACATAATTTGAAGTGCCACAGGATCTTAAATCTCTCCCAGGATTTCTTTTTTGTCTCTTTCTTGTCCATTCCCCTCTGCCATGCATCTATCTCTCTTCAGGAACTAGTTTTCCAATTCCGTGTGGGTTTGTTCCCTTCCTCTGGACATTAATGTACCCTCCTTGTGGTTATATAACCTAAGTAGGCATTTAGTTGTAGTCCTATCCTTGACGATCTTCCCTGTTCCTTAGATGAAAGGTCAGTTAAACTCAAAGAGGGGGTTCCTTGTCAGGTCTTTCTGTTCTTCAAAAGTGATAGATAGTTTGGCTTGGTGGCGATCACCTGTAATCCCAGAGGCTTGGGAGGCTGAGGCAGGAGGATCTCAGGTTCAAAACCAGCCTCAGGACGGGCAAGGCGCTAAACAACTCAGGGAGACCCTGTCTCTAAATAAAATACAAAATAGGGCTGGGGATGTGGCTCAGTGGCCGAGTGCCCCTGAGTTCAATCCTTGGTTCCAAAAGAAGAAGTGGTAGATAATGAGAGTAGCTACATAATCACTCCTTTGGGGCAATATTTGATCAATGCAATTGATTTTTTCTATTTCCTGATAAGCTAGTGATTATGATGTCAGGTGTTTGTCTTTTGTTTCTCTCCCTGCCAGAAGAAGCCATCAAACCAAATGAATACCTGCATCAAAATTAAAAATAACTTTGTTAGCTTGGAATGAGTTATATTTATTGACATGTTAGGAAAATACATATTGAGAAAATAGTAATGATAACTCATAGCTCTTCCACATCAGAGACAACAACCACTGAAACTTTAGAATATAACTTTCCAGTCTTTGGTTGATCCATGTATGTACCCATGTATAAATATGTAAATGGAAACATATTTTTGTTTCAAATAGAATGATCGCTTCTATTTTTTTCCTTTCTTTAAATATTGTAGTATAACATTAATTTGATTATTACACATATTATTCAGTCATAGCTATTTTATTTTCTTAATCAATCAAACTTTAAAAATATTTGTGCGTCTTATTATTTTGTTCTATTAAAAAGTCTGCAAAAACTGTACTAATGCATTGTGACATTTTCATAGAAGTTTATGATTGTTTTCGTCTTTTTTATTTATGGTTTCTCAAAGTGTGGTCCTTGCAGCAGTGCCATCAGTATCACTTAGGTATTTTCTCAAAAGGACAGATTCTCAAGCTACCACTCCAGACTACCCCAAACCCAGCATGCTGTGTTATAGCAATGATTCTGATAAAGGCTGAGACTGAGAGTTGCTGACCTAAGGTCTTTAGTGGTGGATGTGGAGATGTGAATATCCACATTTTAAAAAAAAGAAATACAGCTCTTTGTCTCATTTCCAATATTTTGAGTGATTTTAAGGATACCAGTTCCTCTGGCAGATATTTTAGGGTCCCTGTAGTTCTTTTTTTTTTTTTTTTTTTTTTTTTTCAAATTTTCCAGCTCTGTTTAATTTCCTTTTCTACCAACACATTACTAAAGATTTGCTAGTGGCCGTTGTATCAGTGCAAAAATGTATGAGCATGAAAAAAGCGTTCAAATACATATATATTTTATATACACCACATTTATTTATTCATCTGTTGACAGACATCTGGACTCATTCTCTAACTTGCCTATTGTAAATTGTGCTGGTGTAAAGATTGGTGTGCGTGTATAACTATAGCATGCTCATTTTAGTTCTTTTGGATAAATAACAAGGACTGGGATACCTGAGTCACATGGTTGTTCCATTCCTAGTTTCTTGAGAAATCTACACACTACTTTCCAAAGTGGTTGTCCTAATATGCAGTCCCACCAACAATGTATAAGTGTACATTTTTCCTACATCCTAGCTAGCATTTATTACATATTCTTGATGATTGCACTTCTAACTGGAGTGAGTTGGTATCTCAAAGGAGCTCAAGAAATAAAACCAAGAATCAATAAGTGGGATAACTTCCTGCACAGCAAAAGAAATGATTAAGGACTTGAAGAGACTGCCTACAAAATGGAAGAAAAATCTTTGTCAGCCACTCTTCCAACAGGGGATTAATATCTAGAACATATAAAGAACTCAAAAAAAAAAAAAGAAACAAAGAATCCAATAGATAAATGTGCAAATGAACTATACAGATATTTTTTAAAAGAAGAAATACAAATGACCCAAAAATATATGAAAGAAATGTTCAACATTTCCAGCAATCAGGGAAATAAATCCCTGTAGTTCTTACATTTAGAATATCTAGTCTTTATTATCTTTCATTTGAAGGATCATTCTTACTTCTTGACTTTTTTTTCTGTTTTCTTAATTTACCCTTCCTGCAAGTCTTTCATCAATAGTAAGCAAAGTTTTATGTTTTTGTCTCTAAAGATTACATGAAGCACAGCTGATTATTCTCACTTTAAAAATCATCAATTATTATTTCTTGTCCAAAAATGTAAACTTATTACTGCAAGGCATGTAGATCTCTCCGAACCTGGCCACTTAACAACTGTTGAAAAAATTATTTTATCCCTGTTCTTCCTAGTTCTTGGTTGGTATGGACTCCAGTAATCAAAGACTAACAGGAGAAAAACAAGCAGAAGTGTAAAAACATATGTACTTCCTGTATACATGGGAGACACCCAGAGAAATGAGAACACTCCAGAGAGGTGGCTCTTTCTCTGACTTAATCCCATTGTCTGCTGAAGCTAATGACCTTCGGGAAACCAGTAATGGGGAAGTACCTACGAAAAGCACTGCAAATAAGAGTAAGGTTATTTGTGCTGATTTTAGTCCCTACCTTCTGCATTGCTAACATTCTCACGATTTACTCACTCTTCTTCCCTTACACAAAGAGAAAAAAAATTCTTAAAAATGGAGATTTCCTGTATGAATGTAAATTTCTGTTACAAAAAGGTAACTTCTACTCTATTCTCAGAGCTCATCCTATATCTGCAGTTTCTTAAAATAATGAGCTCAAAATAATCCTTATGGCAAATAAGCATATTTTGGGTGGTATATTCTGGTCTGCTACAGTCATATTTTGGGGTGGTATATTCTGGTCTCTTACAAATCGCATCTGCCACTGCCCACTCATTCAGACTCCAAATCTAGCCCTATCAATCACTTTTGGTTCACTGTAAGCCATTCAATTTCAAGAATCCATGTTGAAATGCTATCAACCAACAATATTCTTCCAAAGTTTGAAATATAGAACAAACCTATTTTTCCTCTAGGACTTGGCTTCATTATCACTTCAGCCATATAGGCTTTTATGTTATTCTGCTATATCATCTCTCTTTGATTGTTACTTTATTTATACCTCAAAATGAACTTTGCTTAGTGCCTTGTAAATGATTAGTACCTTTTTCAACCAGTTGACATGAATATAAGGACCACAGAGCGCTTTCAAAAATCTTAATACAGTACCAAATATTTAACGGTTGTTAAGTGTCAGAAATTCAAATGAATAATAAAAATGCAAAATTCCAAAGATGTATAGATTATTATACTGACACCAAACATTTAGATTCCATACGAGTTAAGTATAATACATATATCCTCATTTTATTGTGCTTTACTGTGCTTTCTAGATACTGTGTTTGCTACAAATGGGAGGTTTGTGAAACACTGTGATAAGCAACTCCTTGGGCAATTTTTCCCATAGCATGTGCTCAGTCCATGTCTTTGTGTCACATTTTTGTCAACTCTGGCAATATTTCAAAATTTTTATTTTAATTATACTTTTTATGGTGATCTGTGAACAGTGGTCTTTGAACCTAATTGACAGATGTTGCATGCCTTGTGACTGACTGACCAACCACCTGTTCCCCCAGCTTCTCTATTCACTGAGACACAATAATAATAAAATTAGGCCAATCAATAGTCCTACAATGGCCTTGATGTGTTCATATGTCTCTAACTTTTTATCAAAAACTAGAAATGGTTGGGCATGGTGTTGTACACCTATAACCCAGTGGCTCAGGAAGTTGAGGCAGGAGGATCACAAGGTCAAGATCAACCTCAGCATCTTGGTAAAGCCCTAAGCATCTTAATGAGACCTTGTCTCAAAATAATAAAAAGATCTAGGGATGTAACTCAGTGGCAAAGCATCCACTTAATGAATCAAAGTGTAGAATTATGAGTGTGAAGAAAAAGTTCTGGAAGGAAATTAAAAGAGTACCCCGGTGAACATAAAAATGATAAGAAAGTGAAACAACCTTATTGCTAGTATGGAAAAAGTTTTGGTGGTCTTCTTAGATGATCAAACCAATCACAACACTTCGTTAAGCCAAAGCCTAATCTAAGGAAAGGCACCACCTCTGCAATTCCATGAAATTGAAACTATCAGATATTAATTCATGAGGTTTAAGGAAAGAAGTCAGCTCAATCACAGAAATGCAATGTGAAGCAGCAAATGATGGCATAAGAACTGCAGCCAATTATCCACAAGATTTAGGCTAGATAATTGATGAAGATGGCCACACTAAACAACTTGTGAAATGTAAATCAAATTATCCTGGAAGAATATGTTGTGTTAATCAACATTCTATTTTTGTTACAGATATGACAGATAAATCAACACTCACAAAGAGAAAAGGTTTATTTTGGCTCAGAGTTTTGGAGGTTTCAATCCATGATTGATTGACTACTTTCTTTGAACCTATAGTGGCACAGTATATCATGGAGGGAGTGCTATTCCCCTCCTGGCAATCAACATTCAAAGAGAAAGAGAGAGGGAGGTGGGAAGAGAGAGAGGGGGGAGCAAGG
The DNA here is from genome assembly GCA_020662805.1 of Glaucomys volans. Classification (NCBI taxonomy): domain Eukaryota; kingdom Metazoa; phylum Chordata; class Mammalia; order Rodentia; family Sciuridae; genus Glaucomys; species Glaucomys volans. Next base: position 851,977 of record JAJEJO010002095.1, on the reverse strand, counting down.
TCCCACAATCCTAGAGACCAAGCCTTTAACAGATGGATTTTTAGAGGTCATTTCAGATACAGAACACAGCATGTGCATCTCACAGTGTAAAATTCATTCAGTTCATCTACAAGAATTCCCCCAAATCTTAACTATTACAGCATTGCCCAAAAGTCAAAGTCCAAAGTCTCCTGTGAGACTGAAGGTAAACTTGACTATGAGTCATTGTAAAAACCAGAAGAAAATGTTACATATTTCCTAATACAGTGATACAGGGTAAATATTCTCATTCCAAAAGGGAGAGATAGGAAAATTGGAAAGTGGTACAGGACAAAAACAAGATGGAAACCCAGCAGAACATTAAATTCTAAAACTCTGTATCTGGCATCTAGGGCACAATATGGTAGATTGTGGTCTCCAAAGGACATGGGCAGCTCAATACCCGTGACTTTCCTGATTGTGGCCTGCATGTGACTCTTAACCTGAATTTGCAAGCTCTCTGTAGAAAAAGTTCATCTGATTTCTTTCAGCAGATGTTCCAAGATGCTGCCATTTCTTCCTTTTGGGGATCTTTGTTACCAGTTTGGTAAGCTCACTTATGCAACTTCACACCAGTGAGGAGATGTTTGCAGGCACTCTGAACCTGCTGGTTATTGCCCGACCTCTCAGGTTCTCTTTTGAATCTTGGTAGAAACCTCCATTAGCTGTTGCATTGCATATATTCAAAATCATGATCACATAAATAGTACCTGGCTCTGTCTCCAAGGGGAGCTGTATCTGGGTGCTGCTGAGACATTCTCTGTCTGCTTTGCGGGCAATTGTTCCCCAAGGCAGTCTTGGGAAAACAGGGTGCTCTTTTCTCAAAAGACTTCCCTGGAAAGTCTTTGAAATAAATTTGAACTTCTAAAGAACCTGGGATTGGTGGGGTCTTGTAAACTCTGAGATGCCCTCAAAGGGGCTCTTCCTACTATCCTGGTAGAAAGTACTGGGCTTCTTTTTAAAGATTCTAATCTCTTTAGCAACTATATCATCTTTAACTATATATTTACACACACTTATTTTCTTGCACAACTACAACTTTTCCAGTTTTTCTGCACTGTTCCTCTGTACTTCTGATTCTTACAGTTAATCTAACTAACTAACGAACTAGCTAACTAAGAGCAGCTAGTAATACTCATATCACTTCCTAAATGCTATGCTGCATTAACATTTCTTTGCTAGATAAACTAATTTATGGCCTTTAAGATGAGCCTCCCACAAGTTTTGGGACTCAGTTTTGTAGCCACATTACTTGTCAGGATGTAACATGAATGGCCTTTAGTTGAATTCCCAATAGAGTTCTCATTGCCTGAACCTTCCTGTCTGTATTTCTATCAGTCTGGACTTCTGAATCCTCACCAGAATCACCCATTAAGCTCTGCTCACAGCATTCTAGGATGGCTCTAGCTTGCTTCTCAAACTTTTCTAAACTCTTTGCAAAAAACATTTTCAAAGTTTTCCCCAAATCATCTCAATATAGCTGCAGCAATGATCCCACTCCTCAGTACCAATTTTCTGTTAGCCATTTTTATTACTGTAACAATACCTGAATAAATCAACTTATATTTGGGCTCAGAGTTTTTATTTCTTGATGGATTGGCAATATTGCTTTAAGTCAGTGGTAGCATACCTTAATACCAAATGGTAGAGGAAGCCCACTCACCTCATAGTAGCTGGGAAGTGAAGAGAGAGAGAACAGGGTCTCTCTCACGTTCTTTTTCAGGGACATGACATAAATCTTCCCACTGGGCCACACCTCCTGAAGGCTCCACTAGTTTCCAACCATGCCATGGGCTGAGAAACAAACTTTCAACACCTGGGGCCTTTGGGAGACCTTTCATATATACACTATAGCATATGCCATCCAGAACTTTCATAGTAAGACAGGAGAAGCCAATGTCTGGCTTCAATGTTTCAAGGACAGGCTGACCCTGCTGTTAGGGGCTAATGAAGCTACTGACTCTAAGTTGAAGCTGATGCTTATTTACCACTTCCAGACTCCTAAAGTCAATAAAAATTATATTAAATCTACTCTGCTTATGCTTTATAATGAATCAACAAAGCTTGGATGATAAAACATCTGTTGACAGCATGGTTCACTGAATATTTTAAGCCCACATACTGGTCAGTAAAGAAGATTTCTTTCAAAATCTTACTGCTTATTGACAATGCACACTGTTTTCCAAAACCTCTGATGGAATCACATGATGAGATTAATGTTGTTTTTATGTCTGTTAACACAACACGTGGATCATGAAGTTGTTGTTGTTGTTATTATTATTGTTCTTATTTTGAAGTATTGGAGGTTGACACCAGGGTGCTCTATCACTGAACTACACCCTCAATCATTTTTATTTTTTATTTTAAAGCAGAGTTTTATTAAATTTTCCAGACTGGCTGTGAATTTGAGATCTTCCTGCCTCAACTTTCCAAGTTGCTGGGATTACAGGCATGCACCAGCACACCCAGCTTAATCAAGAACTAACTTTGACTTTCAAGTTTTACTTTTAAGAAATGCAATTTGTATAGCTATAACTTCTGTAGATAGTAATTCTTCCCTTGGATTTAGGCAAACATGAAAAAACATCTGAAAAGAATTCAATGTTCTTGATACCGTTGCGGACATTTTTGATACATGGTAGGAGGTCAAAATAGCAACATTAGCAAGAGTATGAGGAATTCAATTTCAACTGATAAGGGTAAATGTTAGGAATTCAAAACTTTAATGAAGGAAATAATTGGATGTGGTAAAAATAATGAGAATTAGAATTATGAATAGAGCCTGAAGGTGTTACTGACTTTCTGTTATCTCATGATAAAATGTTAACAGATGAGAAGTGGATTCTTAGGAATGAGTAAAGAAAGCAGTTTCCGAAGATGGAATCTGCTCTTGGGGAAGATTCTCTGAACAATGTTGAAATGACCATAAAATATTATGACCAATGGAAGGTTCAGGTTATCATCAATATTTCTTAACAATAAATTATTTTTAAACTAAGTTATGTAATTTAGTTTTTAGGTATAATGTTATTGAGCACTTTTAGTTGCAGTATAATATAAACATAGCCTTATGCAGGGGAAACTAAAAAATTCATGTGACTCACTTTATTGCAATATTTGTTTCATTGCAGTGATCTGGAACCAAACCCCCCATATCATCAATGTGTCCTTCTCCTGAAAATCTGGAAAAGAATGCAATATTAGTCCAAGGAAAATAGAATTCATATACACTTTATATAATAAAAAAACGATTAAATATTTTTTATGAAAGTTCTACTGAAAAAATTGGTAGAAAATAACCTGACAAACCAGTGTAGACTTGATGAACTACTTTTATCTTCTCTTACTAATCTTATTTCCTTAGCAAGGAAAAAGATGATGTAAAATTATTTTGGCCTTGGTTTATTGGCTGGAATGCAAAGTTGAGATAAATGACCTTGTCATAAAGTAGAGATGATAATAATGGAAAGATATTGCACTGCTAAAAATGGGTGTCTGTTAGTGTTGTTTTCCTTTACAATCTTTGACTTTCTAAATAGATGTTATTAGCTGCATAATGCTTCAAATAAAGTAATGATTTCAGCATTCTACCTAAAGTATCAGTTCTACTCCTTTCCCTTTATTGTTGTTTATCAAACTTTTATGGCCTCACTTAGCAAATCCAGGGAGATCAGTTATGCCTTGCCATTAAGAAATGTCTATTTCATCATTATCCCTACAGCATGGTGAAAATGTCTAATTCCCTGGAGTCTATTAAATCTCTTTCATTGAGGTCCACAAGTTCTGCCTCCCACCTTCCTTAGTGATTTGAGGCAAAGGGTAGACATGTAACGGAACAGGAAACACATTGATGTGGAGGGAGTTACTGACTTATCAAAAATCCTTCAAATGCCCCTCAGAGAAGATCTTCGTATGAGATTCTTGCACCAAGCTCAAGAGAGAAGGATTTTATCATAATTGGAATGTCTGACAGATTTCAACAGTGTGCCTTCCACCATTACTGAATTGTTTCCTATCCCAGTTCTTATGTTAGACCCCAAAGGAATCAGGAGAGGTCACCTCAAAATATGACTTTTTATTTGCTGATCATCTTAAAGAAAAGGTATCTGGAAATCAGCAGATGCTGAAAGAAGCTTTTCTCACAAGTTCCCTTATCCACCTAAGGACCTGATCTACAGTAAGGAGCACAATTACCTTCTATTCCCTGGTATTTATTTCATCAACCACAGAAGAGTAAACTCACGTCACGGAAAAAAGAGAATGAAGTCAAAATCTACACTCAAGGAGCAGGAGCAGAAACACTTTGACCCAAGTTAATTGTTCATCTTCAAGCACTTTCATGCCCCCTAAAAATCATTTAATTTTTCACTAAACACTTACTTCCAGCCCCCCTCTTCCCTCTCCTATAGGAATCAGGGATACCTACTTTCCTATAATGCCCCACACATGAATAAAATTGTGTGCTTTTCCTTCTGTTAATCTCTATACTGTCAGTTCACATCCAAGATAAAGACTGAACCTCAACAGGGAAAAGAGAAAGAAGGTTCCTTCATCCAACAAACCCTAAGGCCTAATATAACTTTCTAGAGGCAGGGCACATAAAGAGGTATTTGACTTTAATTGAGGTCATAAAGGAGGGGTCTGATTCAATAGAATTAATATTCTTTTAAGAGACAGTAGAAGCTCATTCACCTTCTCTCCATGAATACTCACCATGGCAAGACCACATGAGGAGGTATTGAAAAGGCAGCCAGCTGCAGCCCTGTAAGAGAGCCCTGTTCAAAAGTCTACTTTGCCCAATGTGGGATTCTAGCCTCAGAACTATGACAAAATAAATTTCTAAGCAATCCAGTCAGTGGTGCTGTTTGGCAGCCCAAGCAGAATAATGCAACTTCCCAATGGGTATCATTCAAAAAGAATTAATCAAATAAATACCATTTTAATGTCAAAGAAAATTCTCAGATCTCAGACTTGCAGAAATAAGCATTCAGTATGGCCTTTGAAAAGCAGGGAAGCTAATGTCTGTTTCTTTGTGCAACAATAAAACAAATGTGCAGATCGCATCCCACCAATGATTTACCTAAACCTGCATGAAGATGAGTAAGAGGCCTGTTTAACGAGGACAAATATGAATTTGCATAGTGCATTTTCTCACCTTAGATATCAGAGCCTACTATTTATTCACTTAAATTATTCATTGTGAGTCTTCTGTGTTCAGCACTCTTGTGAGTGCTGGAAAAACAGTAGTGTGTAAGCCAGCAAAATTCTAGCCAATCATGGAGCTTGTATAATCTAGTGGGGTGGAGAGAGAGTAAACAACTATACAAAGGTATAATTGATATAATTTTCAGAAAGTAACACACAGGAAATAAAACTAGACTATGAATGACTTTCTAGGAACTATTTTAGATCTCTCAGGGAAGAAGGCAGAGCTGACCCTCAAGCAACTTAAAATCAAATGGTAGTAGCCCCCTAAGGAAGCAAGTGAATATGCTAAGATCCTGTGCACAGGTAATTGCTGGAATGTGTAGGGAAAACCCCTTACTCAATTGTGGGACGCCACAGAGAGCATGGGGAGCAGAGCAGAAGGTTTAAATAGCTCAATATGGAAAGACAGATGCAGGTTGGGGCTTGAATCTTTTGTGTGATGATTGCTAGCAGCTTTATTTATTTATTTATTTATTTATTTATTTATTTATTTATTTAATTATTTTCTTTCTGATTCTTTCCTGCTGTGTACAATGAAGATTATAATATCCCTTCACAGGCATGGGCAGGAAAGTTGGTTTTCCATACCCAGAATGGGAACTCACCTAACATATCCCTGGAAATCAAAGTGGCACTCAGGAATGAGAATAGAAAAAGGAAGTACTGAGGCATAAGTCAGAACACGAAGGTCTAGGCTAGGGAACTAAAAGTGTATATATGGCAAAGAATATCCTTTGCCTGTTTAAGCATTTTCAAGATAATTGATTATATCTATAATTTAGAAAATTCGCAGAAGATGTTTAGCTTTTTGTTATATGTGTATCTCTCAATTGTTCTGCAAATAATAGTATGTATATATACATTTTGAATTCTTAAAGCAGTAGGGGAAAAAGGAAAAATAATTAAGTTGAATTAGTCAATTTATTAGCCTGTTTTTCATTCCTATAACAAAATACTGGGAAAATTTATAAAGAAAAGAGTTTGATTTAGCTCAGTTTTAGAGACTAAAAGTCCAGAATTGGGTGGCTCCTTTGCTTTGGTCTCCGATGGACTATATAGCAGATGAAACCATAGCAGAAGCATTTGTATGAGTGAGAGATGAAGCTACAAACAGGAAGCTGCAGCAAGACTTGAGTCTACAATGTCTGACTTAAAGACCTTCACTAAACTCCTCTCAATAAAAGTCCCGCACATGCTACAGCACTAGAACCAATTCTCTAATATATGAGTCCTTGGGGGACAAATGACATCCAAGTCACAGAATTCTGCCCTGACTTCCAAGATTCATTTGTCTCATAAAGCAAACTGCATTTATTTCCCCCCAGGAATCCCAAAGTCTTAAGTTTGCTTCCAGAGTCTCTTTTGTGACACTAGTCAAACTCATTTGGCTATGTACTTCCATAAATTCAAAAATGTTACCTATTTCCAATATTCAGTGGTGGGACAGGCACAGGGTGAACATTCCTATTCAAAGGAGAACAGGAATTGGCAAAGGGAAAGGAGAAATGGACTCCAAGCAAGATTGAAACTTTGCAGAGCAGACGTGACTCTTAAAGTTCCAAGTCCAGCATCTGTGAACATCATAGTGAGGGGTGGGATCCCAAGGCCTTGGACAGCCCCCACTATTGTGGTAACATGAATCAATGCCTAGGAAACTTGTTGTTCCCAGCAGTGAGATAAGAGCTCCAAAGAATGTGATAACCAAGGAAACAGAGAAGGGAAGCTGGCCATTTCACTCATCTTGCCTCCAATCTTTTGGTGGAGTTCAAAACAGAACAACCTTAGTTGTAAAGTAAAAGAATGCACTTATAAAACAGCTTAAGAAACCCATCTGAGTATGTGGGACTCAACTTATCCTATATATTTCTCTTGCTTGTAGGTGCAGATGGCCCTCCATTTTTTCTTATACTTCTGTCACAGAGCAATAAAATGTCCAAATCCTCTCCATCGAGTCCTGTAAGCTCTTTTTTTTTGGAATGAGTAAACAGTATGCTGGAGCTTTTACAGTCCTGGAGTTGAACACCCACCATTAGGCTTCATTGGTTGCCAACCACATGACTGTTCTCTCAGGCTGTAACTGATGTCTATGTCTTTCTCAGGTGGGACGTTGCTGATAGTTGTACTATCCCTGGAGTCCTTACTAGGGTTCCACTCCCACAACTCCTGTAGGCACTACCCCAATGGAGGTTTCCGCAGTAACAAACTTTTGCCTGGCCCCTCAGTTCTTCTCTGAAAACTTTTGTGGATGCTGCTGTGATCCCAAGGCTTTTATAGTCTGCAAGCCTGCAAAAACAGCATCACATGGTGACCATGGTCTGCTGTTGTCATGAGCTGGCCTCTTGAACCATGTCTACAGATGGGTGTTTGCTGCCTAAGGACAGGGAAACACATCCTGAGGCAGGGCTGAATTGTGAACTGTGAAGAACACCCAGGGTTCCAAGGAAACAATTCTGTCCTGAGGGTCTCTGGGCTTCCGATGGGGATTCAGTCTCAAGGATTTCTGAGATGCCAACAAGGCATTTTTCCAAATGTCCTGATGTAAACATCTGGCTCTCTTTTATGCATGCTAACCTCTTAAGCAGTTTCTCAGAGACACTTCTCATGTTTAACTTCACTTTTCCTACGTAACACACAAATTTTTCAAATCTTTCATCTCTGTTTTCTTTTGTTCTCTAATCTCACTGCAGATGTGATTAAGAACAACCAATAATTCCTATGCCACAGCCTGAGTGCTTTGTTATTTTGAAATTCATCCCTACCAATAAACAATTCCTTTAAATAAGGCCTTCTACAAAGTCCAGAATGTGGACCAACAACAGCAAAATTCTTCGTTAGTTCATAACAAGGATGACCTTTCCTCCAATTTCCAATACAATTTTCATTCTATCAGAGATTAGTTCACTAATCTTTTTATCTTCTAAGTCCTCACCAGAATCTTCCATTGTGCTCCACTCATAGAATTCTAGGCCTTTCCTCCTTGTTCCTCCAAGTTCTTTCTGTTTCAATCCTTAACCCAATTCCAAAGATACTTCCACATTTTCAGGTATTTACGTCAGTGGCAGTACCAATTTTTTGTGTTACTCTTTTTTATCATGATCACAAAATAACTTGGTGCTGGATCCCTTTATAGAGATTCATCTAGTTCATATGTTTGGAGGCTGAAAGTCTAAGATTGGGCAGGCCTACTGGTTTGGTCTCTAGGGCTCAATGAGGATTGTATCACGGTGTGAGCATTTATGTGAGGGATCACAATACAAACCAGACCTAGCAAGAGAGGGGTCCCATAATCTTGTCTGAGGGCATGCCCCAATTTAATCTAAAGAACACACACAACTGCCGCCATCTTCGAAGTCCCACAAACTTCCAGCACGCAAGCTGTTGGGGAATAAACCACATCTCAACCGTAGTAGTACAAAGGAAGACAAAGAGCCTAATGTTAGCAATATTTCCAGCTGAACACATGAGTTCATTGTCTTATACCTTCCAAGAAGGGCATTAGTCCATTGTCTTTGGAATCAGAGGACTTTATGCCAAGGAAATGGATAGTCCACAGGGATAAACCTTTTCCTATAAACTTGAGATTATGCAGATTATTTTCTTGGTAAAAAGACTGGGCAGTAAAAACTTAAAACACCCTGGGATTACACAAATCATCCGATATGGAAGTATCTTGGTCTAAATGGCCTGTAAATAGAAGATTTATTAGTGCTTATCATATATACATCCTACAATCCAGGAATTTCATTCTAAATACATGCCCACTGGGAATCTAAATAGATGCCAACCAAGGGAATGGAGGAGCAGCAGCACAAGTTATGAACTTAGAAAATGCTCATAAATAGTAGTGTGACAAACATATTTTGGTAAATTTGCATAAAATGGAGTGGCATACACAACTGAGAATGCACTGATTACAAATCCACACAGTAATATGGATAACTCTCATGCAAAGATATGACAGAAAAAAGGAGATAGCATAACAAGGGTGTGTGTATGTGTGTGTGTGTGTGTGTGTGTGTGTGTGTGTGTGTGTTTATGCATGAAGGCTAAGAAAGAAAGTGTAATGTCTAATTTTCTGTGTCAGCATAAAATTGAAATATGGAGGGCACAGGTAATTGTTCACACGTTATTCTGAATGTTTCTGTTAGGGTGTTTTAAATGATAATGACATTTAAATCAGTACACTGAATAAGGTAGATTGCTCTCCCTAATGTGAGTGGGCCCATCCAAGCAGTTGAAGGCCTGTATAGATCAAAAAGGCTGATCCTTTTCTGAGTGACAGGGAATTGCTCCTGCCTGATCTCCCTGGAGCTGCAATACTGGCTTTTTCCTGCCTTGGAACTTGAACTGAAACATCGGTTCCTCTTGGGTCTGAAGTCTGTTACACCATTGGCTCTCCTGCGTCTCCAGCCTGCCAACTCACCCTGCAGATCTTGGAACCTGTCATCCTTCCTAATCACATGAGCCAATTTCTTTTAATAAATCTCTTTATATATGTAAAAGACACATATATAGCCTATTGTTTCTCTTTCTCTGGAGAACCCAAATGAGAAGAGAAGGTTTCCTGGAGGCTGATAATACTTTTCCTAATCTGAATTCAAGTATAGTGAACCATGGTAAAAATATTCAGGTGAATTTTGGTTAGTTCTTAATATTAGGGATTATTTCTTTACGTTTTTCAGGATTTTTCAATTAATGGCTCTTTTATGACTTCTTATTTGATGATAGTACCAAAACTTCAATATAATATGGAAAACCAAAAAAAAAAAAACAAACTCTTGAACATTTCATCATCACAACCCAACCACAAATGTTGTACCATGGACTATATTTAGTCTGTTTTCTCAAATTAAGTTCAGCCACAGGTCAGAAGGATTGGCATGAGCCACACTATTCCCCTGAGTTCGTCACACTACTGAGGCTATGAATTGAGCTTTCTTCACATGCTTCCTAGTAGAATGAAGCCCTAGGATCACTGAAACTCTGTTTGGCAGCTTTGATAAAGAGTACATCCTGATCCATACAAAAGCTGCCTCTCCAGAGACTTCCAAGTTACCTTGCAGGAGAAGGGTAAAGTCTTGGGTAACCTGGGTCAGACCAGTGCAAAATACCAAGAGAAAACCCACTGATTAAATTTTGTACATGAGCCTCTCTTAAATGTGTTTTGAAGTCATTTTTAAAGGCTCACCACTATGAAGAAATGGTGTGTTGAAGCTCCTGTGGGAATCTCCTAAGTGCCTGAAGGATGCTGAATTTACTACTTTAAAAAACAGACATATAAAAATATTGCTTTTATGGACAGTTCTGGATAATCAGCATATGTCTTCTAAAACAAAAACCCAAATCCCTCTCTTGTTCTACCAAAATCACAAGTAGTACCATAGAATTTCTGCTGTCATATAAAGAAGAAAATATTACTTATTGGAATTTTATGAAAATTAACAGGCAGACAAATAAGTACTAGTGCTCACCTGCATATTCATATTCATTTCCCCCATCTCCATCCACTCCCCACTTCCAACAAACATAGGAATATAGAAATATAAGTGAATAGCAAGAAAAAGAACCTAAGAAGTTTTGTGTATTTGTCCATTGCCAAATACAGAAGATAATATTTTAATGGATTCACAATTTCTCATATTAGGTTCTGGATCCCAAGGTGGTAAATAAATTAATGGTTTTTGTGTAACTGGCTTTTACATTCACAACCTCCCTGTGTTTTCCTGACACCATTATCAGCCATAAAAATAAAGTGGTCCACCCCCATCCCATCTGCCTAATGTTTCCCTGATACCTTTGGAAGTATTAACACATTTGGTAGCTCTCTTGTGTTCCTTAAATATAAACTCTGGCACTTTCCACCCAAAACTAATTGGAACTTCCTTCAAAAAAGTCCCCTATAACAGTTTGTTGAAAGCTAGTCAGTTAAAAAGTGCTCTGCTGAATGCTCCTCACAGCTTTCTTTCTGGCCCTCTTAACCATGTTGTCCCTCTCTTAGCCTGGCCACTTTCCAGAAACCCTGGGACATCCAAGTCAGGCTTTCTAGTACTGAGTCATTTCCAATTCTCCATCTAACAAATGTCAGCCAAAGCCCTAAACTCTTGCAAATAGTGTCATGTCTTGATTAATCATTTGTTAATTTGAAAGCAAAGTGTTATGTTTCCTGGTGGAGAAAAACCAAAATAATCAGATGTTTCACTCCTTTTTTCCTGTATCTTGGCCTAGGGTCAGTGTGTCTGAACAAAGCTGTAGCGTAGAGTTGTAGAGAGGGGCTGTCACTCTTAGGTGCACATCCTACATGTGTAAGACACACAGAGAGGTAAAAACTTGAAAGCAGTTTTAAAAGGAGTTTAAATAAAGATGGCAATTCATTCTCAGACGAAAGTGTTTTAGACTAATTTTATTAAGCGTTTCTGGTAGTGACTGGCATCTGATATGCAATGAGAATGCCTATTTTGTAGGGTGCTTCATCAAAGTTAAGTCATCTGAAATTAAATGCCAGTAGTGCTCCTGAGTTATTGGGCTGTCCTAAAAGATCAAATGACATTATGACGATCTCTCTTTGTTGGTTTATGTAGTTTTCATCGGCTTGGCCTCCTCTTTCCCTGACACATGCAGCTGGAAGTTTTTCAATCATATTTTCACCCCTTGCTCCCCAGTCACAGGCACCAACTGTTCTTGGCCAATCACACTGGCCTATCCACTTAATAGCCACTGATTTAAGAAATGAGCTCAATAACCAAGCAGGGCCTGAGGTCTTTACCTGGAAAGAAATGAGCAAATGGGAAAAAGAAACATGGGTTGTGACAACTGGATTATCTTCCAAATGGAGAGATCTGAACTGTAATTAGAGAAAATGAGGGAAGCAGAGACAAGCAGAAACAAGCATGGGTCAGAAGCCCTGTTCAGACTAACTCACAGTCCAAACTGACACTCGAGGATCTCAGAAAACTAGACTTTCATAGTGGGCTGGAACTTCAGTGATGACGAATTGTATTTCAGAGGTAGCTATGCGTTGCATATTTTATAGGTATTATTGTTTTTTCCTATTATCAAATAAAAATGGCTTCCCTTCCATCTTGACCAGCACTCCCAAATCATGGGTTAAGCCTCTTCTAGGAATTATGTGACAGTCTTGTGCATATTTAAAGATATCCAGTATTCCTGGAGCCTCATTTTTGCAAAGATAAAATACCACTTAGCTCCACTAAGTGAGACAAGATTGGCTGGGACTGAACGTGAATCTGATCCAGCATGACAAATCTTTTGTTCTGATGAGTGTTCTCTGCCAGGTCAGGAGTAATAACTAAGCATGTAGCATTATCATAGATGTCGTCTGGGTACAAAAGTGAAGCAAGCATAGGAAAGGCAGCACATGTAAATCAGAAGAACAGTGTGCACTAAGATAAAATGAACTGAAATGGCCTCAAGAGCACTATTATGCTCATTTTTTTTTCCTTAGGAGTAGATAGAATAAAATATCTGAGCAAAGATTTAAAATTTCACCAAAGTTCTGTCAAATGTTAGGAAGTGTTGAAGGAGTCAGTGTGAAAAAAGTTATTCAATGGAAATTAAAACTGGAAATGAAATATGAATTTGAAAAACATCAGTATTTCCCGTTTTTTAAAGTTAATTAATCAGGAGAAAACTGAACTCAATCTATAAAGAGTTAGGATACATAAATGAGATTAAATTGAGAGTATCAATATATCAAGATCAGTTGAAAGAGAAAATCCCACTCCTACTGGTAATTTAATCCCAAAACAGATTAGTTGTGGATCAGGTAGACACATACATTTCTTTTGCATGACATATTCAGTCTCAAACTCTGAATATGTATAAATAATGCCTTAAAAATTCTGTTATTTCTTACAGGTAAAATAGTGATTTTAAAAGATCTAATAAGAATTTCTACTTTAGGTTTTAGAATTGACAATATAATTCATTTTATTTTAATAATTACATGCCATCAAGTTACAAAAGTGAAGAGATTGAGGTCCTCTTTAGATTGAGGAGAAAATCTTAAACGTAGAAAATCCTTTTTAATTATTTGAATCAATATTTAGTCTAAATGATGTGTGATTAATTTCCAGCTGAATTTTAATGTTATTTCAGCTTTTTTCTTGGATTTCAGTACATGACAACTTCTATACAATACTAAAGGATATCCAGAATGTGGGGTCTCCCTTGTTTCTGACCTTCACATTCAAGACTTGAGAGGTTATCTTTAGACTTTAATCAGGAAGTGTCATCTCTGACCTAGTTTATATAGTGAACCTCAAGCAGTAATTTGCTTGGGAGTAATAACACTATTTTTTTTTATTACAGTGGAGGAGTATACAACAGAGGAATTACAGGCTGACCTTAGCTTTAAATTTAGTAACTTCCTAGGTATAACTCTGAGCTTTCTAACTCATTAAGTTCGTCTGAGTACATTTCCATTTCTACAAAATCTAAATCATAACATCCCACTTATAGCTTTGATATGAAAGTTCTATTATTTTTTCAAAACCCTTAGTAATGTAGTAAGTATTGAACCAGTAGAAAGTTCTCTTATAGATGCAAGAACTTGGAATACAAGCTATGCACAGAAAGATAAATTATAATTGCTGACATTATGTGGAGACACATGCAAATAGAACAAACTATCTATTATTCACTTTTACAACTCTAACATATCCACATCAGGATGTCGTTTTGATTCAGAAACAATTTAAGGATTTCTTCCCAGCACTGTAGTTGTCTCTGGAAATTTGTAGTAGAAAGATATGAAGTCCCTTTCCCTTGAAGAGGTTCTGAGTTAAAAGCAGATATGTAACCAATTCCAGAGTGCATGTTTCAGCTTTAGATCTATTTCTGAGATGTTTAGTATATGCTCTTCTCAGGAAAGGATCTAGCCTTGGATTGGGTGAGGGATTCAGCATATCTAAAAAGGATTGATGGAGATCAGACAGAATTTAGCCTCGAAGGAAGGATCAAGGAAGACCATTCTTTGTAGACAAAAAGGGCCAAAAGGTGTTTTTGCCACTAAAGTATGAGCAAGGAACTAGAAACCTTTGACAGTGATTGATTTAGAAACATTTGTAGGGTGTGTTCTTTCAAATTCTAGCAATATGTTGGATTCCTGTGCTGTACTATCTTTCTGGAGAAGAAAAAATAAAGAAAGCATTTCATTACAATTATTGAAGTGAAATAAAGGATCATTTATAATGGTGAATATTAGCAGCAATTCATTAGCATCAGACAAAGGATGTCCACTGCTATTTTTTGGCCTTTTTAGCAATGTAATAAAATAGGAAATTGAAATAATATTTATGGTTAATACTAAAGAAAACTTTAATATCACCATTAGTTGTATATGACAAGAATGTTTTCTTCTTGAAAAATCCAAAAGAATCCAACTGTTGGAACTAAAATATAAACGTGGCTTTATCTACAATAAATAGTGAAGGTCTAAACTCAATGGCTATTTTATATCACCTATAATAGGTTGGTGAACATAATGTGGGAAAATAATTCATTCATAACAGAAGCAGCTACAAAAATGCTTGGAAGAGATCTTAAGAACTTTTCTGAACTGAACTAATCTGAATATTTTTGCTGAGAGATGCAAAAGAAGACTTAAAAATGGAGAGACATATCAAGTCCACAGATGGGAAAATTGAATATGATAAACCAATCCTTCCCTTTTTAGATTTTATGCAAATCTCATAAAAATCATAGTGTGACTTTTTTAACTTGACAATATGAATTTATGACTCATTTAGAAAAATAATTATCAAGAATTGTAAAGAGTAAAAAGTATTGTATAAAAGCTATGGTGTGCACAACCACATTATGTAATACCAGTTATATATATTTATAATGAAGCTATAAAAATTAAGGCATCTCAGTATCGGAACAAAAACTCACAGACCGAACAAATAAAATAGACACAAAATGGAAAAAAAATATGAACTCTCTGTGAAACACACTAGAAGACAGATTCAGTAGGAAAACAAAGCTTTATTTAAAAATAACAATCTTAAGATTGTTTACTGTTAATGAAAAATTCCACAAATTATATACAAATATAAACAAATTATATGCATTATATAATAAACTAGATCAAAGCAGAATAAAATGGGGAAAACTTATCTGACTTTAAAATGAAGTATGGTCGTATAATCAGAAATCACAAAAGAATACTTCTATAAATTAACCTACATACAAATTTAAGACTATGGTGCTTCTAAAAATTCCAAAGATGCGATTAGAAGTAAGAAATATTTTAGAATGAATGCAGCATAATAAGCCAGGATACTGAAATCATAGTTAAAATAATAGATGAAACTTCAATATCATCATTGTTTGGAAATGACAAGATTTTTTTCCTTGGGAAATCCAAAAGGATCTACCTATTGGAACAAAGATAAGTCAATAGCCTGAATATGTTTGGAGAGATTTAAAAAAAGAACATAGGAAATAGAAAAGAAAAACACAGTGTATAGATTTTGAAATACAAATGTTCAAGAGATATTTTGATAAATTGCTACCCAACCTGAAAAGGTAACTCTCCTTCTTAATTAAACTGACTCATCATTTATTTTGCCAAATAAACATAAAAGAGTAGTTTTTTGTTGCTGCTACTTACAAAGCAAACGTGTATCATAGGTGTAATGATAAAGGTATACATATAATTTTTATAGAAGTACAAGTTTAGGAAGTACAAAGTTTTGAAAAATAGTTGTTAGTATACATCAAGAAACGAAAACATTTCAAAGTTCAAGAACAAGTGATATTCTTTCTAGCAATTGTTTTAAGGAAATAAAATTCTGTAAAATATTTCACAAAGGTCTTCATCACCTTATTTTTTAAGCAAGCTTTTTGTTTAGGTTTAAAGAAGGCTTGCAAAAACAGCACACAGAGTCCATATAACTCACATCCAGCTTCTCCATTAACATCTTAAATAAATGCATCTTTGTCACAATGAATGAAGCAATGTTGCTACATCATTATTAACTAAAGTCCACACCTTATTCAGATTTCTTCAGTTTTTATCTACTGTCTTTTCTCTGTTTCAGGAATCCAACCAGGACACTAGATTCCATTTAGATTCACGTGTCCTGAGTCATTATGTGCAACCTCCACTTACATAATGAGGCTGGACATTGTGGTGCATGCACGTAATCTCTGCAACTCCAAAGGCTGAGGCAGGAGGGTTGCATTTTGAGGTCAACCTCAACAACTTAGCAACAAAGATAAAAAAGGGCAGGTTATGCAGCTGGGTGGTAGAGTATCCTTTTGTTTGATTACCACTATTGGAAAATAAAAAGGAAGCATTAAATTAGTCTTAGTTCCAGAAATACAGAACTTGTCAATTCTGGTACTTCTGTTAAAAGATTCATTATACAACTAATTCAAATAACTTTTAAAAATAAATTTCAAAGCCAAAAACTGTGTTGTGTGCCCCAGAGACTGGGGAAGCTGAGGAAGGAGAATTACAAGTTTGGAGCCAGACTAAGCAACTTCATAAGACCCTTAGACACTAAGTAAGACACTGTCTCAAATATACATATACACATGTATGTATATATATATTTATATAACACTCTCACATATGTATCTATACATACACACACACATTATATATAGAGAAAGATGGATCTTCAGATATATATTTTTATATCTATCTATATATAATTTTAAAAGGATTGGAGTAGTAGTTCAGTAGTAAATATTTCCTGAGTTTAACCCCCAATAATAATGACAACAACAACAAAAATCAATTCCATATCAGATAAAAATATTTGCTATAGAACAAGTGAAAGAAATACAGTCTACACAAAATGAAATTGATAGGAAAGGCTATAACAAAATGTTATTATGAAAGATAGTTTTTATAATATCAATTGAAACATATTTTCTATGCTTTTTATTTTCCCAATTTTTCTACAAGTACTTAGTGCTTTTCTACCACAAATGTATTTTTCAAAAGCTAAATTAAGGTACCCTTTCACTGAAGGGATATGGTTGCCAAGTGACTTGGGCTTATTCATGTTGACTAGTCAGTGCATTCACTTCTGGGGACAGGACTGGTAGTCCCCAAACATAGTTTTGCTCCCTTTTCTGCTTCTCAGACTGACCCACATATACCCATACTTACAGACAAGACAAACACACAATCTTCTTTTCAGTTTGTAAAAAAGCATAGAAATACAACTTCAGAACTGTTAAACTTCATAGGTACTTGGGTCCTGATTTGGGTTACACAATTTTTGTTGGTCACATGTATTTATAGACTGTTTAAATGAGGGATCTCACCCCTTTAAAAATTTATCTTTTCAGTTTCTCTCAAGGTTAAAATATTGCCAAGTTCTGTATCATCTTTTTACTCTTAAAAACTTTAAACTTTCTATTTTGAGAAATTTACACATGCCCTTGTGAGAATCATCCACAGAGGTTCCATGTATCCTTCACCCATTTCCCCTGATGGTAACATTTTGCAAGATTATAGCATAATGCCATAAACAGGAAGACAATTTAGATATAATCTGGTGACTCATTTAGATTTCCTCAGTTTCATTTCTCTCTCTCTCTCTCTCTCTCTCTCTGTGTGTGTGTGTTTGAGTGTACTCAGTTCTAAGCAGTTTTATCATTGAAGGTTCAAGTACCTGATATCACAGCCATTATGAATGTCATCTATCACCTCAAGGATTTCTCATGCTGTTCTTTTATTACCATATCCACCTCCCTTTTGATCCCCACACACCCATCTCTAACTCCTGAAACCACTTATCTGTTCTCCATGTCTATAATTTTGTCATTTCAAGAATATAATATTATTCTTCTTTAGAGCTGAGTAATATTCCATTGTATGTATATACCACAGTTTCTTTATCCATTCATCTATTGAAGGGCATCTAGGTTGGTTCCACAATATAGCTATTGTGAATTGAGCAGCTATAAACATCGATGTGGTTGCGTTACTGTAGTATGCTAATTTTAAGTCCTTTGGGTATAAACCAAGGAGTGGGATAACTGGATCAAAAGTTGGGTCCATTCCAAGTTTTCTGAGGATTCTCCACACTGCTTTCCAGAGTGGCTGCACCAATTTGAAATGGATGGAATTAGAGAATATTATGCTAAGTGAAATAAGCCAAGCCCAAAAAACCAAAGGTGGAATGTTTTCCCTGGTAAGTGGATGATGATAAATAAGGGGAATGGGGGCCGGGTGAGAGAAGAATGGAGGAACTTTAGATTACATAGAGGGAAATGAGATTGAGGGTGGTATGAAAAATGGTGGAATGAGACACACATTATTACCTTATGTGCATGTATGATTACACAAATGTTATGAATCTACATTGTGCACAACCATAGAAATGAAAAGATGTACCCCATCTGTGTACGCTGAATCAAAATGCAGTCTGTAAAAATGAAAAATAATTTTAAAAGAATGCTGTATAAGTATATTCATACACTCTTTGACATTTTGATATTAGCTGCCCCCTAATTAACATTTAATTCCATTAATCAACCCATGGTTGGGGACGTAGCTCAGGGACGTAGCCCTGGCCTAGAATGTACAATGCACTATTTCAATCATTAGCACAAACAAGTGCATATTCACACACACACACACACACACACACTATTTGCATAAATTATTGCATGTAATAATAGTTTCCTTTTACTGCAGGGGAGCATTCCATGGTATGACTGTACCACTGTTGGTTTAAATGTTCACCTACTGAAAAACATCTGGGTTATTAACATTATCTGCAGTAGTTTGGGGGCTATTATGAGATTAATGCTGCTAGCAACAGAATTATACAAATTTTGATGTGAACATGATTCCTTATTTCTCTGGAATAAATGCCCAAGAATACTGATTTGCCAAAGTGATTTCCTTTAACTCATCTTGTTCTCCCACATACCTTATAAGGAATGATAGAAAAATGATAGCAGAATTTAAAATGATTGCTGCAAATCTCCAGAACAGATATATAGATAAATATTTTTAATGCAAATCTTATTGAATATGCATCCAATCTGAAATGTTCAAGATCATCAGTGTGGTCTAATGCTTTTTTGCAAAGTGAGCACATCTATGTGATTAGAATCCACAGCAGATAACATAATGTTACCAGACCCTCAGAAGACTGTTCAAGCCCGTACCAGAACTACCCTTAACTTAGGACAATATGATAGTGTTATTTTTTGTGTGTGGGGGGGTTGTTTTTTGGTGTGTGCGTGTGTGTGTGTGTGTGTGTGTGTGTAGTGTGAACTTTTGAACTTTACCTAAGTGGATTAATATAGGATATGCTTTTGCATGTGGCTTCTCTTAATGTGCCCCTGAGATGAATGCATGATTTGGCCCATTGTGGCTTTTGTATAGTTCATTCATTCCAATTGTTGTGCAGTTGTCCACTGTAAGAATGCACCATGATCTGGTTACCTATTCTACTTATTTATTGTCTCCAGTTTCTAGTTATTATTAATAGTATAGATTCAAATATTCTTGCATATCACAGTATTCCTTGTGAACATACAGAAGCATTTACTTTGTACACTCACCAGAAGAATTGCTGGTTCAGAAGACACACATATATTTAACTTTAGTAGATTTTGCCAGCATTTTTTAAAGAGGTTATGCTAATTTATGCTCCCACTAGCAGGGTAGGAAAGCTGCATGCTGCATATCCACATATGTGTTTAAAATTTTTTTTTCATATGAGAAAGCTGAAATTTAAAATGTTAAAAAGTTTCTTAATGTTACTTAGTTAAAAAGAAGAATCCTTGGTGTAAACCTAGGTTTGCCTAACTCTAGTGATATGCTTTTCCTGTTGAATGACAGTGTCAATTACTTAACTTCAATCAATGTACCCCAATTTATCTCCCACTTTCCCATAAACCAACACCTTATGCATTTTGTTTCTCTCATGTCTTTCTACTTAACTACTTAACGAACAACCCAGAAGAACCAGAAGCCCCTCCCCCATCCCATCCCCTGATAGCTGTCCCTTCCTACTTTTTATCAGCTGCAATAATTTGCCACATAGATCACTTCAATGGATGCCTGGGTTCAATATTTAAATTTGAACTATTCTTTGTTTACTGATCTGTCGTAAAAAGTATAGAATATTGGAGGGTAGATATATTTTTCTTTGATATTCATCTCCCTTATCAAAACAATTACTGTTCGATAAATATTTGCTAAATTTAATAGACATCTAGCTAACCTCAAGGTTAAAAGGGTTGTCTAAGATTTAAATGAGATAGCAGAACAATGTACAGATAAGTCAAGAAACAGATGAACTTTTGAAGGAAATCCTGCATATCTACATTTTGAGATAAGCAGATACAGTGAATCCCAAATTAATGAGAGTGCTAAATTTTATTTTGCAACATTTTTATAATTTACCGATTGTGATAAAGATGGCCAAATTTAAAAAAAGACTATAAGTTAAGTGAAAATACTACATAAGGGAAATAAAGACTAAGAGTAGTAAGTTACATGCTTAAGTTTTGTTCAAGATGTTAATGTTGTTCTATGTTGGTGAATTAATGAAGCAGAATATATATATATATATATATATTGTCATATATATTCTTCCAAAAAGAAAGTTTTTTTTTCAATTCTGGAGAGATTTTGTTTAATTCAAACATGTTTGTGGGGGAGTGGTATATACCAAATATCATTACAGTGTTCTAGATGCTTTGACATGGATCCACAAAAGGAAGAAAGAAGAAATAATCTAAAGCTATAAAAAAATGAAAGAGAACCATGGCCAGTCATTGATATAGATATTTTACAACACAGCTATTATAAAGTGGCTTTGCTTTGAGATCTTTGCAGCATCTATTAGGTAGGTCTACACAATTGCACACTAAATAGTACCTACAATTGAAATAATTGAAATATTTTATCACCAAAGTAATTTATATTTCTGTTCCTATTTTATCCTATGGTGCTCTCTCATATCAAGATAACTTTCATCAAGTTCACTCTACAATGGAGGAACTGAGTTTGTACCCAGATTTTGTACCAGACTCAGTTTGAGACTAAACCTTGAACATGTTGGTCCTGGTGTCCCTGGTAGTGAACTTCCCCTGGACTGCAACCAGTAAAAACAAACCACCTAAGCAGAATTGCTGGGGTCAACCTGAGATCCTCTTACTTTGAACATTTACATTTCTAAGCTGCCTAAGTAATAATGAGGTTGCTGAAATATGTCTGTAAAATTCAGTTTCAATTAGTGAGATATGAAAGTGAAGTAATTGAAGAAAACATGCAAAAATTGCATAATAAACACAAAAAGGTGATAAATGTCGCAGTAGTTAGAAAATTCCAAATTATAGTAATGAAATGTCAATTCCTCCTATCAGATTTCCAAAAATTAGAATTTATAAAATCTAATATTGGTGAGCACATGGAAAAAGGCCAAACCCATATATTTTTGGTGGGAATATGATGGCTCTAGCATTTTCTGAAGGTAATTAAAATTTGAAATGCACATATCCTTGCACTTAGCAATTTGTGTCTAGAAATCTGTAATTTAAAATTCCTTGCTGAAGTGTTTAAAAACTTGCATGTGCTGTGTGTATAGATATATATATATATAAGAATGATTTTTATACATATTAGGCTCATTTAAAATTACAAGCAATTTGAGAAAATATAAAAAAAAAGTTAAATTACTCACAAATAATATGTCGCCATTAGAAATAGCCACAAGAGAGAGCCTTCAGAGTGGGAGAAAATCTTTGCCACACACATGACAGATAAAGCACTAATCTCCAGAATCTACAAAGTACTCAAAACTTTTTACACCAAGAACACTAATAACCCAATCAATAAATGGGCCACGGAAATGAACAGACACTTTACAGAGGAAGATCTACAAGCAATCAACAGATATATGAAAAAATGTTCAACATCCCTAGTTATAAGAGAAACGTAAATCAAAACTACCTTAAGATATCATCTTACCCTAATTAGAATGTCTTTTATTAAGAATACGGGCAACAATAGGTGTTGGTGAGGATGTGGGGAAAAGGGTACACTCATACATTGCTGGTGGGAGTGCAAGTTTGTGCAGCCACTCTGGAAAGCAGTGTGAAGATTCCTTAGAAAACTTGGAATGGATCCACCATTTGACCCAGCTATCCCTCTCCTTGGCCTATACCCAAAGGACTTAAAATCAGATTACTACAGTGATGCAGCCACATCAATTTTCATAGCAGCCCAATTCACTACAGTGAGATTGTGGAACCAACCTAGATGCCCTTCAATAGATGAATGGATAATGAAACTGTGGTATATATGCACAATGGAATATTACTCAGCCATAAAGAAGAATAAAACTATGGCATTTGCAGGTAAATGGATGATGTTGGACTGTCATGCTAAGTGAGATCAGTCAATCCCAAACATCCAAAAACCGAATGATCTCTTTGATAAGTGAATGATGATGCAGGGTAGAAGGGAGATAAGAATGGAGACTGGATAGATTGCATAGAGAGAAGGGAGAGGTGGGGACGGGCTGGGGGTAAGAATAATAACAGAATGAGACAGACATCATTGCCCTGTGTACATGTATGGATGCACAGATGGTGTGACTCTATTTTGTGTACAACCAAAGAAACAACAGCTGTATTCCATTCGTGTACAATGAATCAAAACAAATAAATTTTAAAAAAACTTGTCTAACTATACCTTAAAGGGGTATTTTTTTACATGTGAATTGTAGCCAATAAATCTGACCAAATTAAAAAAAATAGCCACATACATTTATGTATTGATGAAGAAGCGTGAATTCAGATTGCTAAATACAAATAGATAATTGCAAAAGATACGCATATTGTCTAATTTCCTGTTTTGTAAGTTAAAACAACATACGTAGTGTATATTTATGAGGTATAAATCTATCTACCTACCCATCTACATATCTATTTACATCCTTGTCTATATATTGCAAGAATAAAATTCTGGAACTGAAGGAGGGATGAAAATCTGCTTGGGTGAAACAGAAAAAAAGCACTCCTGCTGTTCCATCAGTCTGGGTGGAGAGACAGATGCAGACAGAAGCTTCAGCCAAGTTACCAGGAAACACGGTTTCTCCCAAGGCCCCAAAGCCTTGGTATTGGGTGGGAAATGCCTCAGCAACACTGTCTTTGAGTACCTACTGCCTCTCCCCAGTGTTGCCCCAGACCTGCCTGGGAATAGCTAGTCACTGTCACACCACACCTCCTGGCAGCTCTCAGTGCCTTCATAATCCCTCTTCTAATCCCACCTCAGAGATAGCAACCAGTCTAGAACCGATCCCAGCTCTCTTTACATCTTTCTTTGAATCCTTTACGGGAGCCCAACTGATCACTAGATTCTGCCCTCACCTCTCTTATCAAGTGGCATGTGTTGCTTCTCTGAAGTGTCTGTCCTTCATGCTTCCAGTCAAGAAATTTGAATTTGTTTGAATGCAGGTTTATTCTCAGTGATCTTTGGCTAATGCAGTTTTAACAACATGTCCATTCAGGTGTTTACCTTGGTGTATGCACATATCTATCTATTTCTATCTTTCTATCGACTTACCTATCATATCATTTGATGAAACAAGAAAAGTTCTGGAAGGTATGTGTGACACTTAAGCAATTGCTTCTCTGAAGCAGGTAAGTAGAGGAAGAATGATAAGAATGTTATTGACAATTTACAATTTGCTTATGAGAGTGTTTTCAATGGTCATGTATAACTTTTTTCTTTTTAAGTGGGGACATTAACAAATTTTTAAAAATCAATTTATTTCAGCCAACTCTCTCTCCTATTACACACACACACACACACACACACACACTCACACACACACACCTTCTGAGAAAGCTGAACATCTAGACTTCAAATCAAGAAAAATGTAGGCACAGATAGTCTAATTGTTTCTAAATCTGTGCTTCGATTTCAATCTGAAATATATTTATTATTAAAAAAAAATTTAAAATAAGCAAATAATACAATTTTATTGCTTTTTACAGTTTGCTTCTATGAATTATATAGAATTATTGCTCAACCTCCACATTCATATCAAATCTATCTCAGCATTTATATGTATCTCTCTTAACTCTTCATAGCATGCCTGCTTCATGTCCACTAGGAGTGAGACTCAAGAGTGAAGGCTTACTTGAATGGGATTCAGTAAAACTACTTTCAAAGTCTGGTTCTCCCACATTTATCTGGCAACAAAGGCATGGGAATGAGAGAGACCCAATTGGTATAGAGCAAGGGACCATCTTTAGTCTTAATTAGCTGCCATTGCTGTACCTGCTTCTCTAAAAGGGAACACAGATGGAAAAGTAATTAATGCATAGACTAATTAGTGAACTCATTTGCCAATTGTGCATAATAAATAAAACAGATTGCAGGAAATGCTCAGCAGGCTGAAGCAAGGTGAGGCAAATAGGGTGAAATGCAGAGATATTTATTATTGGATTGGCAATAAACCATAAAACAAATTATGAATTTCCTTGAATACTGTTTCAGAAAGGAGACACCAGAAAGAAGAGTCAATCTTGAAAATTGCAACCATGGGCATTCCGTATTAGTAAAGAGGGTATTTGACAGTGAATTTGATTTACTGTGTGCCAGTAATTATTTTGCTGGCTTGCAGTTTTTAGAAGAATTCATCTAATCTACCAGTATAAAAAAGGCTACCAACTTTTTATACAATGGCAAATGCTTGACCCTAACAGGACACATAAAAATATGATTTTTTATGTTGTGTCTTCTCTTTGGAATCTTTTAGTCTGACTCCATTTCAATCAGGAGAAATGTATGTATTGGACCTCTATGTGTGTAAGGCAATGTGATAATTCTGTGAATGGGATTTCCATACATTTCACTCAGTCACAAAAAATTAAAAAAATTAAAACTCAAGGTATGTGGTAAATATAATCCAACCCAAACCACCTTCCTCTCAGTGTTCATTGCACACAGTCCAGCTGCTGGGTCCTGTCTCCTGTTTAAGTGAGAGATATTTAGGAACACCAGGGAAGCATCCTCAAATGTCCTTCCTGGACATTTGAGGACTATGGCTGCCTATGAGAAACAGAGCATGAGTAACAGAAAGGATCATCAGCATCTTGTGAACAGTCATCCACCTCATTTCTCATTTTAGGAATTTTTAGCAATATTAAGCCATTTACCTGGGTATTTAATGTTTAAGCTGTTGATGAAACACAACCATTTCCAGGCCAATAATCTTTCCATTGACAAAACTCATCACCAACAGCAAGAAAGGGTTTAAAGAAGGTAGATGGGGACATTCAGTTGAAATGATGTGGAGTGCTGGGTGCGGTGGCATAAGCCTGTAATCCCAACAACTTGGGAGACTGAGATAGGAGGATCAAAAATTCAAGGCCAACACCAGCAATTTTGTGAGACCCTCTGCAACTTAGTGAGGCACGGTTTTAAAATAAATAAATAAATAAATAAAAAGAACTGGAGATGAATAAACAAAAGAACTGGGGATGTGGCTCAGCAGTTAAGTGTCCCTGAATTCAAAGAAGAAAAGAAAACAATAGAAAAGAAATGATATAGAGATATGGAGTTAATATTCTCCTATTTTATATTTTTATATTTCGCTTAATTCAATCTATTTCTCTCTCACCTCTTTCCTCTGTTCTTCCTCTCCTCTGTGTGTTCTCTTTCTCCTTCTCCTTCTCCCTTCTGGTAAGTTTCTTCCCTCCCTCCCCCCTTCCTTCCTTCCTTCCTTCCTTCCTTCCTTCCTTCCTTCCTTCCTTCCATCTTTCTTCTTATGCCAATAGAGTAATATTACAAGAGAAAATCTATCAGGAAGCACACGCTGCACTATTTTGATCTAACATACAGAAGACGTCTACAAATTTCATAAAGCCACTGAGTGGCACAATATTTTGAGAAAATCAGTAGTACATTGAAGTTATCTTTTTAACAGTAACTGGAAGGTTGTTATTGCCATTTGTTGGGAAAAGAATGCATTACTTTGGACGGTTTGAAGCACATAGGACTTCTAGTATCCTTCACTGCTGGTCTTAAAAGCCAATGACATCCTGATCATGGCAATGGCATAAAGAGGCCCAAGACTTTTTTTCATTTCCATGTAGCAAGACAACAGTGCACCTGGCTAAGCACCAATAGTGCTTCAAGAATGAAGATTTGTTTTGTGTTCACGTTTTCACACTTAATGGCCATTTAAATATATTTTTCCTAAAATCATAAGAAGAAGACACATCTTTAAGGAGTCCTTATGAACTAAACTGTAACAATATATGTGAAAGCAGTTTTCATTAATTTCAAAGAGGTATACAAATTAGAGGTGCGATTCTCACTTGCTTAAACATTGAATATAGTCTTGCATTATTATTTTAGTGTGTAAAGAGTACTGAACCAAGAGTCATTTTCATTCTTTTTATGAAAACAAATTTGCAACGAATCCATTGTGACATTTAGGGGGAACTAATTCTATTGTATCAACTGTGTCTTGGAGAATCCAGAACTTAGATATTCTCCAAAATGATTCAGGTCAGTGCTGGACAGAGATCCACAGCTCCATGATCTCAGCTCTGCCTAAGATAGCGAAGCCTTGTTATTATCTTTTGACATAGGGGGGGTCTTCTTAACTTTGGGTTTTCTAGTTTTAAATGTTTTTGCAAATATTTTCACAGAGCTTATATTCACAATAGTTTTTTTTTCCTCCTGTAGAAACTAATTATACAAAGAAATCTAATGATATGTTTTTAGATATGTAGTGAAATGCTCTTAAGCCTAACACTAAAAATAATCACTGTTGACATTTGGTCAATAGTCCTCCTGGACTGTTCCTATAAGCATGTGGGTATTATAAAGGGGATTACACTCTGTATATCCTATTCTACAGAACGCACATCTTGCCGCATCTGTGTATAATCTATCTCATGTATTTTATGATTATACAGTATATAATTTAAAATTTCATCTGTAGCTACTTGATCTGCATTAAACTCCCTATTGCACATAAAAATTTCAGAGTACAATCATTCCTTTCATAAACTGATTAAATCAATAAATGACATGTCGATTGGGGGAATAAAAAAGAGAAAAGGAAAGAGTCCTGTGAATTATCTGATTTGGTAAAGATAAATGTTTACACATAAGTTAAGATTACAGGTATCAACTAGTCCATTTTGATTAATAATAGGGACCTACATGTATGGGGATATTTTCCTTTTCAGAGTAATTTTACCTGTATCATTTGCTTCAATCTTCAAAAGTCTCTGAGTGGTTTGTAGAATAAACATTGCCATCCTTATTTTACAAATCAGCAAATTGAAATCATGAGAAAAGGAGGAAATGACAGTTCTGGAACCTTAACTCAAATGTTTTCTCTTTCTTTGAATATCTAATATTATACAAGAGTAATCAGTGTAATATATATATGTGTATATATATGTAATATATATGTATACACACACACACACATATATATATTTGACTATATATATATTCAAAAACGGCTGACATTTGGAGGTGGAGGATTGACTATCAACAACCATAAATCATCACTGCTATTATTATTTGGTGCTGGGGATTGAACCCAAAGCTCATGCTTGTTAAGAACATGCTCTGTCTCTGAGCTACATTCCCAGTTCCTTAAATTTTATATACTCTCAAATCTGAATGAAGCTTAATTTCTTCCCAATGTTTAATAAAAGCAAAGATAGCAGCAAAAATATCTACACAAATACCATTAAGAATATAGTTCAAAGAGAAACAATTTAAAACTTTAATAATAGCAATGCAGCTAGCTAATAATTGTTATGCTTTGAAAATGGGCCAATCGATAAGCTAAATACATGCTTTATGTTTTAACCCTTCCAACAAACTTAGGCAACAATATTGTTTTCTGTATTTCACAGATGAGGAAGATAAAGCCCAGGAAGACTAAATTTGCCCAAGGTCATTCAATTAATAAGGAAGTGTCTAATTCTGGATTTGTGGGAGAAAAATAGCCACAATTACTTGGTACTTCTCATCAGCAAAACACTAAATTATTGATGTATTTGGAATCTATAATAGAGTCCTTTATCTGGGTCCTGAGGAAAATCTTAAGGTTAGGTCTTACTAGAATCATTCACTATCTCCATTGAATCAAGAGCCAATAAGAACAATATAACTTCATGGTTATGAAAAAAAGAATATTATATCCATTTAGTCACAAAAGACAATCTACTTTGTATTAAGGCCCTTAAAGATGTAAATATGCTGTCATGAGAATTCTGTATTCAATTGCTGTGGTTTTTGAACATGGGACTGAAGATGTATCAAGGGTGGTTACTCATTGTGTTAGTCAGTTTTCATCCCTGTGACCATAATACCTGACAAAAACTACTTAGAGGAGGAAAAGTTTGTGTTCACAATTTTGAGGTTTAGAGGTTCAGTCCATGGTCTATTGTTTCCATTGTTCCGTGCCCTAGATGAGGCAGTACATCATGATGGAAGAGTGTGGTGGAGGGGCACTGCCCCAATCATGGTGTTGAGGAAGCGCAGAGAGAGAGAGTGGGGAAGGAGCTGCAGGGAAGAACCCTTGCAGGGCACACTCCTAGTGACCTACCTCCGCTAGCCATGCCCATGTGCCTGCATCACAACTCAATCTATTTACCTCTGAACATTTCTGAATTAACCCAGGAGATATTAGGGGACACCTCTTAATCTAAACTATGGCGCTTATATTCCCTTTATAAATGTATGCCTCAGTTTATCACATACAGAAGTTAGGCTGATGTCTACTGCTTAGGGTTTGTGGATATTCTTGTATTTCTTAAAGCTCGTGCCAATTTTTGTAGCAATAATCACCCATAAACTAGAATAAGTACATTATCCCATTCTCAATATTGTTATTTTATAATGAAAAGCATTCCTTTTTAATCCAGGCTTTGGTTGTCATTTTTCTTTTTAAATCCCACTTCACTATCCTCAGATCCTTCAACATTGTTCAGTGCAATATTTTGCTGTTCAAAAGTTGACCCAGACACGGACAAGTTTAGTCTTACATGAAATTTCCTATTTAATAGAGGTTAGAAAAAAGTAAGACATTTTCTTTTAGTTTTTCATAAGTGGACTGGAAGACTTTCTGGGGAATATCTCTTGAAATGCCAAATCAGATGTAGTAAAATGTCCTCCACCTAGTGATAAAATACTTTTTTCTTAAAGCTTCTCAAATTTTTATAGCAGAACTATATCATATTAACACCAAGACCACTATATTAAAGTAACGTTACTGTTCTTGACATACAACGTCCATGATCCAGTAAATTCTCAGAAGGAGTTTCCACTCCTGGTTTGGGCATTATCCTATAGTTTAAAAAGGTGAAGGCTCAGCATGATAAATAATTTATATTCACCAATAGGCACTGACAAGTTCAGCCCCACAAGGTTAATCACTATATATTTCCACAATTGTCAGAAGTATCTATTGAGAATCTATTGTCCATAGAGCAATGCATTTCATGCTCTGTGGGGGACAAGGAATAAAGTAGTTGATGGGGACTTTGCCCTCCATGAACTTAAGAGTTCTTCGAAAGAACCCATAAATCAAGTGGAAGGTTATATTGAATGATTTCTAACATTGTTCTCATTCTAATTTTCTAGTAATCATCTACATTTTCTGTCTCTTATATATTTCAATTTAATTTTATGTGGCCAAAAATTAACATGAATGGTGTGAATGTACATCATGTACAACCATAAAAATGAAAATTTGTACCCCATTTGTGTACAATTAATCAAAATGAAGTCTGTAAAAAATTTTTTTAAAAAGATGGTGTTTCCTAAGGAAGGAATCATTTAGTCTAGAAGTACTTAAAAATAAGTAGGAAATTATATAGGAATCTGATCCAAGATGCTGCTTAATGGAGTATTATAGTAACTTTTTTTTTTCCTTTGGTACTGGGAATTGAACCCAGGGGTGATGTACTACTGACCTACATCTTCAGGCTTTTAAAACCTTTTAAATTTTCAAACAGGATCTTGCTAAGTTACCTGCCTCAGCCTCTCGAGTGTCTGGAATTACAGGTGTGCACAAAGCATCCACTTTTACTGATGGCTGAAATAGTTGAAGATATTAATATTCAGCACTGGGGTGTTGGGGGAGAAAGAAGAAAAGGAAGCCAAGCAGTGTTCTGAGATTTTCCCTCCAAAGTCCAGCTTCATTGTTGTTTTGACAAAGAGAGCTTAGGAATCTAAGAATTCCATGCAATTTGATGCTGACATTAATCAGAAAAAAATTCTACAGTGAAAAAAATCCTTGCAAGCTTCCTAGTAGTGGGGGAGGAGTAGAAATATGATTTATATCCACTTTTGACTCTAGAATTTTCTCATGTTTGGTATAGAATTCAGGGTAATTTTCTGGTTGGGGAGCAAGAGCTAGATATGCCAAATCAGATTTTCTTAGTTTATGTTCTGTTGTTATAACACAATAGCTGAGATGGAATAATTTATGGAGAAAAGAAGCTTATTTGCACTCATGGTTTTGGAGGAAACTCAAGTGCATCATGTTTACATCTTCAAGGCCAGGCTCACACTTGTAAAAGTGAGAAAAAAGTAACACACCCACATAATATCGAATCCATTCTTATGATAAAGGTATCAACCTATTCAGGAGGTTCTGCCCAGTGACCTAGTTTTCTCCTACTAGGCCTCACTAACCAACACTACCTCCAAAGTTCATACTCTGGAAACTGAATTCTTCAGTAAGGCAGTGTAAGTTTGACTTTGTTGCAAAAAATCTTTAGTACTAATTTTTTTTAGTGGAATTGTATTTGCTTAGGAAATACACTGTTTTACTTCCACTGTTTCTTGCAGATCAATATGCTGAACAAGATTACAAAAACCATTTCCTTCAACCTTTGGATGATGTTGAAACATTTTTCATACCAAGAAATATCAGCATGACTGTTTCTAGAAGGTTAGGATTTTGAGGGGTGGATAGAAATCCTGGAGGTGGGAGTGGGAGGTGACAGTCCTCTGTGGTCACCACTTGTGGACTCACCTTACTTCACATCATTCTCTGGCCAAATATAGAGAAGCACTTTAGTTTGGCAGAGTAGACACATTCTTGGCATCAAATTCTATATATAATTTAAAGGAGGACATTAATATAAAGTCCTTTGAGTGACATAAGAGCAAATGTCTTTGAAAGGAATTTTGTAGAAGATATGAATGCATTTTTCATACAGTTGCTCTTTTTAGGGAGCCTGCAGAAGTGCTAAGGGTGAGAAAGAAAATTCCTGTTTAGTGCAGAGTACCTGTGCATTGCTGTTGTATCTGAATGGGAGTTCAGAAAGCCTCGAGAAATGAGTCCTTAATAAGCCAATCATTTGTAATTATTTATCGGATCAACTTCTTTTTTGTTGATTTTAATTAGAGGAGAAAGGGAGAAACTGCTACTTTATTGAGAACTATTAAGTGTGCTAGGTAAGGTGTTTTCCAATCTGTTTTCTCAGTTGATGTCATTTCATCAACACAGCAACGGTAAAGAAAAATTTCACTTTTCCTCTTTCAGACACAAATTTATAGGTTCAGAGAAGGTGTATGACTTGCCAAGATCATGTCATGAATAATACTTATGTCAGGGTTTGAACACAAACACCCAGAGCTTTAAAATCCAGGCACTTTCTGCCGCAGAGTAGTTGATTTTAGGATGACTAAAGGTTCTCCCAGTTTTGGATCTCCTGTGACATCTGCCTTTCAATGTAATACTAGTTATATTTATTTTATTCCCTCATAATAGATTGTAAACCCTTTTGAGAATAGACTTTATGCTGTTCTCATGTTCCTCTCCTCTACAATTTCTGACTGAGGATTGCATGTATATAACATAATAAAATCCCTCTCCACTTGAAATATCTTCCCTCTTTGCCAACTTAAGAGAATCCAGATGTGATATTTCTAAGGGACACTTGTTAACATTTATTTCTTGAAAACAATTTTACACAGAGAATTTGTACATGGTAATTATAAATCAATATGTCAACCCATTTAAATTTAAAGTAGTCAGAATTCGTCACTTTCGTGTGAAGGAAGGACTTCATGAAATAAATATGTCTCATTCCAGATTTTGAATTCATAGAGAAAATGGATTGCTGGAGGATGTGAGAACTCAATCTGATTACTTTTTATTCATCTCTGAAATTGCTGGACAACTGATTCATGTTTCTGTAAAAAGAGTGACCAATTCAAAGTTCACTTTGACAATGAGGAGATACATACCATTTGCAAAAATGGTGACAATAGTCGATTTTTCTGAATAGCTACACTGGGTCAGATACGATGGACTGTCCTTTGTAAATAATTTATATTGATTTGCCAAAAAAATGACAGAGGCAAATAGTTTCACCTCCATTTTTACAGATAAAAAATTTGTACTAGAAGCTACACTTTCTATCCAGAACTATGATAAGGGGCAGAGGCAGGATTTATAAATAGGTCTATCTGACTTCAAAATTCACTCTCATTTTGGAAAGCAGTGTCACCTCATGAAGAGTACCAGCTCTGTCGCCAACTGCCTAGATTAGAATTCCAGTTACATTTATAGCAAAGTGAACCTTGTGGATGTGACTCCATTTCTCCAGCTTCAGCTTTATCATTCACAAAGTGGGGAATGTTGGGAAATTGAGATTGTTTTCATGTAAATTATGTAATGCTTAATTCAAAGAAAGTAATAGATAAACACTACCAATTTTAAAGATCCTGTTGATGACACAATTGACAATGATGATGAAAGTGAAACTAATAAGCTATGTATTCATATTTCAATCCATGGTATCATCCACAGAGCTTGGACAACTTTTTGTTTCCTTTGGGTAGGCTAAGAATGGCATGTATGTTCAAAAAACGTTTGCTGAATGAGCAATGCAAGGCTATTAAACCTTATGAGTCCTATGTTCTTTATGCTCATTTCTCTAGATCTCATGCCTGCAACTAGTCTATATAAACCCATGCTAGGTAAACTCTCATGAATGCTATTATCTGTATTTTAAAGGAAGAATTTCCAGATATTTAAAATTTAAACACTCTCATCTGGAATATAGTATCTTGAATAGTGCAGGCATTTATTAATTTTTGATTTGTATAATTATAATTAATAATTCATACAAGAATAATGGAAAGATGGCTTATTGAGTTTTATGGAGAAACTCTTCCTTCAGATAGTAGGAAAATGGAGAGGAATACTAGGAAGATGGAATGCAAAGGGTAGAGGGTTTTCTTACTAAATCTGATTTCAGAAAATCTGATTTTTTTCTGTTTCTTCTTGAGCACAGTTGGTAACTTTTCATGTTCTTACTAAGCTTCATTGAAAACACCCCTTTCCTTCTTCCTCTCAGGAGAAGAATTTGAATTTTATTTGTAGAATAAAGGCAGTAAATCAGATTAAGGTAAAAGGAGAACATTTTTTTTTTTTTTTTTTTTTTTGCCAAATAAACTTATTTGTTTGACAAGAAACACTCACTCTTCAGAATACTGAAGGGATTTTCAAAGAATCCACAGATTAACCTTTGACTAATTGTTGTGCTAGTAGGGAATTCTTAAAAAGTAGACAACAAATGATCATTTTCTGATAATGAGGACAGTTTTTCAGTATGGATATTCCTCAAAGTGTCCTTCCCAGTTTCCCCAAAGAATTCTCCAGATGTCTAAGTTGGCTTAATGCCTTTTTAAATAGGGAAATCTATTTTTCCTCCTCCTCTTTCTATCTTCCTGTGTTCATTTCCCCCACACTTCCTATTTTGCTCCTTCCCCATCTCAATCCCTTCCTCTTTTCCTCTTTCTTTAGTAAATAAGCACCAGTGAGCCCTGGACTTTGTCCAAGGCATGATTACAGGTTTGGGATAAATGGTGCTAAGCATCAATAGTGTTCTCTACCTCCAGAGAGAAAGAGGCAAGTGACAAAAATAAAATAGGGTTACATACTGTAATAGTTAATTTCAGATGTCAGTGTGATCATATAGGATTACCAATACCTAGAAAACTGGTAAAGCATTAGTTTTGAGTTCATCTCTGTGGGTGTTTTCAGAGGAAATGTGAGTTAGTGAACTGAGTGGAGAACAGTGGTCTTCAGTGTGGATAGGCACCATCCAAGTGGCTGGGGGCCTGGATTGAAAAGGAAAAATAGGAATGAAAAGAAAAAATAGGAAGATCTCTCTCTCCTGGAGGTGGGATACACTTTCTTCCACCCTTGAACTTTGGAATCCCAGGTTCTCTGGCCTTGGGGCTCCAGAATTTACATGAGTGCCTCACCCAACTCAGTGCTTGGGCCTTGGTTTCACACAGAAATACAGCATTGGTTTCCGTGGTTTTGAGGATTTAGACTTGGACTAAATTAAGCTGTCTGCATCCTAGGTCTATAGCTTGCAGATGGTCTTCTGTAGGTCTTCTTGCATCTATAATTGCATGAGCCAATTCCCCTAATAAATCCCCTCTCATATATAGATGATGGATAGATAGATAGATAGATAGATAGATAGATAATAGAAAGATAGATAAATAGATCACTTGTTAGATATGCTATTGGTTCTGTCTCTCAGGGGAATACTAAGACACATGTTGAGAGAAGTGAAAGATAATTTACTGTAAGAATATACAGAAATATGAAAAGTTGAGCAAAATTATTATTGCATTATATTCTGTTTTATATTTTTATCTTGTTTTCTTATCTCATGGAGTGATCCTAGTGGAATAAAAAAATGAATCAAGTATTTTTTTTTCACATCAGTACTCATCATATTTCACATTCGCATGATATTTAACACAGATAATCACTGCCTTCTCCTTATATACTTTTTTTTGCAGGGGAATGGATTTTCAGGATACCACACTCTCTTTCTTCCATCCTACCTTATTGTGTTAGTTAAGAATCTCCAGAAAAACAGAGCTAATAAACTTGCTATTTGAATTGGATCATGTACTGATGGAGGCTGAGAAATCCTGTCGCCATTCATCTGTAAGCTGGAGAACCAGGAAGACAGTGGTGTAATGCAGTCAAAGTCAGAGGCTTGAGAAGACAGAAAACTATGATGAAGAGTTGGCTTAAGCCCAGAGGTCAAAGGCCCAAGGACCATAGGTGCTAAAGATGTCCTGGGTCCAATCCAGGGAGCAAATTAGCTACTCGTTCATGTTTTGCTCTACTCAGACCTTCTACAGATATTCCACTCACATGAGTGAGGGTGATTCTAACTCTACATACTGATTCAAATGATAATTTCTAACAAAGACAGCTTTAGGGATTCAGCCAGAATAGTGATTTATCAGTTGCAAGGGCACCCTTTAGCCCAGTCAAATTGATTCATATACTTAATCATCAGTCTTCCTCTTTCCCATTCTCTTTTTCTAGATTTTCCTCACTTTATATCTTATACATTTAAAACCCAAGAGCTCACTTTTCAGACCTCATTTCCACTTACCTTCTTTTTCTTCTATACCATCTTGGTCTTATCTACCTTCAAGGTTGAAGGTACTGATTGGTACATACAACCCAGACTTCTTTTCTGAAATATTTTGTCTCTGCTTTGTTTTTTTCCTCTAATACGCAGTTAGCTTTATTACACTGTGGAACAACTGTTTTGCTTATTTTCAATCACCTACCATTTAAATGTAAGTTTTACAGCAAGAGTGCCTTGAGTCAATTGTTCACAGCTAAACCTAGGTATAGAAAAAATGCTTATTCAGACCAGGGACTGAACCATGGTTTAGTGTGTTTTAGGCAGCATGGGGAGAATCGGGATTCTTTAAGATATACAAATACCATGTCATTCTAGTCTTGTATGCCTTAGAGTTGGGTAAGATCCAGCACATTTCAAAGGCAATCAGTATTATTCACATTCACAGTGGCCACTGAGACCACGATAAAGTTGAAAGTCAAGAACTTCCTTTCTCAGATTTTTTAAACAATCACTTTATTGTCTAATTCAAAGTTTCTCTTGGGGAAGGCTCCCTGTGCTTCCAACAGCATCTGTAAGAATTGAGAAACGGGTCCTCCATTTTCCTTTGGCACACTCATTTATTTCAAATTTAGCAGTCACCATGTGTTGCCCACAATAACATTCTAGAATGTGAACTAAGACAGCAGATGTGCGTGCACCTTGGAATGGCAGTGCTTTATTTTTTTATTCATTATGTTGCTGTCATGGCATGTGATATATAAGGTGGCAATTTATATACAGAGTTAGGATGGTATGTGTGAACATGAGCAACTCTCTCTCCATTGGTCCAGAATCTTTCCACCTGGTTTCGACTGGAGGGGCTCTATTAGCCAGGACAGAGCCCATTTCTGTGAACAGTGAACAGAACAGTCCTGCTTCTGGCAGTTCATAGTTTAGTCAGTGGGATTCCATATTGATTCTCAACTGGCAGCCAAACACAGCAGAATAGCTCCAGAAGCCACATGTGAGAACTGTGCTTGTTTTCCAGCTTGTTTTTTCTATCTTCCTTTCTTTATTCTATACAAGTATTATTTTCATGAACCATACACCTTAAGTCAAGCAAGAACTAATAACTGCTTCCTGTATTCACTATTGAGTGATTACTGCAGTCCTGGTAAAACAGCTCCAATAATCATACCCAGAATGCCTGGGTTTCAATAGTCACTTAAGAGCCCCTTCCCATCCACCCCAAAAGGCAAAGCAAAACAAGCAAACAAAAACTCGAATAAATAAAGAGATACTGGTGTGATATTTTCTTTCTCTAAATGGCAAGCCTGTAACCTCTCATAGCATTTTCCATACTCTTTACTTAGAAGGAAATTATATTTAATGTTGCACATTAAAAATGATCATAAATGCACTCCACCGTTGAGATGCTTTAGAATCACATTTCCTACTAGGTACCACAGAGTTATCTATGTAAATGATGACTAAAAAAGCAAATCCTTAAATAATCCTCATTGGAAAACTGGAAATTAATTGCCACCATATAACTGGTTAAGTAGAAATGAAGTAAATAAGGACAGAGGGATAATTGCTGCCTTTGGGTTATTTCATGCCTGCAGCCTACCCTGTGATTGAAACTTTCCTCTCAAGATGCCTGCTAAATTTTCATAATATTGTGAAACTCATCTTTTAAGACAGTTAATAACTTTTTATGCAAAATCTTTGATCATATTTTCTTGTCTACATATTTCAGTGGATCCTTAGATTTCTACCCAGTGTAATTACTCAATAAGGGTGATTTCTTTTTGATTACTCTTTTGATTTCTTTTTGGATACTAGAAATTTTGAGACAAGTGATCCGCTCTTACAAACAGCCCTTTGCCCTGGTTCCCAGCTAAGTACTCTTTGGGGCTATTCCAGTTAATGCTTGCTCACCATCCCGGGTGTGACCTTGATGATCTGACTTCAGTTCCCTGTGACGAAAACAACATTGACTAGGGATAAGAAATGATCTCTTTCAATTACAACCCTGAGGCAAAGGAACACAGAATATTCAAGGAGAAAATGTCTTGGACCCAGGCTCCTACCCTGAGAGAAGTTTCCTCAGTAGAGTGACATCTCCTTAGTGTTGGTTATAACTAAAGATTCTCCCCCACCCCAACTCCCAGGTGGACCTCATCACATTCACTACCTTCTTGAATGTTTCCTTCCTAATGAGGAGGTTCATAGTTCAATGTCAGGGACTGACATCAGCATCGAATTTGGCTTTCCAGGTTCATAACACATGCATCAATATTCTACCTACAATAGTTGGTGGATGGATCTAGGGGAAAAGTAGAATGTGAACAAGTGATTTCTTCAATATTAAGACTTTGTTTTTCAGCTACCTTCCTTTTGATAATTCTTTTGGGAGAAAATGACACTCCACTACATTAAAAGTACATATTAATTTAAGATGTATGTATTCTTATTTCAGAAAACTTAAAGTTAAAAACATATTTTTAAAGTTAAAAATAAATGCATATGCTAATTGTTGATAAACCTTGATGATTCTTTTTACTTACTGAGCTGTTCTCGCTTTTTGCTACTTTCTCCTTTCTTTAATTTCTCCTTCTCTGAGTCATTGTTTCCTTCACCGTGAATGAAATCCTATCACAGGGAGAACAGGATAAGAGGAGGGTTGGAGTAGGGAGCCTGCAGATATTTAGAAAGAAGAGTTTGGCTAGAGCTTACTCTCTAAAATATTTCTATTTTATAGACAATTTAAAGATTTGCTGCTCTCCATCAAAAATAATGCTCAGAAATTAAGAAATCATTTAGGATGAAAAATTAAAGAAGGAAGGTGAAATGAACTTTTGTAATGTTAGGTGGAGACTAGCTACCTTGGAATTTAAAAGGACTGAAGCATACCTCAAGAAGAAATACTTTCATGGCCTTTAAGATTTATGATCTGCTGGTACATTGAAAATAATTGGCCATGAGAATTCACAGGAAAGTACTTGTTCAGCACCCACTGGGTGAGCTCATTTTATTCAAGCCATAAATTTCATTGAAAAAAATTACTGAAAGCTGATCAAAAGCCCTGATGTTCTCAGAGAAAAGCAAAATCAAATAAAACAATGCTCCCAGAAAACCTGATGATCCCAAGAAAGGTAATGCAATTTTTTATAATCACATAGACAAATGCCTTCAAGTGAGTATTAAAAAATGAACCTAGAAGACACAAACTTGCTGTCAAAGCCAAATACTCAAGCCTAAAAAATGGAAACAGATTAAAAAGAAAGAGTCTCAAGAGGTGTAGGTAAATATGTAATTTCTTAAAAGTGAATTTGTAAGTTTATTTTTGAAAAAAATTGGTCAAACTGGTAGGAAAAAGATGTGTCAGATTATACTTGGTATAATCATCATCACATCTACAAAACATTCCATTGCATATGATTGATCCTTAAAGATGACAAGTTCTACAATCCGAGGGCTGCAAAAGCCCCAGCAGTACTGTTTACTGATCCCAAGAAAGAACTTGGTGACTCACTGGAGAGGGTTTGGACACTTTATCACTCACATGCTGCTTGGTGGCAGCTGGCCAGCATACAATGGAGGGCTGTCCATGTTTACAAGCTGCGGGAACATAGAGAGGTTGCATGTGTCCTGTGCAGTTGAGTTTCTTCAGATGTTTATGGGTACAAACTTTGATTTTACAAGACTGAAAACAAGGGAAGTGGCCAGTTTCCCCTCTCCATTTCCTTCACTATCACATTCTTTAAAGTCCTTCTTATCTCACTGGCAGGAAGAAGCTTTCCCTGGCACTGACTTGTGTTTACCCCAACATGAAGTAGGTACAGGGCTAAGTGTACATGGGGTTATCGATAAAGCAATGGAGATTGGTCTACAGTCTATCTTTGTTTCATTGCACCAAAATTATACAAATCACCCATTGCAAGGGTGAATAATGTCTCAGAGATATTTTAACTATGAATTAAATATTAATGACATTAAACCTGGTGATGACAGAGGATGGATTATATTCATCACAATGACTTTAAGCCTTGGTTACGAAAGAGGATGAATTATATTCATCACAATATATGTGTTACCTATAGCTCATAACACTTAAAAGGAGGAGGAGGAGAAGCAGGAGGAGGAGAAGGAGATCCAACCAACCAGCTCTATCTTACCCTGGTCAAATATGAAAGCTGGTGTCTATAAGATTCATACTCAGAAAAGACTAATGACTCGGAGATATGAGGACTGTACTTCAAACTCTTTGTCTTCAGGTTGCTCAGGCCTGGGAAGGGAGTCTCCAGAAGTATGTGTATTTCTTCATTTCACTTTATACATTGGAAAACTTGTCATTTGTACTCTTTTGAAAAGAGTGGAGGGAGTTGGACCTCCAATTTAAATCACTATACCCTGGATGCATGGAACGAATGGGATTTGGTGCTCATCATAGCGGCAGAACATATGCCAACAAGAAATTTCTTGTCCTACCTACCACAGTTTACATTCTCAAAATCAGTCACCATTAGGATAGACATAAACTGAACTAAATAGTTTTTTAAAACTACCTAACATTGGGCTGAGTATATAGGTCAGTTGGTAGAGCACTTGCCTCACAAGCACAAGGCTCTGGGTTCAAATCCCAGCACCACAAAAAAAAAAAAAATTGCCTGACATTGTGTGTATTTTTTTAAAGGCAATGATTGGGTACATCATTCAGTGAAGATTGAGATCTGATCTCGTTAAGAAAGAAAGAAATGGGGAGCAAGCATATTTGAAGGCATCCTAGATGTGCTCTGCTTGCACATCACTCTCAAAGTGTGACAAAGGGCATGTTCTTGTGAGAGGAAGTGAGCATGCAAGAGGAGTGAGGCCGGAAAGCAGTACACGCCAGCATGGTAACAAGGGCAGAAGAGTTAAACAGATTGAACCTTTAGGCAGGAACACTGGACAATAACATGAACTGTTTGTGAAGATGCTCTTTCCTTTATAAAGTCTGCATGCCTTGGATGTGAGTTTCATTCTTAGAAATAGCTTTTGGAGTTCAGGGACCACAGGGCATAGGACGAATGTTCACGAAGCATCTATTCACTACAGACCAGATGACAGATTGATATTCTGCTGATCAATCAGATAAAGTGTCTGCTTGATGTGAATCATAAAGCACATACACTTTTTTAAAAATAACCAGAACATATGCAATCAAATGAGAGCTTTGTTTTGAAGTAGGTGACTTGCAAAATTCTAACTCACTCTAATGATCAAGTACATTTGCAGCTTATTAAATGTGTTAACGATGTTGTTTGCTGAATACCATCCCTGATGGTGAAATTAGCCTAAAACTAAGAGTGGAGGTAAAGTGTATTCCCTGGAGTTAAGTGTCACATACTGAAACTATTTAGGTAATCTTGTATGTAAAAACATACATTTAAAGAGACTATAATTTAAATGAAAAAAGGATCAGGGTTTAGGTCAGGGGAAATGTTTCAGGCATAGCAGGACCAAAGGCAAAGAGTAGTCCTGGATCTTTACTGACATGGTTGGTTTATTAGGATGTGCAATCAGAGAAGCATATTGCTATCACTTTGTAAAATGATGTTTTATGGCATATTTTCTCACCTATAAAATGAAAGTATCACTTTTCCATATGTACTCTGATAGAATACCCTGAGAATTTAAATGAGGAAATGTGAGGATAAGTACTTCACAAAATAAGGTTACACAGATATTAGTGATACTACATTTAAAAATACAAAAAACAGTATACAATAGACTGCAGAATAAAGGATCCATGTAGTTTCAGCATAATGTGAGATGAAGCCTTCAAGAATGTGGAGAAGCTTGGATTGGGAGTTGAAAGACTGGAGAGGTAGAACTGTGGAAGGAGGATGAAGAGGATGTCTTGGCTGGGATAAAGATGCGAGAAGCCTCCAGAATCACGGTACTTGTTTATTTCTTTGAATGTCAATCAGCAACTTATGCAGCATGGTGTAGATCTGTTCTAGCAATTTACCTTCCAGATACACATAAGCTTTGAAATGCTAATTTCTTCCCTAGTTTATACTGTAGAATGTAATTTCCAGTAACCTTTGTTATTATTTGTCAGTAGGGAAGTGTGATCCCAATGTACTCACTAATGGGTCAACCTGCTTCATGAAAGTCCATCAAAGCACTATTTCTCCTTTATAAACAGCTCTATTTTGGTGTTTGTTGTTATCATTTAAATACAAATTATCTAAAATAAACCTTGATTTCTTCTTTTGAAAATGTGTATTTGATTCTGACTCTGCTATTTACTAGTTACTAAACCATGAACAAATGAAATTCTCTATGCCTCAAATCCTTTTTTTTTTTCTGAAAAATGAAGATAATGAAAACGTCTTTTTCGGAGTTTTCATTATCTCCATTGAGATATTTTTGTTAATGTTCTTAGTACAGTGTCTGGGTCAGAACAATCACATAGAAAAAGTTATTTGTTTTTACATACAATGGTTGTTCAAATAACACTAGCTCTAGATGCACTGTGGGTGAAATATCTTATACAAACTGTTTTCTATTTTTTGTCTGGATTTATTCTTTTTTTAAAAAAATTTTAGTTCATTGTACACAAATGGAGTACAACTATCATTTTTCTGGTTGTACACAAAGTAGAATCATACAATTTGCATATTCATACATATACATAGGGTAAAGATGTCTGTCTCATTCTATTATCTT
>JAJEJO010002095.1:736195-809226 GCA_020662805.1 Glaucomys volans | reverse complement strand
TAGTTCATATGGATGTGATAATAATGACACAACTTCCTTAGGACAATGTCTTACCAAAGATGTTCTCAGTATTCTCTCATATTGAAAGTGGATCCTTCACAGAATGAACAACTGGGAAACTGTGACAGCTGGTAAATTATTTTACAGAGTAGAATCTCACAAATCTTTTGTAAGTTATTTTAGATATTCATTTTATGTATCAGATCCTTATAAGATATTTTATATTTTCAAAATATTTTCTCCCAATTTGTCATTTGTTTTTTATTTTGTTGATTGTTTCCTTGAATGTGTGGGAGCTTGTTAGTTGGATGCAGTCTTATTTTGCTAATTTTTGCTTTTGTTCCCTGTACCTTGGTGTCATCTTCAAAAACATTATTGGTGAAACCCAAGTCAAGGAATTTTCCCCTATGTTTTCTTTTAGCGATTTTATGGTTTCAGGTGGTACTTCAAGTCTTTAATCCATTTTGAGTTGATTTTTATGTGTGGTATAAGAGTTCACCTTCATTCTTTTGCATGTGAATATCCAGTTTTCCTGGGAGCACTAATTGGAAAGACATACCTCTGCAGTTTGTAATCTCAGTGTCCTTGAATTAAGTTGTCCATATGTGTGTGTTTATTTCTGACCTGGACCTAGTGTTCTATTGCTTGCTCCATATGGCCATTTTTATACCAGTACCACATTGTTTTGATTACTGTGGCTTTGTGATATAATTTGAAATG
Organism: Glaucomys volans; assembly: GCA_020662805.1. Classification (NCBI taxonomy): domain Eukaryota; kingdom Metazoa; phylum Chordata; class Mammalia; order Rodentia; family Sciuridae; genus Glaucomys; species Glaucomys volans. The sequence continues at coordinate 808,506 of JAJEJO010002095.1, read as the reverse complement.
AGGAGGTATGATGCCTCCATCTTGGTTCTTCTTTCTAAGGACCGTTTTGACTCTGCGGGGTCTATTGTAGTTTCATATGATTTTTAAGACTAATTTTTCTATTTCTTTAAAAATGCAAATGGAATTTGAATAATAATTTTGGGGTATCAGTTGCAATATACCCTGTTTCATTTATGATTTTATTTATTTAGTTTCTTTTTTTCTCAATTAATTTATCCAAGGTAAAAAAAATATTTTTCAGAATACTAACTCCCGGCATCATCACTTTTCTCTTATGTTTTTGAATATTTATTTCTACTTTCAATCCTTATCATTTCCTTCCTTCTGCTCACTTTGGAATTTCTTTTTTTCCCTAGTTTCTTAAGGTACAAGGGGTAGGTTGCTTCTACATTATTCAATATAGGCAGTTGTTATTATAAACTTCACTCTTAGAACTACTTTTCTTTTATCTCATAAATCTGCTATGCTAGGTTTCCATTTTCCTGAGTTTCATATTATTTTTTATTTCCCTTTTGATTTCTTTATGAGCATGTTAATTTCCATACATGGCTATCAGAGTTGATTTTAAACCAAATTTTATTGCATTTAAAAACTATATATTTAGTTCTAGCCCTGGTCTCCTGTATTTATGTCGATGTCACAATTTGCATCTTTGATTTTCCCTTCGAAAGAGAATTGTAGAATGCTCACTGAGCATTCCTCACAGTTCTTTTTATTTTTTCATTGGTTGATTTAGTTATAAATAACCATATAATCCATTTGGATGTAATTATGCAAACATGGAATATATCTCATATTGTTTATCCATTTTCAAATTAACATAGCTGTGGTTAATTTATATTACTTTTGTCTTTTCACTGTTATGCTAGAGTTGAAAGTGATTTATGGGCCACTTATTTTGAAGTAGAGTATTCCTAATCTGACTACATACTTACCTTTACCAGTGAGTTTTTTTCTTTCAACTTTTCTAGTTGCTAATTAATGTTTTTGTGTTTCAATTTACAGAAATCTCTGTAACATTTTGGTGATGAACTCTCTCAGCTATTTTTTGTTTTAATTCTTTGTGTTTTTTTTTTCTTTTCTTTGTAATGTGGATTGAACTCAGGAGTACTTGACCACTGACTCACATCCCCAGCACTATTTTGTACTTTATTTAGAGACAGGGTCTCACAGAGTTGCTTAGTGCCTTGATTTTGTGGAGGTTGGCTTTGAATTTACAGTCCTCCTGTCTCAGCCTCCCAAGCAGCTGGAATTACAGGTGTGCATCACCACACCTGGCTCCCTCAGCTAGTTTATCTGGGGAAATCCACCTGTCCTTCATTCTAGAAGGAGAGCTTTACCATGGAAAGTGTTCTTGGTTGATAGTTCCCCCAACACCCTGGACAATGTGAATATATAATTCCACTTTCTCCTGGCCCCATGATTTTGGCTGAGAAATTATTGATAGTATTATGGATGCTATAGTATTATCTATGCTACCTGTATGTGACAAATATCTTTTCTCTTTGAGCTTTCAAAATACCTTGTCTTTAAATTTTGTCAAATTTTATTAAATGAGTTTTAGGGACCTCTTCTTTATGATCATGGATCTGAATGTTCATTTTTCACTCTAGGTTTGAAAAATGTTCTGTCATTTTTTTCTTCAAATAATCTTAGTGCTCTTGTTTTTCTTTTTCTGCTCCCCCTGTGGCCTCTGTAGTGTATATATTGCTCTGCTTCAAGGTAGCTATTAAGAACTTGGGGGCTTCACTTACTCTTTTCCATTCTTATATGTTGTCCCTCTAACTGGATTATTTTTCATGTCTTCGAGCTCACAGATTATTTTCTTTGCCTGATGGAGGATGCTGTTGAAGCACTTTATTGAATTTTCAGTTCAATCCTAGTGTGCTTCAGCTCCAGAATTTTTGCTTGATTCTCTAAATTTCTATATTTTTATTGGACTTCAATTTTTTTAACATATTATTTTATTGCTTTCCTTTAGTTATGTCATAGCTCTCTTTAAGTTCACTCATCTTCAATTATTTTGAAAAGGTTTCCAGACAGTTCCTAGATCTCTATTTAAATGTATATTTATGTTGTAAAGTGGAACAGGAGCAGCTTGTGGAAATAAGGAGGATGAGTGTGACGATGCTAACACCACACCAGGAGCTCAGGTTCTCGTGGACACAGGCTCGGTTTAATGCAGAACAAACAAGCATATATAGCAGACATTCACTAATTACAAATTGCCAATAGCTGTTAACACCCCTATGCCAAGCTCCTGGTCATGCTCATGCTAGGCTTGTGATTAGTCCAATTAAGGGAAGAGGAAATGCCTGAGCTCTGTGTCCTCAGGTACTCCTACATATTTACACATTTTACCTGTGTGTGTGTGTGTGTGTGTGTGTGTGTGATCTTCTTTTTGGCAGTGCTGGGTCCTTTTCTTAATGGTAGATTGCTGGTGTTTTATTTTGTTCTTAGGTAGTCTCATGTTTCCCTTATCCTTTGTAATCATCACAGGTTTGCCTTAGTGTCTGTACCCTTGAAGAAGTATTCATCTTTTCTGCTCTCCATGGATTATCTTTGATCAGTTGGCTTATCTAGAGATTCTAGGTGACTGGCAGCACCTATGGCCTGGCCTGCTGTGAGGTCCTCCATGTGGCTTCCTTGGTGCCCAGGTTCATGGGAGCAGCCTGTCACTGGCACTCCTAGGGCAGGACTGAACCTATGTATATAGGTGCTGGTCTGGAGCCTGGTTTCACAGGAAGCACTTTGCCTTCTAGTTTTAAAACTGGTGCAGGCTTAAAACCTCAGTTTTTTGTGGTTGTTGGGCTGGCAGCAACGTATGAGAGTCTGTCAAGTGAGCTGAAGTTTATCTCCACAGTGAACTTAGACACTCACTTCAAGCTCTTTTTCCCATAGGAGAGATCCTAAGAGAGGGAACTGCTCTTGGCCCTGAGCTGCATAAGCTTGAGGGAGTGATGACTTGGGTAGAATGGAATGGTGATTCCAATCTCACAAGTGTATCTTTTTTTCATTTCTGTACTTTGCTCATGTGCTTTAATCTCTAACCGTGATTGTAAATATCTGACAAAGGTATCTCATGTGTGGGCTATTGTTGTTTCTGTGAATCTGCGAGGGAACATGCCTGAAAGTTCATACTGTACAATCTTGCTGACATCACTCTCAGATGAACCCTTCTGAGAAGCTGTGAATGACAGGGAGTTGGGAACTCAGACACATTAATGAGAAAGTCCATTAAATTTACTGCTCCAATTCAGCTTGTGGCATTTTTGCTTTCCTGGGCTCACTGCTCTTTTTCTTCCTCTAATTCTGTGAACTCCTTCTCTATTCTTACAATAAGCTTCTTTGTTTTTTTCTGAAGCTACCTTGAATTAGTTTATTTTTTATGTATTGTTGCATAAAAACAATGATAAAGCTTTAGAGGAAAACAGGAATCATCACTTCTTTATCTCAAGAGCATGTCAGTTAGCCAAAGGTGAGCTAATCTAAGCTGGGTTTGGCTGAGGGTGGAACATGTTTCCTCATGTTTCTTAGCCACCTCCTGGCATGAGCAGTCTAGCCTGGGCATATTCAGAGCAGAAGTAGAAGATTTTAAAAAAATTAAAAAATAAAAATAAAAACAGAAGACGAAAGGCTCCAATGAAGAGGTAAGAGAATTATCATATGGCAAAGGGCATAGATACAATGAAGAATAAAACTCAGGTCCAATAACGTAATCAAAATAGTTGTCTTCCTGTTACTATAGTTAAAGAGTATTCTAATTAACGTAGATCAGGGCACTTTCCATTGTAACTTTGGCTTATTTTATAGTTCTATCTGTCCAACATTTAAAGACATCTTGAAGAGGTTAAGAAAATCTGTGGTTTCTAAACCAAGATGTCTGGGATGGGTAATGGTTTGCCTTCCTCTCTTCCCCAGTAAAGTGAGATGAATCTTGCTTTTCTCCAAAATGTTTATGTTACATAAAAGGAAAAAAAAATCTCTATTTCTGGTTACTCTTAGTTCTTCCCACAATTTAGCATTTTAAACATTTGGAATTGGTTTGACTAAAAGGGAAAGAAAATGTTTAAAAATGTTAGCTGGCAATGTTCTAACATATTGTAAAACAAACAGCCGAAATCCATGGCCACCCAAGCTGAGAGCTGCTGCCTGGACTTGTGTGATTACTTAAAGTCCTTTTGTAGGGACTGTATGAATTTCTTTAAAAATCTGTCAGGGGACAACAAAGATATCATATGTTGATATCTAGATTTACACCACATCTATATGATCAGTTCCTATACCTAAATCAGCCAATTTATTTTTGGGACACTTTTTAAAAATATTTTTAATCAGTATTTCATGTTAAAAGGGGAGTCTAAGGGGGGACCAAGTGCTTACATTTAAGAATCAGATAACCTTTGCTTTATATATTGACTCTGACATCTTTGGGTACTTTAGACCACGCAATTTCCCTATACTTAAGTTTCCTGAGAAATGTAATTTACTATATCTTCTCCATAAGGTTGTGAAAAATAAAGTTTGCCAAACACCTGGTGCATAGAAAGAACTAAAAAATAGTAGTTTATGCAGTCTATTATTTAATTTTTCTGACAACTATAAAGGTTTATTTCTATTTACATTTCTTATTGCTTATGGGCCACCTTGGGGTCTATTCCACATCTTTTTTATTTAGAAAGCAGGGCAGTTTATTTTGCATAGTAGAGGGGATACAAGGGATGGCAAAAGTGTATCATAACTCTTAAATTTGGGATTGGAAGTAGCAAGAGTCACTTCCATTCACATTACATTGCCCAAAATTAGTCACGTGTCTGAGCCTATGTCTAATTAAATTGAATGTATAAAAAAAGTCTACTGTGGGGACAGATCCAAATAGAGACTAGATGTGAATCTTTTATAAGTATGAACCATACGCTAGTGACTTGGACTGTTTGTGAGATTTATAGTATTAATATGTTAGTGGAAAACTATACAAGAGAATGGAGATTGGAAACATGAATTTTCTTCCTGATTAGGACTCTGAAAGAGCATTGGGGTCTCTGGAACTTACCTCTTAATCTTGAACTATGAATTTGGGTACTTTTAAAAATTAATGCATTTTTGTGAATGAAGGACAGAATTAATTTTGAAATATGAATGTAAGGTATAAATTTTATCTAAAAAATCAGAGCGTGGTATGGTAAGAGAGTTACTGAAGGAGCTAGTGTATAAGGAGAAAATGTGAAAAGTGTCTGAGATGGTTCATGTACTGAGTACTAAAAGAGTACTGGGTACTAATCTAGGTTACCTCATTGCATCAAATGATAAAATTGGTCAAAATCCCTGGCCTCCTGGAACTCACATTCTAATGGGATGTATAGATAATATGTTATAATAAGTAAGTGAATATAAAGAATAAGAAGGTTAGTGGTTAGGATAAAAGAATGTCCCTATTAAGAGGGAGCTTGTAGTCAGAGTATGGACAAGGAAGCATCAGGATCTTCCCATTTAACTGGAATGCTCAGTCAGGGCAGGCTTCATGGTAAAGAAATCTTTAGGGAAATGAGAATAAAGCAAGTTTCACATAAATGAATAGCCAGAGAAAAGACTGAGCTATGTGTGCCAAAAAAGTCAATGTGACCTGTGGTGCACACCTGTAATGCCCAGTGGCTCAGGAGGCTGAGACAGGGATCACAAGTTCAAAGCCAACCTCAGCAAAATCTAGGTGCTTAGCAGCTCAATGAGACCCCGTCTCTAAATAAAATACAAAATAGGGCTGGGGATGTGGATTAGTAGTTGCATGCACCTGAGTTCAATCCCTGGTACCAAAAAATTTAAAATTCAATGTGGACTAAATAAAGCAATCAACAGGATACATAGTAGGAAATGGATTCTGATAGATAAGGTGAAGTCATAGCCACGGTGAAATGTCCTAGGGCCCATTGAGAGGTATTTGGCTTCTCCTCTGTGGTGAATTGTGAAGAGATAATTGCAGTGATTTCATTTACTTTTTAGTTATGAAAGTAAACTGAAGCATCTACTTGGTGACTGAGAGTGGTCAATCTGAATATTGTGATGGGGAATATACTGTAGGAGTGATGGGTAGAAGTAGTGACATATTTATAATGCTATTGTGTGTTCAAATACTGGAGTGGAAATTGAACCAGAGTGGAAAAGATAAGGTGGTGAGAAAGTAATGGAATCTGGAAATATTTTGATGCTATAGCCAATAGTGTTCACTAACAGCTTGGATACCTTGAACAGAACTGCTAGAAGACCCGGCATGGGGAAGAAGAGCTGCAGTTACATTATGGCTCTCCAGGGGTTGAACTATTTTTTGTAGATGCAGCTGGAAATGCAGAGTAGGCTGTGAGATTTTAGAAGCAGGTACTTCCCTGGAGATACATCATTAGGAGTCATTGAAACATAGCTGATATTCAACATGATGACACTAGCTATGCTATCAAGAGCTGATAGAAACTGAGACAGAATTTAAGCCCTCTGCTCTGTTTTAGCACTTTTGGGGCTACCATAACAAAATACCACTAAAAGGATAGCTTAAAACTACAAAAATGGCCTCCCAGCTGTAGAACCTAGCTGACTGAAATGAAGGAAGCTTCTGGTCCCTCTGAAATCTATTGTCCCCTGGGACAATCTCCCTATCATGTCTCTCTCTGTGTCTTCTCCTTTTCTTACAAGGACATCAGTCATGTTGGGGTAAAAGACCTTCCCACTCCAGTGTGACTTCATCTTAACCCTTTTCCTCTGCACTAACTTTGTTTACAAATGAGGTCCCATAAAAAGCACTGGGAGTTAGGTCTTTATCATATCTTTTTGGGGACACAATTCCAACCATTACAGGGTCTTTAACTTTTAAACAAAATAAAATACACACTTTTTAAATATGGTAAAGGCATGGATTTCTTTGCATTCTTCCTTAACCACTTGGAGTTGGTTTATTCTTTTGAGTGTTAACTAACTCTCACTGTGGTCCCTTATGCCAAGAAGACAATAAATATGTGTTGGTCATTTACCCTTTTGGTATTTTTTGTCTTATGAAATGACTCTATAAATAGACCTCTGAATTGGAATGGGAAGATGAAAAGTCCATTTTGGGGATGCTTATTGATAAAAAGAGGAAAAGGCATCTTTGAAGAACTGTTACTTGATGGTTAGAAAACTGAATTCTCTCTTAGGATTTTACTCTGAGAAGACAAGGAAACATCATCCTAACAATGGTTGAGTAGATAGATATGAAACATGGCCCCCAACTGGTTCCACCAGCAAGATGAAAGAAGCATTTGCTTATATGGCTTCAGATAGCTTATTGTGTGAAATGAGCACCTATCATTCTCTTGATTCAGTCTAGAGAAGTAGAGAGGTGGCATGGAGTCATCAGGTCCTGGTGGGTGAGAACCCAGGTTAGAGGATCCCACCCTGTGGAAGACACTCCACACATACTTGGCAAGGTCTCTGCCTCCATTGATAGACTGGCACAGGCTGTCAATTCACCCTGTGAGGAGAAAGGAAGGAGGGTATTATTATTATTATTATTATTTTAATGGAGGAAGGACCAACTTCTAGAATGTTAGCATTTTAGCTAGGGGTCAGTTTTAATAGATTTCACCTTGAATCAGCTCCACTGCCCCTTCTCTGTGCTGGTTCTGTTTTATTTGCCATATTTGCTCTTGATGAGGAAGGGGAACCGTTGTAGCTTGGGCTGTGTGTCAAGCTTGTCTCCTAGATGTTCAGCAGTGTGGACAGGAGCTGACTCCTTCCTCTCTGAATTGGGATGCCCAGTCCTGCTTCCCTCTGTGTGTGCACAGAGTTTAATGAGGTTATTACACTAAGGGAAGCACGTGGTGTTTCCATTCTGCAAGCTGGCAGTTCTAATACCTGGGGACTCTTATTTAGAAGCCTTAATATGTTATTTCAATTACCTTGTCAGGATTAAGTCGGCAGCAAATAGGGGGATTCTTTTTTTTTTCCTTCTAAGGTGAGATTACATTTAAATGATAATGATGAGTGCCAAACTAATGTGGATGCACACGCCAGAAGAGGCGATGCCCTTCCCGGCTGACTGGGTTTCCACTGGTTGCTTGTCATAACTTATCAGCTATAATCCCCATGTGGGGCAGAGTAGAGGGACTCCCAAGATGATGAGAGGACTCAGGACGCCCTCCCTGAGCAGGCCCTGGGTGACGAGGCTGCCCTGCAGGTGCAGGTCCGGCTTCTTTCCCTTAGTTATGCTCAGGTCCAGCTCAGCCTCACTGGGTTTGGCAAATGGAATTGACACTTGTCTATTTTCTCCCTTTATTCTGTGACCGCCCTTCTTCTCATTGTTTGAAGATTAGTATGTCTTCCGAGCAACTCCAAAGATGCCGAGATTCCTTTCCCTGAAAATAGGATGTCTGTTTTATATAAAATCCCTTTCCACACAGCCTCACTCACATTTGCTTATTTTCTTTAGCAAAGGCCAGATCTTAAAATAATTAGTCTAGGATGAGGGAAAAGGGAAGCTCAGGAATTTGTAGGGGAAAACCTAACAACTGGATGTTAGTATTTCACATATTAAAATTATAAGATGAGCTAACAATATATGCATGATTCACTGCGATCTTATCTGCTTGCCATCTACACATGCACTTACAGTTCTGAAATTCTTAGGTTATTACATGTGTGCACACATACTGAGATATATATCTGGATAAAATAAACTGATTAAACTGATTAAATGGTTGAGGCAAAACATCATTGGCAAAAACATTTTCCCCGTTCCTGAATGTTGAAATGAAGCGGTCAAGGTGAATCTTGAGTCTTACAACCTTTGAAGAATGTCAGAACATTTTCATAATTTTATATCGTCTCTACATTCACATTTTATTTAAAAAGTCCTATATATGACTTTGTGACTTTGGAATTTTGTGTTTTCATTTGATTACTCTTCTTAGTGAATTCTCTAAAAATTCTTTCTGACATGAGGCTTCACCTTGATGAACAGTAATGGAAAGTCTTCTTTGAATTGGTCATTGAGAAACCTAGAAGTAGCAAGATGGGGCTCCTCAAAAGAGGGAAGAACATATGGCAATAGGTAAGGGTCATGAAACACAGGTTCTCATTTTCTTTGCTTTTGAATTCAAAAGTCTTTTACTCTTGCAAAGGTCATGTGTCTATAGGACTCCAGCAACGGCAAAGGAATCAAATTTCCAGTGGTCTTATTTATGGAAGAATATCCTAGGATGAATATTTTGAGGTCATCTTTAAAATTCAACTTGAAACAGACTGACCGTATCTGTTATCAACAGTGCTCCAATAACTGCAAACTTCTCTGCAATACAGGCATTTACATTTTGTACCTCAAAGGAAAAAAAAAAGACTTTTGCAAAATTAATTGAAACCTCATGATGAAGCTCACGAAAGTTCAAGGATCTTTGGGTGCAGTTTGAGGTTATGTTTTTGTGAGTTCAGGAAACAAGATCAATCAGGGCACATTGGGAGTGTTTGTTCCCACCTTAGTCATAAATAGACTCAACTCATACAACTAATATGTTCAATACTGGTTTTATGGAATATTGCATTAATGATGAGTAAGCATTAGAGTTGCTTGTATTTCAAACTTGCTTCATGTGATCTGGCACCTTTCAAGATCTCATTTGGAACAAGCAAGCATACTTATCCTGTAAAATCACACCACCTCAGGAGCTTTTTCTTTCCAAAGCCTATTGGTACTTTTCAGTGAGACCACCACTTTTTCCCCTGTGACATTTGATCTCTGTGGTTTCACCCTTAGAAACAAATATAAACCAGAAACTTTAGAGATAGTTCCAAATCCTCAAGGTTTGCTGGTCAGGTTGGCCAGGAAACACTTCAAGTCAGAAATATGCATTCAGATCTTTTGGAAACTGCTTTGAGGAACAGCACCTGCAAAAGGAAGAGAGGGGAGCAGAACTGGACCAGAGGTATGAGGTGATCCTTCCAAGTTGTATGGAATTGGGGCAAGGGGTTCAGGCATTTGTGTCCCTACTGGAGGATGTTGGTCTGTTTAAACAGGCTGGTCTTGGGAGGGTGGTGGAGTGGTGGGGGGTTCCTTTAGATTGACAGAATTCCCAGGGATAAGGAAGTGTTCAGCGAGCAGCCATCAGCAGCATGGAGAGTAATTGACTCAGTCCTAATTGGCGATCTCAATCATTTCCAAATGATTGAAGTTTCCTGAGATGAGAGGTATTTAATTGAGAAAAATCTAACCTTAGATATTAAGGTGAGGGGATATCAGGGAAAAGGTCTTTAGGGGGCCTTAAATTTTATTTTCACATTTTAGAAATAATTTCATTATGCAAAGCAGAAATCTTGACTTGATAGAACTAAAAGGCCTAGCCCCCCACAAAGTAAGCATGGATTCCTAAAATGAGACAGAAGTAGATTTAAATCAATCATAATTTCCTCAAAATGCATCCATTCAATTTGCAAGAATATAGAAAAAGTGTATTTGGTTTAAGAAAAGAAAAAGGAAATAGTTCGTCCTAAGAGTAAGGGGAGAAATGAAGTGGGACATTTTATCTGGAGACGTCTCTGAGGACAAATGCGCCAACAGCAATATCAATAATGATACTAAAGAGGATTATAATGTAGTGGTGGAAGGAGCTTTGATAACTACTCACAGGGCACAGGAGGCCTTAACTAATCATATTATATTGTGTGCTAGGTTTAATTTTGCCAGACCTCAGTGGCTCTTCCCGAGTGGGGCTATGCCAGAGCAACTGAGATGTGACACCTCTGGCATCCACTTCTTTTCTCCTCCTTACTTTGAGTATTTTCTTTTCTCTACATCTTTCCATCTTCTCTTTTTTCCTAAGTTTTATTGTTTTTTCGCTTCTTAAACAGCATTCCTTCTCTATTCAAATCCAGAATAAGGCTGCCCAGAGAGTTTGAGGATGATTAATGAGACTGCTCACTCTGCAAAACTGAGACTGAATCAAAAGTCATATTAAAGATTTTTTCTTTCTTACTATCACAATTTGACACTGAGACCCTGTACTATAGTTTGGAACCTGAATGTTCCCAAAAGCTCTGTGTGTTAAAAGCTTTGGCCCCAGCGAAGCACTAATGGAAAGTTTGAGAAGCAGGATGTAGTGGGGGGTCTTTAGGTGATTGTGGGCCTGCCCTGAAAGGGCATTGTTGACATAGCTCTCTCCTCACTCCTCTTTTGCTCTCTGGCTCATGATAAGGTGGACCATGATGAAATGTTGCCTCATCCCAAGTCCAAAGCAATAGTCAGTCAATCATGGAACCTAAATAAACCTTCCTTCTTCATCATTTTATTATTTCAGGTACTTGTCATAGTAATGGAAAACTGGCTAACATACCTTAGAATTAGTTCAAGAATAATTAAAAATTTGAGCTAAGTAGGAGGTTAGTAGCAACCTTGTTTAATTTTATCCTTTTCAGATGAAGAAACAAATGTCCAGAGGGTTTATATAAAACAAAAGTTTGAGAAGGTGAATAGTGGTGGGGTCGACAGATAGGGTAATCTGTGTACTCTGAGTTCCTGTATACCGGCTTATTCCAGTTGCTTGCTGTGTAACTTTGGGTAGCTTTCAGAATGCTTCCCTCCTGAAAAGTGAAAGTTATGATAATATTGAATACAGAGAGTCATCATGAAGGTAAACAACTAATATGCATGGAAAAGCACATATTAAGCCCATTATAAATATCTGTTACCCTTGCCTAGTGTCTACCTTTCAGTCTGGAAACCTGCACTTTTCTTCCATGGACAAAAAAGCAAACTGACCATTTTCTAATTATTGTTTTAAGTTAAAAGTGATCTAGTGATTTCTCCTAGAGTTCTTTAGGTATGTAACTTTCTCCTCCATCACATCAAAATGTTGCATTGGGGGATACCACCTCTCTCATCTCCTCGCATCTTCACATCTTGCACATTGTTTTCTAGTCAATCTTTCCCACTTAAATTGCTTTTTTTTTTTTTTAGCATTGCCCTGCTCATGAATGTTTCAGGGACACCTCAAGTGCCTACTTCACTCTGTAGGTGAACATTTGGTGCTTCCAACAATCTGGCCCAATATGTCTCTCCAATCTGGATTACTTATTTACCCTACCTTCCTTTATTAAGTATCAGGTTGATTTGAAATCATATGACTAGGCACCAGAGACACGCTGATAAACAGAGTCTGTTCTTTTAGAACATTGAAAGTAATGGATGATCTAACCCTTCACCAGAAGCATATTATAATGGCCTGCCTACCTGATTCAAACCTGTGACTTCCTCTGCCTGGAATGCCTCACATCACTGAATCTGGTCATCCTGTCCATATTACCTCTTGCAGATAGAATCTCATGATTGCCTTCTAGCCAGAGAACTGATTCTTACCATGTGTGTATGCAAATAATATATATGTGTGTGTGTGTATTATATATACTATAATATATAATACTAAATATGCAGCATTTACAAATATATGTGTGTGTATGTTATATATACATATATTATATATCATTGTTAACTATGTGTTGCTATTATTAATATAAAATATATATTATAGTTAACTATGTGTAGTTATTAGTTCTTGCTAGACTATAGGGTCTTTAAAAATCAGGTGTATGTCTAAATGACATTAACACATTCCATAATGTCTCCCATATTGTTCTGCAAATGATACTAAACAAATGATCACACAAAAAAGAAAGAACAAAAATAATTTAAAAGGAACAAAGAAAAAGTTGTTGAATAGGTGGTTGCCTAAATTGCCTGCAGTAATGGTATTGCCAGTAAAAGTTATCTTACCTTAAAATTAACTTAATAACATAAAGAAAGACTGGCCTCTCAGTTGGTGGAAATCAAGAGGGACATTGAAGTGTTTTATGTAAGAGTGCCCCGATTAACAGGCGCTTTCCTTTTCCAAACTCAAGTTCCGTTCTTTTGAACTCTCTTTTAGGCCTTGACCTTTGGCCCTTTGTGTTCATGTTCATCTCTTCATTGTCCAGTTTTAGAAAAAATCCTGCTTAGTGAGTTTAGCAAGAGCAAACTACCTTTGAGCAAAAATATCCTCTTTCTCATCCTGGCCTGCCTTTAGAGAAAGTCCTAGAAGGTCATTTAACCAAAATTACCGTTTCTTAGAAAGTTTCCACCCACTTCCTACCCTGGTTTGGACCATGAATTCCCACTTTCCCTGTTGTGTTTGGAGTTGAGTCCAATGACTCTCCTCTACTACAAAATCCCACTATAATGGCCATTCTTAAATTAAGTTCTTTCATTTTAAAAAATTGTCACACATAATTTTTCTTGAACAGTGACTTTAATTTTGTCTTTGATTTTATAAAAGCTTTATCCATTTATAAAATCCTATGATTTTATAAAAGCTTTATTTATTTTATAAAAGCTTTATCAGTGCAAAATTTGATATCATTATTAGCATATTAACTTTGCTCTGTGCATTTTTAAAAATCTATTAATATTATAAGCTTCATCATTCACTGACATCTCAAGAAAATGCCTTCTGCTGCCTTTGCATTACAGCAATGTCTGGGAAGTGTGGTCTGATTATTAGATCAGGAAAAGGAAGTCCACTGCACAGTACAGTTTAACCTCCGTATCTTTGAAATTAAAGGTAGATCAGAATTCCAAAAGCACACGTGATTAAAAACTCACGGGCAGCAGAATAATTCAACCCTACCAACTTCCTTGTAAGATTTTTCAATTCCATCACATGTAGGAGATAACCCCCTTAGTTGCCAAATAGTTAACGAGAAAAACTTTCAATTCAATAAAAAACATCTGCATTAGAACAAAGGGAAGAAGCACATTTATCTGACTTAATTACAAACTCAAGAGTGTGAAATGGGATTTACAGAAAGATGTGTGATCTTAACTTCTGGAGATGCACATCTAGGTTAAGATTGAGAAGTGTTTCTTTTATATAGGTCTTTTATGTTGACATCATCTTCTTTATATCATTTCAAATGCTTTTCTTTTTTAATTCTCTATCAGCTATCTGTAGCACTAACCTTGAGTAGTCCCTGTGAACTGTGCAGATATTCGTCGCAACAAAGGACAGAGAGAGAAAAAGAAAGCATGTGAGTTGCTCCAGTCTTTATTGTTTTTCTTTTCTTATCACTGCTCAAGAATCCAGTAAGTACTTTTGCTTATCTTTAAAGCCAGAAACTTGTTGGAACTAATACATAGTTGCAAAGGAAAACACTATCACATAGTTGTCAAAACATTTCAATCTTAAACACAGTGAGAAAATTGTAAAGGGAAAACACTGTAAATGCTTAAAAATCAAACCCTTCCTTTCGACTTTCTATGTAGTGAGAAAACAGCAACTTTATAGTTTATATTAATTGGTTAATTACATAAAAGGAAATAGGTTTATGTTGGTGTGTATTATTTGCTGATTACATAAAAAGCAATATGATTTTTATCCTTGAAGGAGCGATTGGGTTAGATTTTCAGCTCCTGCAATGTGCAAATTCACCAAAGGAAATTAGGGAAAAAACAAACGAGTTGGCCTAAATTCCAAGAATTGTCTGGGTTTGTGCAAAAACGTTTGACCATTTTTAAAAGCCATGTGGTAATGACATTAAAGCACGCAATGGCAGAGGTTGGGAGGTGGGAAGACAAAGAAAACATCGGCTGCATCTTGAGAGGAAATCATGCGGTCTGCTGTGGACAGGAACAGGGCAAAAGGTCAAAAGGCTTCTCCAGGATTGTTTGACCTTTGGAGAGTCAATAAACTCCTCAGAATAAAGGGTGTACACAAACCCAAGCTTTACTCTCATGGCTTCTAATTTCTGATCTTGCATAGCTTAAAAGATGACTTTGAATAGTGAGAAATATCTAGGGGGCAAATACTCTTCTAATTTTCAAGACTCTGGAAAAGGGGGTGAATTTATTGCCAGAGCTTTCAAAATAGTTTAAAGATCCCATCTGGAAACATTGAAGGAACTGTGTGAATCAAAAATGAGGCCAACACAGAAGGATCTCCCTTCCCCTACTTTTGTTTTAAGTGGACCTCCTACACAGGCATGGTTTGACCTTCTAAATATGGAGAAGCAGGGATTGATACCACTACTATTTAAATTTATTTCTTTTCAATACAACAATTCAGGAATTAAAATAAAAGAATGAAGAGACATTCTTTGAAAATCAATTTTTTCCTCCAACACCATGAAAGAGCTTAATCCATTCTGTAGAAGATGAAGTTGAAGATCACTTAGGGAAAAGCTTAATAAATGCAGGAAGCAGAATTTAGATCTCATTCTCTTGACACCAAAAAGTATTCTCTTCACCTAGCCTCCTGGAACAGGGTCCAAGACAGCTACACCTCAATGGAATAAAAAGCTACTTTTTGTGAGTCAGAACAATCTTTGCTGAAGTGTCAGAAATATAACTCAAATAATGGAAAAATGTGACTGTGTAGAAACCTAGGGGTGAGTTTGGTGAGTTTGGTAAGGCTAGATCCAAGGTCTCCTAAAGTATCCCTAGAGCATAGCCTCTACGGCCTTTCTACAGGATCGGTTTGTGATTGTGCTATTATTTTTATAGGCAGATTGTTTTCCTATGTCAGGTAAGATGGCTTTTGACAGACCTAGATCCACATCTTCTACTTTTAGCACCATAAAGAAAAAAAGGATTTCCTTTCCTCAAAACCTATACATCCTATACATCCATCACTTTCCAAATTCCAAGCGGTCACACCTGTCACTGAGAGAGGCTTGTGCAAGAAACACTACTGACAACTAGACCAGTTTTCACTGTATGCAAATCCATCACACTTCATTACTGCTATTTGAAAACAGAGTTGGGCCCTTTAAATATGTTTCCTTTACCAACCTGCACAATGTTAAGCTTTGTCGGTAGAAAGCACAACAGAAAACTTGGAAGAGGAGGATTGTAATCTTTCTTAGTCTATTTTGCTAGCTCAGCAGGCCACTGGAGTGTGCAGCTTTGCAAATCTTGCTGCACAATGTGGCTTCACCAATGCCAACTCCTGCCATGTAGACAGTTTCTTCAGCACCTGGTACCCAGAATTCTCAGTGGTTAGCTGCATTCAATGGCTGGGGATGATCTCAGCATTCCTCTTGGGACATTTTCCTGACTTCTCCTGGTCTCAATTTCACTATTTGTGAAAAGAGTATAATGATATGACTCACTTCATAGCTCTGTAAGAATTAGCTTTATTTATACAAGTAGTATAGAACCTAGAACACATGGAAGCCCTATTACCTTTTGATATTTTTAAAAAGCCTCCCTGGTGGAAAAGAAAGGATTGCATTGAAATGAGAATCAAAGTTGGATTATTTTGATTATTATAAGAGACGATTTTTTTGTTGTTGTCTCTCCAGCTGGTTAAATGAAATATATGAAGTGAACATTGTAAAAGGGTCCTGTCAGGTCCCTGACCCACACTGAGCATCTCCTTTTCACTGTGGAAGCATCGATTAGAATCCACAGTACAAGCTGTGGGTACTATGAAATGGAAAGTCCGAGAAGGGTGTCAGTTTTCTCTTCTTTCTGTTGTGTCTAAGATATTAGTTGTTTGTTTTCCCTCCTCTATGAAAAATGGGTTTCAATATTTAAAATGAAAAGTCAATCAATATTTTATCATGTGTTTCTCCAGAGAATATCTTTTTGTAAGAATGTTTTGAGTATTGTCAGCATTTAGTGTTTAGTTCATCTTCGAAGTAAATTTGTCATTCAACTTGTCATCTCAGAAAGATGTAGCTCATTTATTTTCCATAGCTTAATTAAGATTTTTGAAATATGAGAGATTACTGATGCCTAAAGATAAAACTGACAGTCTAAACAGATGAACATTTAACAGTATTCAAAAGAAATGACTTCCGTTGTCTGAAGGCAGAGTAAGTTTTCTTCCACAGCATCGGCTGGAGAATTAACAAGAAAATTGAATCACCTTTTATGGACACAGAGAGCCCTTGCTAGATGTGTAGCTGGATAGCAATGTAACTTCATACCTCATAAATCATAATCTAAAACATCCACTATTTTTAATTGCCCCATTAAATAATTAAGTTTGACTTAAGGAGCAAGTCACACCCCATCCTGGAGAAACTCCAGCATAGACAGGCTAGAAATGTTTGCTTAATGAATACCTATCTTTCCAGAGCTAACTGCTTTGCACAGTTAAGATGGTGCACTGGTGGGTATTTTGATTCACTTGAAACCATTCTCACAATGATTTAAATTAGATTAATGAGGGGCTTGTAATTTCCTCTCATTAATTCTAAGTTAAGAATAATTACCAATTCAACAGAAGATTGGTCCAAAGGTTCTGTTGCTCCTGTTTGCCCGTTCATCATTAAAACTGTTGAGTTTTAGATTGTGCTAAAAACTCAGAAATCATCTACGCTGGCAGATTTCAATTCTTTTAAACTGTAGATACACAGTATTTGTGTTTGCAGGTGAGATCTTATACAGAGTCCCAATATGCAAGGAAGACATTTATGTGTGACATGCGCTATGGGCCAGCTGCAGACCTCAGAGGAATGGATTGTGAAAACAAATGACATGGCATGACCTTTTTTATGTTTAGTTGTAAACATTGGGGCTTCTGCTGGTCCCAGAGGTTTTCCCATTAACTTTTGAAAAATATTTCCTTTCATTTAATTTATCTTATTTCCTAGTATTGGGATCAGGCCCACTGGTCCACTGAAATCCCAAAGAGCTAACAAAGGCCATCTGAAAACATGTTCTTCTTGCTCTTGATCAGTGTGCATTTTCAGAGCAAACATGGGAGTTACTCCTTGAATCCTGAGAGAGGTAAAGACTCTTGATGGCTTTTAGTTGCATCTAGCATCATCCTCGAAGGATTGAGGGCCTAGAATGATGTTGGATGCATTTCTGTTGAAGTCACTGCTCCAACACTGATGTCACTGCTTGAAACAATCACTTCAAACGATGGAGAACTGAATGCTTCCCTCTCTGTTCCAATATTAGGAGGAGGGCATGCTAGAAGGAGTGGTGAAAACAACAGAACTTCAGATTATATTAGTACAATAATTGGTACATGATTTTTATTGATCTGGAAATAATCTGTAACTTATCATTTTTGGAAGAGAATGTAGATCCTGCAGTTCTGTGGATAAACTTCTTATTCCACAAAGAAAGAAGAAGAAAAGAAAGAAGCTGGATAGTTGTCTAACAACACCATCTTTCAGGGAAAGACACACCCTGTGCTCAATAACCATTTGTTCACAATACCAAGGGCAAAAACAAAACAAAACAAAACAAAAAACAAAACAAAACAAAAAAACGCCCTTCTGAGGAAGGTAAAGTAGAGGATCTGGAGTAGACAAACAAAAAAATCTGTGTGTGTTTTTCCTGAAGGAAATTTTGTGCATGCACATTTTATGTAATCCCCCCAACAATTGTGTGGATTTAAAAATTCTCCTACTTTACTAAAGGAGGAACCAATAAGTGGATCCAATAAGTGGATATGATTTATCCACCACACACCAGGTCTAGAACTCATGGGTCTGAAACAAAGAGACACAGTCTATTTTGCCTTAGCATGTTGTTTCTCCAATACTTTGGTGAAAATACACCTTATATATATTAACAATAACATATTAGGATGCCAATTAATTTTAACATTTTTAGGAAATAATGGAAAACTAAATATTCTTGGTATATATTGGTTTCTACAAAGATATAGTCCTAGATTTGTACTATCAATTTTCCTTTGATGGAACAATTTAAGGGACACTAACTTTTTCTTGTAAAGTTGGAAAGTGAAAATGTACCTTCTGAGACCTAAATCCACAGATATTTGTATCATGGAACTAAATTGTGACATACATGCACGGCGTGCAGTCCTAAATTGTGTGCAGTTTTCCACATTTGTTTAGAGAAGGTCTGTGAAGCAAAGCTAGAACTTCTTAGATGTTCTTGCTACTTTCCAGAATGTCACTTGCACAGGTTAGGGCACGAGCACAGAGACTGAGGTTGCATTATACCAACTCTTGGAATATATTCTGAATCTTATTTTGAACCTGTTGTTCCTATTGTATTAACTACTTCTGCAAAATGTTCTTTAGCAGCATTCACAGGAACCAGAGATATTTCATGTCAGCAGAAACAAAAGGCCATTGGTACAAGTTGTACATAATGGTATATAACATACACTGTGGTGTTCCTATAGCTACAAGGGCGAATTGAAAAGGTTTCTTAAGAATGTTCCATAATAGATCACTGGTCTGTGAGGAAATCAGCAGCAAAGTTGAAAAATTCAGTTTGCCAACCTCCAGGCACTCAACAGACCCTTGCAGCCTTGTCTATTCAAATACCAGGCAATTTATATCTCTTGTTGAATAGAATGGGAGCCAGTCGCACAGAAACATTGCCTTAGAAGTTGGTGTATGCTGTAGGGCCTTGTGGAGGGCTGCAAAATGAGAAGATATTTAATTCTTTTAGCCCAAGCAAGTCTTGTGGAACAGGCCTTCCATCCGTGGAAGACAACTGATAAGAGATTCGTGTTTCCACTTGGATAAGGGTACATCTATGTGGCAGACCTGCTGATGTACAGGTTGAAGCCATGGCAGGAAAGACTTCAGTCTGTGCTGCTCAATGTGATACACTAATCAGATGTGTCTATGAAATACCTTAAATCTGGTTAGTGCAACATATTTGAAAGACAGTACTTTGAATCTACTTGGTTAAATAAAGCATGTTATTACAATTTATTTTACCTGCTTCTTTTCACTCCATTAAATGTGACTACAAAAATATTTAAATTATCTTCTAAACTCTTATAATCTATGCAGGTATTATTGTGTGATTTGCTAAATTAAATTATGTGACTGGTTTAATGCTCCATCATTGGAGCATCTCTAGTTTCTTGGAATTCTCTATTATTGGAGCATTAAACAAGCCACATCATCTACCTCTGAAATTTTGGGTATATAAAAGGGAACTATTAGTAACTAACCCAGAACAACAGTTATAAATTAGAACCTGGGTTTCTATTCTGTTCAACATGAGATAATAGTTTTGCAATGTAGTTATTCAGACTTTTCCTAGCAATCTGAGACATATACTCCCTACTCAAAATCAGGATTATTGTAACTGCTAACTTTCCAAACCTGCAGTGCTTACTGGTAGCACGGTATGATCAGGCCTAATTTTCCACCATTACACACCTAGTGCATCGCTGAATGAGTATTTGTTAAATGAGTAAGTGTATGAACAATTATTCCATTTTCCAGGAATTTATTAATGTGAATTTCTAATGTGATTTTATTTTCTTTTTATTTTTTTTTAAAGATTTTTCTAAGGTTTGTTTTCTTTCTTTTAATTAATACATGATATAATTTCTTTTTTTCTTCTAAGCCTGCCAAATGATAACAATTACTTTGAAGGAATCTAAATGTGAATGATTTATAAATGAAGCACTCTTGAATATTATCCTTATTTAAAGTAATAAACATGCAATTTACTTATACTTTTGATCCTTTTGGCAATTTCTTTATTTATTTCTAAATCCCTCCCCTCCAGTTTGAAAGATACTATTAAAGAAATGACTACATCATTGTGAAGTATTTTGGGAGATATCTGTTTTAAACAGATTCCAAGATGACTGTGATCATCAGGATACCCCCTGATTTCCTGCCAGCAACACAGTTGGGTTCCACTGGCTTTACTAACTGTCAAAGGGATAGATTATGTGGCTGGTGTAATGCTTCAATAATACCCTCTGTTAAAGGGTCTTGGTATCATTGCTGCCATAGCTGTGTAGTTCACTCCCAGGACCAGTTACGAAAACTGTGGAGCCCAAGACAAAATGGAAATTCTTAGTAACTTTTTCAAAAGTTACTAAGAATTTCAGACAGGGACAGCAGGATTTTAAACCAAATGCAATATACTATTAAACACAGGCCTGTGTGACTGCTCAGGGTGTGTGCCTTGTCCATGTCCTTGTCTAGGTTTGGATTCTGCAACTCCTACCTCATTTGCTCAACTGAATTTCATATTTAATAACATCCTAAGTGATTCATATGTCTTTTCTTTGATCCCTAAAAACATTTGATAATGAGAGACTGTTGCTTTTCTTTTGTTTTGTTCTAGGAATATTTTCCCTCTGTGGTGGAGAAGACACTGAAGTGAAAATCTCAAGAAACTCTACAGAAATTTGATTTTCTAAGCACATATCATGTTGGTACATTATATAACATTGGAATTACACAAATAATGGAATTAGATTGGTTCCCTGTCTTTGTTATGTTTATTGTTATTTATTTGAGGATGACCTATAGGTATGGATTTTTCTTAACTTTTAAATTGCATTTCAATAAAATAGTATTTAGCCTATCTGGGCTAATTCCTACTTTTTTATTAGTTTCCAATGAGTGATTTTCACATGCATAGGTATAGTGAGACATTGGGCTTGCCATCCTCTACAAAGCCATGGCTGAATTTGACAATCTCTGCTCTTGATTTTAAACAATAATTTATTTGATTTTTGTGCTATTTAACTGAGAATACAAAGTGTGTTAAAGAGCAACTAATAAAAGGCAAGAATAAAGTTACTAAAATAGAATCACAAATGGGTTTTGAAAAAAAGCTAAACTCAAGTCTAGTTATTTACATCATCTACATGCAAGTTTTATTGGAAATAATACCAGAGGACCTAAGGTATCAGGCATTTCTCCATTACACTTTCATTCAAGAACTGATGGTATTGATGACCTGCAGTGATTCAGGGGATGGAGTAAGACTTGATCTACAAGTTCATTTTCGTAATTTCAATCACCTGAAGTGTGCATAAATTCTTGTGTGACATTTGGTGGGACATGGCAATCAGAGGTTGCTGTAGTTAGTGTTTGTCAATACTGTGTTCTATATATTCCCTCGGATATCTTTTCTGATTCTTTTTAAACCTGGATGAATTTAGATTATTAACTAATTAATCTAATTTGTCATATTGTCCTGCCTCATTCTACAAGGCTGGGAATATAATCTGCATTAGGTAGTTTTCATTACATTTCACAGAATTCTGCCTTTTCTCAATTTATATTTAAATCAAATACAATTTTGGGAAGGCATTATGCTTTTCAAATATATCGTTGGGCTGTAGCACAGTAAGTTGAGTCCACCTGTCACAGCATATCTGGAATCAAATTGGGAGATATCTTATAGCAAAAATGACATTCATCATGCAGTCAATGAAAAAACCTATCAAAATCTACATTTATTTCACTGTACCCCTGTCTGATCAAATCCATCTGAATCTAAAATTTTCTAATTCCAAGGACTGACATGATGACAGGAAACAGCTGGTAAAAGGCCCCAAGGTGCCTTATGATCTTTTGTGTAATTACAGGCAGTTTTCTAAGAATATTCAAAGGGATTACTTACAATTATAGTTTATTATGATATCATAGCTTTTCCCCCCAGAGTGGATAGTCAAAATTTACAACATACCCTATTGTAGAGATATTAATACCAAAGTTTTTGCAAGAACAATTCACAAAAATGTTGAAGGCAGCATAAATCCATCTCTTTTAAGCTTATTCTCTTCTTGTATTCAGGAAGGAATTATGATGAAGCTAAGATTACATGCATGTAAACTGAAAAACGCAAGGCCTGCCACCATAACATGCACCCAATCAATCAAAAGTATTTTTCTTTTCTGCAAATGACCTCCCATGTTATATATTACCTCATATATGATTTTTACATCAACCCTATAAGGTGACAATAGCTGGTATTTTATTTGATAATATTCAATTTTGGCCTTTCAAAGTTATTTTCTCATGGTAACAGTTATGATGAATAGAAATAGAAACAGACTTTTAGTAAGGCCCTAAGCAACTTAGCAAAACCCCATCTTAAAATAAAAAATGAAAAGGGCTGGGGATATGGCTCAGTGGTTAAGTGCCCCTGGGTTCGATCTGTGGTACCAAAACAAACAAACAAACATACAAACAAAAAACCCAGTCTTTTCAACTTCGAATTCATTTTTCTTCCTTTAAAAAAGAATAGAAAAAATAACTTTGAAAAATTATCCTTGTAGTAGTGGGATGCATTTAGTGCTGAGCAGCTAGTGGATTAATTAGATGTTTTTAGTGACTGGATTTTATACATGATTTTATAAACATCAACTATGTCATTGTTACCCTTAATAAACAAGGAAATAGTATATAAAATTATGTAAGGAAGAAGACATGCTCTCTTATTTTCATCAAAGTTATCTAAAATTAGACATAGATGGGCCAAATAAAATAGAACTTTGCTTAATTGTTAATTTTGATACTCTAAAGAAGATTCAATGTTGTGCTCTTTGGGCAATGCTATATATATAAACCTATATTACTGATATAGGTGTAGTTTTTTTAGTACCATAAGCTTATTGAGCATTGTGTGTCATTCAATGGATTTATGTAGCAGTTTTGGAAAAACAGAGACGTATAATGCTTTATTGAGTTAAACAAACATTCCCAAGAAAATGTCTGGTGGGATTTTGTAATGCTTAAAAAATATCAAGTGCATTAGGAGACAACAGTTTGGGAGTTCTAGAAATGTCTCTCAAGCAAGCACATGTAGTTACAAATAGTGATTCACAATAACTTCTTCTAAAAAGGGAGAAAATATTGAAATACATGAGTTTGTCTTTCATAATCTTAGGGCTGGAGATATAACCTGTCAAATTTGCAGCAAAATTCACATCGCGCATCTTCTTTTTCATATTTGCTGTCTTTTTATTATCTTTGACCAGTTTTCCCTGCTTTTCTATAGACATGAGTATGGAAAAACCCTTGATATGTAGCCACCAGAAAACCCTCATTGGCATTCATGATTCCCATGGAAGAAAGAGTATGATTAGCCAAATATAACCATTCCCCCACCCTCTTGCAATTTTATCAGGGTTACATGCAAAAAACATGAGGACCAGGTTTTGATCTTTGTTCCTTGTGCAAAGCAAGGAGAAGTGTTCCAAAGGTTTTTATGGAATAGGAAAAATGTCCCCAGAGTACTCTACTAATTCCAAGCTACTCTGGGTCAATTGTCTCTGCTCCTTTCAAGGAAAGTATTTTTTTCTTAAGCACAAATTTAATTCCATAAAAGGGTTAGTGCTTTATCTCTGGATTTTGAATGACTTATTTTGTTTAAGTTTTTGTGTTTTTGCATTTCACTTGACAATACTAATTCATATCACAATTTAAAAATTGTGCTAAAGTCAATCAGCATTTGGATCATTTAGAAAAAATTTAGTTTTTTAAGGCACATTAAAGGTATGGTGCTAAGAAAGCCATGGAATTAAAAACAAAAATGAATCAGAAAAGAATTCTTTACTCTCCAAGGAGTTGCTCTTTCTAAATGGAGTTCAAATATACATACGAGAAATGATCAGCTCAATACTCATTGTAATTTACTAGTGTTCATAAAACTTCTGTTGATAGTAAATAATCTATTCGAGAGGCAGTCAGTTAGCTATCCAATCCAATATTCAGTCTACTTTTTGTCTTTTTTATGCAATACTAGGGATTGAAGCTAGGGTCTCACACATTCCATGTAAACTCTACCATTGGCCATATCCCCAACCTTTCCCCTTTTGTATTTGAGAAAGGGTTCATGTGGTTGGAAGTGCCAATGAGTGTAACTGAAATGCTACTTTGTGCCTCCCTTTAAGATAGGAGCAGTCAGTTTTGTGAAAGCACAAAATGCACTTGGTGATTCTGGGAAAGCTTTTTAAAAGAAACTTCAGAGTTGTCTATTATTGCAATGGCTGAGGGGTGGATTCTGGATTGATCTCTCACTATAAAACTTTCCACCCCAAACTGATATATATAACTGATAATATATATATATATATATATATACATATATATATATATATTATTAAATTTGTCAGACAGATTTCATTCCATTCATTTATTTATAATGATTTGAAAGTAGGAAAAGCAAAATTGTCATCTTTGAAAGGCAAAAAGTATAGGAGATGATCCCTGCATTTTTCCAGGCTCTCTGGGTAGTACTCTTAATTAACCTAGGTGCAGAGGTGTGGAGCTCAAGTAGCTCCCTAAGATGTGGAAACAGAAACTGGGGTTTCAACCTGTTGTAGTGTTCAGTGTTGGTGGAGCATAGCAGAGGGGGAGTGCTGCAGAGTAGTGGAAGTTCAGTGTATGTCTACAGCCATGGTATTGACTGCATGCACAGGATGGGGCTTTATAAAACCCAGTGGAGAATAGGATCTGAGGAGTTGGAAGTAGAAAAGAGAAACCAGGGGATGCATGGGACTCAGAGGCATTAGAATTCTAACCCAGCCAGAAAATAGAGAACTTGTGGAGAACCTCAGGCTTTCAGTTGACTTAACGCCGGCATTTGGAGTAAAGAATATTCTCTAGAATGAGAGTCATGCCCTACTTAAGGACCAAGGAGAAAGCCATGATCGATTACATTAGCCCTAAAAAAGAATAAAGCCAAGCTTGACAGGAATAAAAATGGCCCCAAAGAAATTTAATGGCCTATAAAAGTAATCAAACAAACAAATATAAAAACACACAAAACCTTCTAAAGATAAGTGTTTTTTTTCAAAATGGTTAATGTAGTATTAAACTGGAATAGGATAGATAAGAAAGAGAGAACAAATTACCAACAATTTCAGGAATGAAAGGTATCACTACAGAGGCTAAGGACATTAAAATGTCTGTAAGGAAATATTATCAACAACTTTGTGGCAATCCATTCAACAGCATAGGAGAATGGAAAAAAAATCTTGAAGATTAAAATCTCTTCAAATTGATATGGATGAAAATAGAAAAACATTATTATAGTCATTAAATAAATGGAATTTATAATTCAAAATCTTAAAGCAAAATGTCCAGGTTCTTCATGACTTCAATATTAAATTCTATCAAACATTTAAAAAAAACAATCCAATCTCATGCAAACATTTTTAGAAAATAGAGGTTTAGAAATATATTTCTAACATTTAAAGAAAATTAAATTATAAAAACCAATATCCTTCATGAACATCAATACATTTGACAAAATGCGTATGGAATTTCCATACACTGAAAGGCTGCATGTGTTACTAGACCCAAGTTGGTTTCTGGCCACAAGACAGGCTAGTGAAGTAGAGATGAGATGTGGAGACCAGAAAGGTGACTTCATTGGAAAAGCAATCTGGTTGAGAAGGTGGAAGACTTTTGTCACAAAATCCATCTTTCCAGGAAGCTGATCGAGAAGTGGTTTATACAGGTAGATGATGGATATTCCCAGACAAGTGACCACCTTCTCACAGAGGGTGATGGGAAATTGCAGGGTGGTGGGTTGGTGAGTACCTTCTCACAGAGGGTGGGCAAGATGATGCACACAAGATCCTTATCACCTTGTTTCTATTTTTCCCATCTGTTTACTCAGTTTTTTTCTTTTTACTGATTCATTTTCCTAGACAGCGAAGAGAGGGTGGCTGCCCCCATGCCTTCTTACTGACTGTCAAACTTATGGTAATGAAAAAAAAGAAAAAAAGAAAAAACACATCTTTAAAGCTCAGTTTCAATTCCTCTTTGTAAGATGTTCATTCCATAGTCTTCTGGAAGGGTAGGCTGACAGATCTTGCTACCTTAGATGGACTGGGCATTGGAATGGAGAATGAAATGGAACAACCTGACTTGATAGGACTTGAAGAGAGGTAGCTACTTGGTGGTAAATTTTTCCATTTTTGTCATAAAGTGCTTTAGCATGTGCAATGTGAGATCATTTGGATAATTTAAGCTACATTCTCAGCACAATGACACAGAACAAGAAATCACATCTCAGTTGGTCTTGCTAGCCAGCACTCCCCACCAGAGCTACAAGAAGTTATTACACATCCTTCAACAACCTTTTATCTCTCATCAACTCCACTTTGCAAATAATAAAATTAGTA
Organism: Glaucomys volans; assembly: GCA_020662805.1. Taxonomy (NCBI): domain Eukaryota; kingdom Metazoa; phylum Chordata; class Mammalia; order Rodentia; family Sciuridae; genus Glaucomys; species Glaucomys volans. Next base: position 781,621 of record JAJEJO010002095.1, on the reverse strand, counting down.
ACTTATTTCTCAAAATATTCTCTCATTGGTGAGTGAAATAAATCATGACACAAAAAGTTCTTACTGATATTAAGCTTTTGTCTTAAATCATGTATCTGATCATCATGTAAATATGCATATGCTATGTATAATTCACTCAGTCATCGCCCACTGCACTTAGGTATCCTTGGAATTCTATTGAATCACCACTACTTTATTTACTTATACATTAACATATTCAAATCTGTTGTCTTAAGCCTCATTTTTAAAAAATATTTCTTGTGTACCCACTCATAGTCAATTCAACCTAATTAGTAGACCCCTTTATGCAACTTATTCAAAATGCAAAGGCCAAATTTAAATTCAAAAATCATAGTTTACAATCTATTTTAGCAAGTAAATATAAAAGCTGACGGATCAAGAAGATGCAGGACTCCTGTCACAAAGACAGTCCTCTTGCTGGGAAGCTGATTTAGAAGTGGCTTATGTAGGCAATTGATAGGTGTTCCTGGATTGGCAGGCGCCTTCTTACAGTGGGTGGGCCAGATGATGCACATCTGTTCCTATCATCTCTTTTCAGGTCTTCAACTCTCAAGAACAAAGGTCATTACTTCCTGGGGTTATTCTTGTCACTGATTAGTTTGCCCATGTGCAATTCTTGGACAGGAATTGGTCAGGGTAGCTGCCTGAGTCCCTCTTAATGATTACAAAACTCATGGTAATGAGAAAAAACTTCCTTAATGCTTGGTTTCACATATATTGTTGAGAAAATGTTAAAAATATCTACCAAATGAAGAGATATGCTGTATATGTGATGATTGGAAAAATTCAATACTGTAAAAGAGGTCAGTATTCCCCAAATTGATACCAGATTCAAGTAAATCCCAATAAAATCCTATGAGACATTTTTGTTTTTATAGAATTTGAAAAATTCTAAAATAGGTAAAGACTAAAGCTTCCAACAGGAAATACAGGACAATAGTTTTATAATTTTGTGGTGAGCAAAGGTTGTTTAGAACAATGACTATATTGTCCTTACAAACTTAAACTTCAGAAAAATTTAGATATTAGTAAAAATGTGTTTGAAATTGTCATATCTAACAATGTTTATAATACATAAATGACTGCAAAATTCTGAAAATGTACATTTTGATCAATTAGTTTAAAACTTGCAAAAGACTAGCACTTCACAAAAAGCGTAAGATGACTAATAATAAGGTAAAATAATAGTTACTATCACTTAATCATCAGGGAAATGGGAATCAAAATCACAATGAGATTCATACTACCATCAGCATAATTTAAAAACCTTCCAAACCAAAGATTGGCAAGAATATGCAACACTGAGAATATTGTTAGTGGGAATATAAAGTGGAACTATAACTTTTGAAAAACTAGCAGTTTTTGTAAAATTAAATATACTGTGAAATTTCACTCTGACAGTTTCACCCAAATGTCTACAAAAGCTTTGTTGATGAATGTTTTTTGCAACTTTATTCACAATAGCCCCCAAATGTAAACAATCCAAGTGCTCATTAACATTTTGTTATGTTTATATAAGGGATTTTCAAGCAATGTGCTAATGATAAATGCAACACACAAACAAATATCAAACACTTCATAACTACTATATGATGCAATTTATGTGAAGCTCAAAAATTTACTTTGAGATAAATCTACTAAGTAAGAAGTGGGGACAGTGTTCTCTAATGTGGGGTAAAAATGGGATGCAGAGAGAGCATGTGGAAACTGAAGTGATAAAAATTATTTCTTCTTTAAAGTCATAGTTTTACACATGTATGAAGGTGTCAGAGTGCAAGAAGTTGTACAAATTCAAATCTGCACATTTCGTTTTATTTCAAGTAAATTTCACTTCAAATTAAAAAAAAAAGTTAAGTGGCAGACAACTTCTCCATTCTCCCTACCTTTTTTTCTTTCTTTTTTTCTTTCTTTCTTTCTTTCTTTCTTTCTTTCTTCTTTCTTTCTTTCTTTCTTCTTTTCCTTTTTCTTTTTCTTTCTTTCTTTTTTTAGAAGGTAGACCTGTTGCCTGGGGCTCCAGAAACTATCTTACTTTAAGTTTACTTTAAATATGTAAGTACTAAGGATGATGAAGCAGAAAAATTGTAGAGCCCTCTAATAAAAATGCCCTGATAGTTTTGAAATGAAGTGATTATCTCAAACATTTCTTGAAAGGAAATGATATTAATTATTTGGATTTTTTGTTCTATGTGTTGAACATTTGCTTAATAGATACATAGCAAGAGAATGTATGTGTATGTATGTGTACATATACCCTACCTAGCTCATTTAGTATATACATCTCTATATGTGTATTATGTATAACCTATTTCATTTAAATGTACCATAGTCCTCCTATGATGTAGTCTCAGTTACTTGTAGTCAACTATTGTCCAAAAATATTACATGAAAACCTCCATGAATAAAGTGTTAAATTATGTACTGCTCTGAATAGTGTGATGAAATCTCTCCCAGGCTTTGTGCCCTATAAGATATGAATCATCCAGTGTATCCACACAGGATGTGCTAGCTGTCCTTTAGTCACCTAGTCACTGTCTTGGCTATCAGACCTACTGTCATTGTATTATGGTGTTTGTGTTCAAGTAACCCTTATTTCATTGTACAATGACCCAAGGTACTAGAGTAGAGATGCTGGCGATTTGGATAAACTAAAGAGCGGCATAATGTGCTTCCTTTATGTGAGAAGATAGAAGTTCTTCACTGAATAAGGTCTAAAAAAATCTTATTGTTAGGTTGTTTTTATCTACAGTTAGAATAAATCTTCTCTTCATGAAATTGTGATGAAGAAAAAAGAAATGTGCGATAGTTTTGCTATTGTACCAAGAAATGAAAAAGTTATCATTTCAGCACATTTTATAAATGCTGTTTTAGTCATCTTTTTCGCTACTATGACTAAAAGACCTGACAAGAACAATTAGTGGAGGAAAAGTTTATTTTGGGGGCTCCTAGTTTCAGAAGCCTCAGTTCATAGACAGCTGACTCCATTCCTCGGTGTTGGAGGTGAGGTCGAACATCCAGGTGGAAGAGGGTGGTGAAGGGAAGCAGTTCACATGATGTTCAGAAAGCAGGGAGAGACTCCACTCGTCAGATATAAAATACCCTAAAAGCCATGCCCCTAATGCCCACCTCCTCCAGCCACACCCTATCTGCTTTCAGTTACCAGGTTACCATTCAGTTAATCCTTCTCAGGAGATTAGTTTCACTGACTTGGCAAAGGCTCCCATATCCCAATCTTTTCACCTCTACACCTTCTACACCTTCTTGCATTCTCTCACATGAACTTTTGTGGAGACACCTCACATCCAAATCATAATAAATGCTTAGTTAAGATAAAAGAGGAATTAAATTTGTGGGTGAAGAAAATCACCAAAAATCATTTTTTAATCGATGGCACCATGTTGTGTCAAAAAACATTTAATTTAAAATGAAGACTTTGCTCACGGATCCTCTAAAGTGAACAACACCAAGATATTTACTGGAAGTAAAGAAAGATTACATGGATTTAATAATAGGCATGAATTGAAAAACCAAATAATTACTGGAGAACTTTCATCTGCTGATGAAGTTGCTACCACATTTCTGGCAGTATTGAAAAAGTTGATTAAAGAGGAAAGAGACCATCCATCCTTCCTGGAATGGTGATGCATACCTATAATCCCAGCAGCTCAGGAGGTTGAGGCTGGAGGATCATGAATTCAAAGTCAGCCTCAGCAACTTAGTGAGGCCCTACACAACTCAATGAGACCCTGTCTCTAAATAAAATATAACAAAGAACTGGGGATGTGGCTCAGTGGTTAAGCACGCCTGGGTTCAATCCACAGTATCAAAAAAAAAATAAGGCAAAATGAAATAAAGAAAAAAGATATTATCCAAAAAATCCTCAATTGTGACAAAACCAGGTCATTCTGTAAAAATATGCCCAATTGAACTGCCAGTCAAAAATTCCAAAGGAATCACCAGGTCATAGAACATGGAAGTACAGACAGGTTCTGGTATTATGCAGCAATGCTGAAGAACACATGATAAAACTAGACACAGTGAACATACACTGGTCAACCAACCAAAATCTACATTTCGAGAGAGATAAAGAGACCACATTCGTATAACTTTTATTATAATATGCTGATATATTTCCATTTTATTATTAACAAATCATTGTTGCTAATCTGTCACTGTGTCTAATTTGCAAATTAAACTTTATCATAGGTTGGTATATCTAGGGGAAAACATAATATATCTGGGGATTGGTACTATTCATGGTTTTAGGTATCCTCTGGAGTTCTTAGAATAAATATCCCATTGATAAGAGGGAATAATTCTACATTAAAATCTCACACACTGCTCACAATTTTTCTATTGATATATTGAATAGAATCATGTGTAAGTCTGTCTAATGTACTCATTTCTATTTAAGCAAGACTGCATATCAATGTTGGAGATTGGCAATCTTCCTAAAGCCCTTAATGATAAAGAAAACATAATCAACAACACGTTTCAATGTCTTCTATTGCAATGGTTCAGATATCATCTGCTACAATTTAAGGTCCTATTTGGGGGATGGAACATACAGTTCTTGGTGGAAATACAAAAATCATTTGAGTTCATATTCAACATAACATTTTTGAATGGTGTGTTATTGTTTGAATATGAGATATCCCTCCCCAAAGCTCCTGTTAATGCAGAAATATTAAGAGGTAAAATTATGGGATTATTAGAGCTATAACTTAGTCCATCCTAGTTTGAGTCCACTGGGTAGTAACTATGGGGAGTTGGGACCTAATTGGAGGAGGTAGATCACTGAGAGTCTACCCTGGAAGGATGTAGCTTCCCTGCAGCTTCTTCTTTCTCTTTCCCCTTCTGCTTCCTGACCCTGACATGGACTAAGCAGCCTCCCTCCAGTAGGCACTCGTCCCATGATGTGCAGCCTCACCTGGGCCCAGAGCAAGGGAGTCAACTGTCTATTTTCTGAGATCTCTGAAACCTTGAGCCCTAATAAACTTTCACTCCTTTAGGTTGTTCTTGTTGGGTATTTTGGTCACCAGGACAAAAAGAAAGGAAGAAAGGAAGGAAGGAAGAAAGGAAGGAAGAAAGGAAGGAAGGAAGGAAGCAAGCGAGCAGGAGGGAGGGAGGGAAGGATGAAGGAGCTTAACTAAAACATGGTATCCCCATTATGTAGGGAAACCACAGAGAATACTGAGAATAATTCAACATGTGGTTACAAAACACTTTTTCCCTTCCTTTCCTTTTCATCCCTTCCCCTCTCCTTAGTTTCTTTTCCCTTTTTTTCCTTCTCAATTCTCCCTCTCCAACCAATCCCCATTTCTTCCCCTTACTTTTCTTTCCTCCCTACCCTTCTTTCATTTTCCTTTTCTCTTTTTCAAATTTCTTTTTTCTAACCACACATTCTATTGTACTGCAATACTAAATAGCCCATTCTGTGTGAGTGATTTGGTGTAAATATTGGGAGAACAATGAGTTCCACTACTTGGCAGACTTGTGTCATGGTCCTTAGCCAGTACAAGCTGACTGAGCCCTGTATGTGAGATTGCACTGGCATATTATCTGAATGTCAGTTCACATATATATTAATAGCACAAATTTAGGAAATATCATTTGTAGTAAGGTCCAATAAGATGCTGCCTACTATTATTTATGTTGAACTCTTTTTAAATTATGAAAGCAAACGCAATGGAGAACTCACCGTTTGCATTCCAGATGCATGGTGTATTTTATAAAGAATAGGCTGTTTGTTACTGGAGATCAGTATTGTAATACAAGTAGTTATGGAACAACTGCCTATACACACTTCACATAGTCAGATTATTTCCTATGGATTTGCTCATAGATGAATTCATCCATTTTCATTGATCATCCATTATGTGCCAAGACCTGGGCTTGTAGCAAAATACTTGAAATGTTTGAAGTCCCTTCTTGGAACTGAATTTGGCAGAATAAAAGAAACAATGGCAATTAATGCATGGCTTTCCTCTGGTTGTGACGGGCAACCTCATAGAGTAAAAGAAGACCCTTTGTTTATATATATCACAAGAAATAAAACAGAAGTATTGCAGTATATTATGGAAAATGTGGAAAATTTTGAAAAATTAAAGCCTATTTTTAAAAGTTATCCATTTGATCCATTGAGTGAATTATCTTTACTAAGTCCTTAGTTCCAACTGAGTATTTCATTTTAATATTGAACTCAGCAGTCACATAGAATTTCATTCAAAAAGATTTAATATTTTCTTGTGTTAAAGTTGTCTCCATTTTATAATATCAGTAGCTGTAAGATTTTAAAAATAGAGAAATATTCTTTAAAATGTGAATAAAGGTTAAGGATGTCTCAAATAGTAACATTGAAATTTCCACTAATTCTTCAGATTTTCTTCATCAACTTAACAACAAATGTCACATCCATTTTTAAGATAGTCTTAAAATAAAATTTAAATTCTTTAGTGTAATGACTTTATGCACTTGAAATGTATTTGGAGAGCACACTATTATGCCAAAACAACTATTAAAAGGAATATATTAAAACACAACATGTGTGAAGATATTACTAAAAAGCATTTAAATACTCTGTGAATTCTAAGCACTGAGTAAATTTAAATGACAATCCATAGTATTGGGAGATTGCACAATATAATCTTGCATCCCTACATATATTTTTGTGATAGCGGAAAAACACAGAGGCATTGGAAAGCTAAAGACATGCATATACACATGCATACATATATATATATTTGCATATACACATACGTATATGTATATATTTGCACACATCTATACAAACACACACACATATTTTTAAAATTATATGTGAAACACTCTGAAATTGATCCCCTGAGAGATAACAGAAAGGCATGTTTAAGACAATTTGTAACTACTTTGTAAAGGAAGTTATGGGCATCAGGAACCAACACAGATTTACCAGGAATAAAACATGTCAAAAAAATGCTCACCTCTTGGTAGCCAGGAAGCAGAAAGAAAGAATCCTCAAGGAAGGGGCAAGGGATGATATATAACTTCAGAGGGCATGCCTCCAGTGACCTGCTATCTCCAACAAGAGTCCACCTTCTCCAGTTTCCACACTAATCCATCCAATTACTAATCCATTGATTAGTCCACAGAGGTCAGGGTTCTCATGATGAAACCACTCCCCCAAAGCCCCACCTCTGAACATTGCTGCACTGGAGACCAAGCCTTCATCTGAACCTTTGGGAAAATTCTAGACCCAAACCATAAGAGTCGGTTCATCCTGTGAACATTCAATATAATATGATACGCAAACTTAGTACTTTAAAAAAATCCAAGTCATACCATCTGTCAGGAAATAACAGGAATAGATTGCAGATAAAAGATGATTTCTTATAAAGAGAACTGAAAGAAATAGTCAAGTTATTGATAGGATAGGAAAGTTCCAGTGGATATACACAAGTCTTCACTAGTTTAACTCTTGTATGCAATGGATTATATAGTGCACTTTATATGGCCTCAGTGGAAAGGGAAAAATGAATGGATATAAGAGAGACATTATAGGATCCCACAACAACAAAACCATGAACTTAAAGAGCCATCCATACAATAAGTAGGTGTATTGCCTCAAACACAAGGAAATTCCTTAATCTTTAATAGGTTCTACAATTTACTTATTTACTTATTCATTTATTTCTTTTGTAGCTTTACATATCTTTTAGAACTTTCTCTACATGGCAATGTGCTCAGTCATAGTGATACCTAAATTCACCTAATATTCAATATGCATAGATAAATTGAATATTATAAAAAATTATCCTAATCTTAGGGATTTAAAAGGATGATCAGCATTCATTAGCTCTTGAGTTCCTTTGGTAATAAACTCAGACAGGTAGGAAAAATGGTGGAGTAAGACAGACATCATTACCCTATGTACTTATAACATTACATGAAAGATATGAATCTATATCGTGCACAACCATAGAAATGAAAAGTTGTACCCCATTTGAGTACAATGAATCAAAACGTAGTCTGTAAATTTTTTTTAAAAATTAAATTAAATTAAAAAAAACTCAGAATAGTGTAGCAATGATTTTATATGCACCATGATACCTGGGTATATGGCTGGAGGGCTCAAAGGTTCTTGCTAGACTCATTTGCTTTTGCTTAACTGTTAGTTGAGACATGGTTGGGGCTGGTTCCAGGATTATGCATGTATGTCCTGTTCCTAAGCCTGGTCTTCCTCACAAGATGTGGGCTAGTGACCAAGGCAAGAGTCACAAAAGGGAGAAAGAAACTTGGGGCTGCATCTTTTCAATAACCTAGCTTTGGAAGAAGTCAGAAAGCATTATTTAGTTCATATTCCATGGGTTGAAACAAGTCATAACCCTAGCACAAATACTCAGCAGGTGGTTAAATTGTAAGAAAAACCAGTGAAATGTTATATATACTTAAATACTGTCACAGTAGACCTTAAAATTAGTTCTTATTACTTAGTTTTCTCATTTTGTGAAAAAATCAGCGTCACTCATTCAAGATATATTTACCAAGGTTAATAGTCATGTGGCATTCTTCAAGGTGTGAAAATACAAAGAAAGGTCAAATCTAGTGACACTTGTTGAGGAACTCACTATGAATAAAAGGAAATATAGAGACGAAAAGTTAAGCACAATGTGATGTAATTACTGATGTCTTATGGGAATTAATAAGGTAAAATGGAGATAGAAAAAATAAAGATGGATACATAATAAAGTTTTTATTAATGAGAATTTTCAGAACACGTTTAATCAAATTATGACTCTTTTACTCTGGAAACTACCTCCATCTCCAAGATGGATGCAGAGTGTATTAATACATTTTGTTAATTTGAGCACATGGCACCCTGTCTGCATCATGAGACTCTGCTCCATAAAACTGTGGTATATATACACAATGGAATATTATTCAGCCATAAAGAAGAATATTATGGCATTTGCAGATAAAAGGATGAAATTGGAGTCTATCATGCTAAGTGAAATAAGACAAGCCCAAAAAAGCAAAGGCTGAATGTTTTCCCTGATAAGTTGATGATGATATATAATGAGTGTGAGGGGCTGGGGGTGAGAGAAGAATGGAGGAACTTTAGATTACACAGAGGGAAATGAGGGGGGGAATGAAAAATGGTAGAACAAGACAGACATCATTACCCTATGTACATGATTACATGAATGATACGAATCTACATCATGTACAACCATAGAAATGAAAAGATGTACCCCATCTGTGTACAATGAATCAAAATGCAGTCTGTAAAAATAAAAACAAATAATTGAAAGTGTTGATTAGAGAAGAAATAGCTCCTTGATTAAAAATGGGAAACCAAGTGGTTAGGCAACAGTCAATCAGATTCTCTCTGGCACATGAGAATTTGTACATGGAGACAGAAGGATTTGCACAGATGAGCAAGATTCCAAAAAGAATGTCCTCTAATATTTGTTAATGTGACTGGTGCTTCCCTGATTTCCAACCTTCCTAAAACCTGAGTTTTCATATTTTTTGTAGAGATGTCACAATTTTGTGCGTGTGGTATGTCTGAGTATGTGTCTGTAAAAGTATGTGTATGAATGAGTATATTTATCTATGTCAAAATGACAAAAATGTTTCTATTTTTTTCATGTTTTATTTTATACCTAGTAGTGGAATTCATTGTTACCTAGTCATACATGCACAAAATGTAGTGATATAATTTAGTAAGTCTCATTCCCCACAACCTCCAATTTTGTGTTTCTTGCAAGAAAAATAATTTTTGCTTTGGCCCTCATGAACAAAATTCCTCTTCCATTTAAAAAAAAAATTACCTAAAGCTCTTTGGTATTTAAATTTAAACAAATTAGCATTTGAATTTTTGAATACATTAATCTATTTTTCCATTTTATTTTACTTTAATATGAGAAGCGTCAAGCTTAATGTTTTAAATAGTTGTTCATCTACTTCTTTTTAAATAAAAATAATTTGTTTTATATGTGAATTTATAGGATAATGGTAATTACACTAAATGAAGTAGATTTGTTGATGACATTTCTAAAAATAGCTCATTATTGGTAGATTAAGAATATTCTCAATTTTTGTGGATATGGTTTTATGTGGTTATTGACTTTATTCAGAATATGATTGCATCCATCTTTTTAAATTAAGATAGGAGAAGATAAGAAAGGAGTTTGGATGACTCAATATTTTCATTCTGTGTTAACGTTTTGGTCTCTAGTCCTCTAAAACTTAAAAATATTTAGTGTCAAATACTGGCTCTTACAAATTATAAATCATTCCTTATTAATGATAACTTTGCTTTGAATCTTTGAAATACACAACTAAAATGATCATAATTATTATTATTATTAGTTTTTTAGACATCATAAACATTAAAGATTAAGTTTATGGTTGTGTGGATACAGAGAGGTGACACAGAGGGGAAACCCAGTTAAGCCCAAAATTTCAATTCACGACAAAAATATGAATCCATACATAGGCAATTTTGAGAAATATATTGCTTTTCCTTCATGTCCACAAGATTAATTGACAATGATCTGCACAGATGATGAATTCAGATTTTTGTAGGACAGAGGTCAAGACTCTCACACCAGGCTTTCTTTTTCTTTATCACTGTATATATATATATACATATATATATATGTATACATATATAAAATATATACGTATATATTATATATATATAAACAGGCTAATTAGATTTCTTGACTTAATATTCATAGTTTCCATTAATAAAGTCTGATTATGAGGTCCATGACCTGCTATAGTTTGTCATTGAGATATGGTACTAATTCAAATCTAGCATTTTGAAAGCTGGTGAGTAATGCAGCTAATGAAGGAGCATAGATAGCTACATTACAACCACACCTATAGTGCATATTGCTTTTCCTTGACTATTGCAGCCTATGAAGTCACTTACACAGAGTAAGAAAACAAAGTAATATGCTTGTTTATAATGTCCCATAAAAGAAAGTCATTGTTAGTCCTTATTAAAGAAATTAAAAGGAGTGTTCAAAGAAAATGACGGTTCTTCATCAAAGAGGCAGATCTTTTGCCTTAAGAATATTTCTCTGTCCTAAGTGTTCCCAATAATTTAGCTTTTAAATCTAGAGACTTAATCATTATTGAGGTTTAGCCTTTTCCGGCAAGACTATTTCAGAGATGGTGTGTTTTTTATCAAGTGGCACATAAAGTCTGCTTGTCTCTTTTGTGGGCTGTTAGAAGCATTGATGCTCAAAGCAAATTATTGCAAATGAGACTTTCTTCTGATTTGTGAAGTATTTTTATAAATAGAAACTTCCTCGTGCTTACATTTTGTTATGAGTTGTGCAATTCATGTAAATTTTTTTTTATTTCTTTTATTTATGAGTTTGAAAATAAAGATTTGGTTTCATGCATATTTGAAAGGGATCCACTGGATTTTGTGTTTGAATGGAGGTGGGGTGCTGGGAAGTATGTAGCATTATGAATTCATGAAATTGGTAGAGTTGATGAGTTTAAATATATTGCAATTAGTATCTATACAGATGTTCATGTAATTCCATCCTTGTCCAGTGAGAAACCCTTCAGGTTGACTCCGCAGTCCTCTTGACATGAGTCTAGTGGTATTCTTTAGCTGGCTTGGAATTTGCTAACAAGAAGCTCAAGATCATTTTGTGTACTTCATGACCATGAGCCAAAGTTATTCATTTATTTATGAATCCCTGGGTTGTTTTGTTTAAAATGATTTTCCAAGATTATAATTTGAGTGCTAGTAATGTTCTTTAATGCTATTGGCTTATCATTATTTCTAGGCCTTTTGGTGGTCTCTGCTATATACTATGTACTTTGGGAGTGCAGTGTGAAAAATTAAAGATCTTGAAAAATTCCATACAATGCAGTCTGTCCTTTTCTTTAACATTGTTTTTGGCTAAGGAAAAATAATACTGTATATGTTAAATGAGATTTAAGGCCGTATTTTAAAAGTATCCAAAACTAAAACATAAATGTTAAAACGTGATGACAAGATTTTTAAGAGAAGCAAGAGTGATTATAATTCAAGTCATGGAAATAGAACATGGCTTGTTTTGGGACGAAGGGATTTCTTTTGGGGAGGAGGCAAATGGAAAGCAAGTACTAGGACTGCCTGTTTTCTCTATCCCAGTACCATTGATGGCAGAAAGGTGTCTAGTTTTTCATAATTCATTAAACTAAGTATTTATTTAATGTATGTATCATCCATGGTTCTCCAGAGAAACCAATTATATATGTGTATATATATTAAAACCCATACACGTATATATTTGAGCCTATACTTACATACATATGACTTATTACAAGGTATTTGCTTATGCAATAATGGAGGACAAGAAGTCCTGTCAGAAGTCATATGAAAGTCAGAAACCTACAAGACATCTAATTGTATAGTCCCAGGGTCAGAAAGCCAGAAAACCTATCATATAGATTTCAGTCTAGGTTTGAGAACAATGAGCACCAAGACAGGAGAAATTAATGCTCCATCTCCAGTACTCAGGCAGAGGGAATTGGACTTTCCTCCAACTTTTCTTCCATTCAAACCTCCAACAGTTGAGATAATGCCCACTCAGACTGAGGAGGGCAATATGCTTTACCCTTCCTACCTTGAAATGCTAATGTCTTCCAGAAACATCCTTATAGACACACCATAAGTAATGTTAAACCAGACACATGAGCATCCTGTGGCTCAGTCAAGTTGGCCAATAACATTATCCATCACATCGTGGTTTTCTATTTTGTGAAAAATTTAACAATATAACCAGATGATTTTTAAAAGTAAAGAAAGAGTCACATAAAATGAGACTAAAAATATTAATGTTTGTTGAAGCTGAATGTAGGGGGTAATTATATTACACTGAAATATACTTTGTATATGATTGAATTATTCCCAAATGAAAACATTAAAAATGATGAAAGTGGTGACAGGTCTTAAAACAAATCAAGTATTATTCATTCAAAAAGTTAAAATCTTGAAAACTTCCATAAATTGAACCTATAACTTGATCAACATTACTACATAGATATACAAACCAAGGAAAAACATTTATATAATGATTTTAAGGAATTTTCTTCAAGGCCAGAAATTTAGATAAATGATACAATGAACACATGGTTCATTTCACATAACTTACACTTCTTAATTTTTCTGTTATTACTGTCCCAAATTCCTCTTTTGTGATCTGAAAAGTATACCTTTGCAGAGTATCTGAAGAGTGTACCATGCCACATTTTACATGGAAGATGATTTTGTGATTTTTTAATTTTAATTCCTACTCAGTGTTACTTTGTATTTATGGAGAAGAATATATTTGAGGTGGATCTTTATTTTCTCTTGGTAACTCTTCCTTTGGATGATTCTTCCATCTATTTCATGTCATAGTGATATAGTCCAGTTTTTAATTTTAATGAGAGTTACGAAATTGAATATTCTCTCAGAAAAGGGAGTTGTGATAGTATATAAGCTTTGAACAAATACTTAGAAGCATGTGAATTCAGAATTTTTCAGATTGCCTTTTGTTTCCCTTTGGATTTCCATTTCCCATCATGATCTATTCTTTCATGTTAGTTTTTGCATTGACAGGAAATCAACCCACTTTTCCACTATGTGACATTTTATTTTCATAGATTTGTTTTATTTACAAGACTTTTGCAAGATGTATTGCAAACTTTTCTTCCATTCAAACCTTCCTTTGTCGTGCTTTTTGTCAAAATCCTCATCATTGTAACTAAGTGTTACTTATCTGGAATCTTTTGCCTTTTGTGCCCTGATTCTGAAGACTTGGCTTGATTCAGTATTTTTTTCCCACTTGCAGAAAATCTAAACCTGGTTTTGAAATCTTACATTACTGCTGTCCAGAGCAACCTGGAAAATATTTATGTAGCACATCTCTATGGAATGTCTGTCGAGTGTGATCACACAGGCTTTTCTTGTCATGTGCTCTTCCACTGACATTTTCTCATATTGTTATCTACAGATTTCACTGTTTGAAATCTCCATGTAATTAATTCAGATCAGAACTGTATCCAATGAACAACAATACCAATAATTATAATCAATGCACTTCTGTTTTTCATCTGTTGCTGCTTTTCAGCCCTGCATGGTATTTTAGATGTTATGTTCTATTTCAAGATTTGTAAAAGAGTAGAAAGATTTTTCCTCTTTGTTGTTGATACTTTAAAAAAAAAAAATTATCTCATTTTTTTCCCTTCTGGTTTCTAAAACAGTTCTCCGGACCCTTTTTAATGTAGCAAAGAAAAATGCACTCACATTTTGGAATGGTAAATGAAAGTTCCTAATATGAGTTAACCTGTAAACATGTACTTTAAGAACATTGTCCTCTGTGGCTTCCCGAGGATTGGCCACCATCATGAATGACACAGGAATGGTGTGGACCAGAAGGTTCACAATTACCTGCCTACTTCAGTGGAAACAAAAAGTCACTGATGTCCTTCACCCTGGGAACTTCAGGAAAAACTAGCCAAAATATGAAAGACAACACCAGATGTCATCCTTGTGTTTGGATTCAGAACCCATTTGGGAGGTGGCAGCACAACTGGGATTGGCATAATTTATAAGTCCTTGGAATATGCAAATAAAATTGAAACCCAACGTGGACTGAAAAGACATGGCTTATATGAGAAGAAAAAGACTTCAGAAAAAGAGCGAAAGGAATGCAAAACAGAATGAAGAAAGTTGGGAGGAATGACAGGACAAATATTGGTGTAGGAAAAAGTGAAAGGAGGAAAGATTCTGTGATGAATTTATCTGTGGTGATTGTGCAAATTCTTCATGAGGATTAATAAACTGTAAAATCTCAGAAAAGTAAAAGCATAAATAAAAGGTACAGAAAACTAATGTTTAGGTTCTGCCTCGACTTACATTGTGACGATTGGGTGTAGTATTAAAATAAGGCGTAAGACTGTGTTCTGGCGTAGGTAATGTTTTAGATGCCTTCTAACAAGGATATTACTGGGTACGACTCAGATGCCATCATGCCATGATGAGTGTATCAAAGGATAGTTCCATTCTCTTTCATATATGGCAAACCTGTTCAACAATGACTAGGGCATTAAGTTATAAAAAACACTAATATTCTACATTGTTCTGTCATTATTATAAAATAATTTCTCACCTATCCTAAACTGGTAGACTTTGATTGTAGATTCAAACAGGTATTGCAAAATTTGAGTCTATGATTAAATATAAGGACTGGATTTTCAACGGCTATTTCAGAACTCTCAACGCTGCCGTAAACACTGTGCATTCTCAGCTCTCATGTGAGCTTGGTCCTGGAGAGATTTCTTGAACATACCTATGGATTCCTGTGTCTCTCTGCCTGACCATGTTTTCTGGCCCCTCTTGGTGACAAGACCAATGTGTAGGATTATCAGAATTTCCAGGGCTGTCTAGAAACAGCCCTCAACTATTAGAGACAGAGGATGAATACCTCAGTTTTCTTGCCACTCCCTGGGTAACCTACACATTAAACTACCTTTCATTTGTTTTCCTCCTTTCTCTGTAAGAACCAGAACAATCACTCTCATTGGTTATGCAAGACTGAGAAACTGAAAATCACTCTTATCAGTTATGCAATTAAGCCTCAGAATATCTTATGACTTGTGTACACATTCTTCTTTGCTCAGATTCTTACATGCTTGAAATAGACTATGGTCTTAAGAAACCAAAACAAGTTTCATAGCTTTTTGATATCTACACATAAGTAAAAAATATTGTATACTAATGTCTATGCAGTGTTTTTCCTTAGAGCTATAAGTAAATAAAACTAGTTGCTTATATCATAGCTGGCTTCTCTACTTGAGAAGAGGATATTTTATACACCTAGCACATTTGTTCCTTCATATCTATAACATAAATTTTTGCAGAAGCTTGTTGGAGTTAGCTTATAAAATCCATGACAATGGGTTGTCTTGAATGTGAAACTTGGTATTTGTCATTTGCAGTGAGTTGAAATACATCTCTCCAAAGTTAATATGTTTAAACCCTAATTCCCAAAATGACTCTAATTAGAGACTGGGTCGTTAGAATGTAATCAAGGATAAAAGAATACATATATGTAGTCTCTTCTTATGGTTTAGATAAGAGGCATTCCCCAAAAGTTTACATGTGAGCAATTCAAGAAAGTTTAAATGTGAAATGATCAGGTTGTGTGAGGCTTAACATAATCACTGCATTAATCCACTTGAATGGATTAACTGGGTGGTAGCTGTAGGCAGGGAGAATATAACTGGAGATCCTGGTCATTGTGGGGTGCCTTTGGGGTGTGTATTTTGTCCACGGTAAGGGCAACTCTCTCTCTGCTTCCTGGTGCTCTGTGCCCAGGTGCTTTCCTCCACAACACCTTTTACCATGATGTTCTGTCTAGGGCACAGAACTACGGAGTCAGCAGTCTGTGGACTGAGATCTCTGAAACTGTGAGCAATCAATAAACTATTCCTCCTCTACAATTGTTCTTGTTATGTCTTTTGGTCACAACAATGAAAAAAAAATGATTAAAACAACCCTGACAAGACTGGGTTTTGTAAGATGACTTCTGTTTCTCTCTGTCTCTCCTCTCTCTTCACCAAGTGAAAACACAGTGTGAAGGTAGCTATATGTTAATGGTGAAGAGGGTCCTTGCTAGAACTCAACCATGCCAACACGTGTGGACTTCTAGCCTCCAAAATTTGAGAAAATAATTCTTTGTTACCTGAACCAAGCCAGGTATCTACATCTCTAATGTCTCTTGCCTCAGTGTTCAACGCTGCTTCTGTGTTCCTTGCATTAATTCTGATAAAACCCACAATGTGTGTCACTGGAAGGTCATCTCATGTTGGTATCACATTAATTTCTTTATTTATTTGGATATTTCAGAAAGTCCCCAAATTGTAGATGAAAGCATTCAGTCATCTCCTTAAGGCACCTAGGGTTTCCTTAGGAACAGGGTTACCCTGCAGAAATTCACAGGAGGAAGATCAGGGCCAAATATATATTTATAGATGCATGTACATACAGATGGATAGACATACATGGAAGGACACCAGGCATAGCCAGGAAATGGTCTCTTCCAAATAAATATCCAGCCTTCCCTAGGGAATCATCCCTAGTATTTGCTTGAGGTGATTTGTTTTTCACACCTTCTGGTCACCCAAATGATGACCCACAAACGTACAAGGAAAGACTTGCTCCCTGCCTTGGCATGGGTTTTAGTCATTTTTGTTGTTGTTGTTGTGACCAAAAGACCTGAAAAGAACAATTTTAGAGGAAGGCAAGTCTATCCAGAGCTCATGGTTTCAAAGGTCTCAGTGCATAGACAACTCTGTGTTTCTGGGCTCAAGTTGAAGCCTACCAAATGGCATGACAGAAAGGTGAGGAAGAGGAAATCAGCTCAGAGCACAGCATCAGGAAGCAGAGAGAGAGAAAGAGAGCGCTCTGCTCACAAGGGACAAAAATAACCTCCAAAGGTGCATCCCATCCAGTGACCTACTTCCTCTAGCTACACCCTGCCTGCCTACAGTTACCAAGTCGATTAATGCACTGATTAAATTAAGCCTCTCATAACCCAATCATTTCACCTCTAAACACTCTTGCATTTACTCAAACATGAGCTTTTGTGGGATGCTTCATATCTTTTTTTTTTTTTTTTGAACCGGGGTTCGAACTTAGGGGCACTCGGCCACTGAGCCACATCTCCAGCCCTATTTTGTATTTTATTTAGAGACAGGATCTCACTGAGTTGCTTAGGGCCTCGCTAAGTTGCTGAGGCTGGCTTTGAACTCGCGATCCTCCTGCCTCAGCCTCCCAAGTGCTGGGATTACAGGCGTGTGCCACCATGCCTGGCGATGCTTCATATCTAAACCACAATAACATATTCAGTGTTACAGGTGGGTCTGTGCTCCTCAGGTCCAGACATTTGAATTCTGACTTAACCCTCTTTCTTGGTCTCTATTTCAGTTAACCCCATCTACACTTCACTACCCAAAAGGTAAATGCTTCTGTTTTCTTATGCAAAATTGTTGTTTGAAGCTCAGAAAGACAGTCAAGACATCTTAGAAAGCAATCCTAACATTTGTAATATAAACATTTATTCACACTACCTCTGGGTAATGGTGTTTTATTCCTAAAGGGTTATGATAAATGGTGTGCTCATGTTTCTAGAAAAGAGAAAGAGAAAGTAGAAGAAGCACTCTCCCTTCCACTGTTACATGTTGAACTTTGTCCCTTCCCCAAATTCCTCAGACTGTATCTGGAGAAAGGGACTTTATAGAAGTAGTTAAGTCAAAACAAAGTCATTAGGATGGGCCCTAATCCAGCATAACCATGTCTTTTTAGAAAGGAGAGAATGAGAGGTAGAAAAGCACATAGGAAGATAAAGCCATGGAAAGATAAAGACAGAACTTGGAGGTGATGTTTCCAGCAGCCATGGGATGCCAGCAAACTCCAGATGCTGGGGGGAGAGACATGGGCGGGTGCTTCCTCACCTCCCTGGGAAGAGACCAGTCTGCATCCTGGTCTGGACCTTGAAGCCTCCAAAACTGTGAGACCACAAATGTTGGTTGTTCAGATCACTCACTGAGTGGGGTTATTATGACAATCTCAAGAAACGGGTGTCCTCTTCCAAGGACAGAAGAAAGAGTTTGTTGAGGCGACACTGTCCACAATATCCACAGCCAACACTGGGTTCTCCTGTTACTGCCCATCGATTCCTGTCACCAAAAGGACCATGTGTGGGTCTCTCAGGGTTCTTGGTCTGTGAGGGTTAGCTCCCTGTCCTTCCTTTTGTCCCCTTGCTCCTTTACTCTAATGGTGGGAGTATCCTCCTCTGCCTACGGGAAGACTGTTCCCCTGCCTGGGTGCTAGCTCACAGTGAACTCTTCACACAGCCACAGTTCTTCAGAGAAAAACAAGCCTATAAGTTTCATGTAGAGATGTCAGTCTGCAACTTGTAGTACAGATCTGAAAATAAAAAGAGGAAGATAATATGGAGATAAAGACCTGGGAATCTGTGAAATCCTGAATGAGAATTTAGAGAACTTCTCTGTATTCAGTAAGGAAGACAGCTAAAGCCTGGAGCCAATAAATCACAATTTAGAGGTTAAAATGAATAATAAAATACAAACACAAACTGACTTTTTTTTATCATTCTTTTAAGTGATAGGCACTGGAAAAAGCTAATACATTTAATGTTTCGATGTTAGGTACTCTTCTAACTACTTTTAAATATTTTCTAAACTCTCTCAAACTCAGTTGGCTTATTATTATCGACATTTCTTTGATGAAGAAACTAAGGTTCTGAGAGGCTACCGACTCAGCAGTAGAGGGCAGGGATGGAAAGCCATGCCCTCTGCCTCCAGAGCCTGGGCTTTCCAACACCACAGCTGCTGGTGAGTGAACAATACATAAGCAATGACCATTACGAGGTTAGGTGAGCCTGGATTTATACATGGATCTACCCAGCATCCTCATGAACACTCTCTGGGGTGAGGACTAGAAAACAATTTTTCAGCCTTAGGCTCAGACAGGTGAAGTAAATTGTCCACAGGTATAAAAACAGTAAATAGGGCTGCTCACAGTGCATGTGAAAACTGGTGGAATCCAAATGAGGTCTGTAGTCATGGTAATTGCACCTCACCAATATCCATTGCCGGGTTTAATTATTAGAATGTGGTTTTGCAAGATGCCATCTTCGGGAAAAACCAAATGAAAAGTAAAAGGGAACTCTGTACATTTTTTGCAACATAAGGGGAACTTTTAATACTTGAAAAAATTTTAAGTAGTTAAAATAGGTAGAATTTTTAAAAAGTAGCTTTGGATTGGCACCAAGCTTTCTCTGGCTCTGAAGTACACACACTTGTCCTAGATGACAAACTCATTTTTTTAAGAAGTTTTGAGAGTAGGAATAAAGCAGTTGGATGAAAAGAGGGGGGATAATTAGATAAAACAGAAAACATATGTAAACCTACAAATGATGGTGACATTCTCTATGCAATTAGACATTTGAAATGAATTCTTAAAGTATTCATAGTGACCCTCCAAAGTTCAGGGGATCTTAAATGTTTTTACACTGTGAGAATTCAGAATTCAGAAAGTTAAGTCACAAGATTTTAGGGCTAGTCCCAGAAGCAACCTTTAGGATTCTGAAAACCCTGCCTTCACATTTGTTTGCCAATTTTGTTACACCAAGTTGCCTATCAGAATGTAAAGAGAGAACTGTCTTAGGAGTGATGGAAACATGGATTTCAGGGTCAAATAGACACATGGGAGTCAGGCAACGTAGGCCTTTGGTTGGGAGAATTAACAGCTCTCAGAGTCTAATGCGTTTCATTGCATGACAGAAGCCACAGACAATTTTGCAGTTTGAAATGTCAACAAGTAGTGAGGCTGTGGGGCTATTCAATATAATTCATTATAATTTCTTTATCAGGAAATCTGAAGAGCAAAAAGTAGTGGGTAGAGTTCAAAAAAAGGATGTAGGGGTGATTCACAGGGTGGAGAGGTTGGAAGGATTTGCACTGGGGTCTGTACTGGAGGGAAGGTGCTAATGGGGCTGTGGCGATGGAGCACGCTGGACCCTAAGCTGCTCATAGACATGACTGTTCTTCAGTTTCCCTTTGCAACCTGGGGAGGGCTTATCCCAGCACCAGGCACAGAGACTTCCTAAGAAGAGATACATGAATCTGGACTGGCTCTTTTACCAGCCCTAAGTGTTACACTCAGCTTCCAATAAACATAACATCACTATCATCTGAAAGTGCACAGAAAGGGCTCTGCCTGGAAGAAGCCTGACATGTTGAGCAGGGAGGGCTTCAATTTGAGCACTGATCAAACTCAAATTTGCGAACTCCAGCAGGACCTGAGGAGATAGCTGCACACAGCCGTTGAAGTTTTTGGTTGCCTGCTGTTTTTTCTAGACAGCTGTCAAGACTGATAAAACCTGTCATGCTTTCCCGGACTCTGCAGTCATTTAATAGCAAAAAGACATCGCCATAGGAAGCACAGTCAAGAGGCATAACATTTTTGGAGATGGATGGATGGATTCTTTGTTGTGTGTCTCCTTACAACAACTTAAATGTTGCTCTATTCCCTGGAGGTGTCCTCATCTACCCCCCAGGAGTTGCTTTGGAAGTTACTTCCTAGGGCAAGTTCAGAGTGTTTGATGGGCATTCTGCCACTTAGCAGAAGGAGAGAGAAAAAAGGCAGGAGGTCAGGTGTGGAAATGTAAGGCAGGGTATTAGGTAAGATTTAGCAGCAGGGCACTTCAGAATGCCCAGATGTACTTAAGTTGCTAGACCTGTCACAGGAAGTGTTTTTATTTCCTTTCAACGTCAAAAATAATATTAATTTTAAAAACAGCTTGAATGACAGAGTTAATGGCTTGTTAGATTCAGGTGCCTGAAATGAGATAGCTGATATTTTAGATAATGCTGTGTTGCCAAACATTTTTTTTTTTGCATTGGAATGAGAAATATTTTGTTTACCAAAAGAGTTATGCAATTCTGTTTTCAAGTTCTTATTATCAAGGAGGATAAGGCTCAAGAAATAATTTAATGAACTCTCATGGAAAACATCTACTGTGAAAGAAGAGTGTGTTTCATAAAGAGGACAGGCTCAAGTATAATGAAAAGTTTCAAGATTGTAGAAACAGATGTGTAGAGAATAGTTATGCACCTAGATACGAATTCACAGGCCTCCCTTCCAATGTTTAATGTGTCCTGTTACTCGCTTGCTTTCTCTGTCTCTGTGGACTCTTTCTCCCTATCTCCCTCTCATTGTTAGGCCTCTGCAATTCTCTAATTCTTCTTCATTTTGATCATTTTATAAACGGATATAGTTTACTTGCTATTTCTATTTTTGGAAATTATTATGCTGTCTAAATCTAAAAATTCATGGCATTTGTGAATTCCGAGAAATTATCAGTCATCATCCCCTTCAAATTTATATTTTTGCATTCTTTTTCATCCTCTTCATGTAAATGTTCAATTTAATACATTACAACTTTTCATCTCTCTTACATTTTCATATTTTTTCCTTTCTCTGACCCTCTCTGAAACATACCATATCATTTCTTCCCTGTTTGATCTTATAATTTATTATCATTATTTTTTAGTTGTCTAATCTTAACTAAAAAAAAAAATAGTTTCCCTACTTGTTTTGTAATTTTGCACTGTGAACGCATGTTTGCTAAGGTTTAACATGGGGATCCTCAGGGACATAGATTACAATTTGTTTTTCTAAAGGGAATTTGCTTATGCGTGCCTTAGGGTACCTCAGAGTTTATCTGGCATCTTGATACTTTGAATATTCAGGAAGATGTTTTTTGATCTCAACCAGCTCTAAGGTCCAGACAGAAATGCCTGTCTTCCTCAATGGCTAATTTTGCACATAAAAGAATATCTTCTAGTTGACCCTTTCACATGGTGTAGTACTTGCAAGATGCTGTTATATTTGTGTGTTTTATGATAGACTTAACTACTGGGACATAGTATGTCCAGCTGTATATTTTATTTAGATGCAAGGCTTTTATTCTGTTTTCTATATGAAACTTAAATCCCTATTCCAATTTAACAAAAATGATAAATATCTTCAAAAACCTATAACTTCAGCCACTGCTTAGTGTATTTTTTCTTTCATTTTTGCCAATCTGAGGATTTTCTTCAGTTTTGAGAGTTTATGAGTGATTTTTAAAAGATGTTTACTTGCAGTAAACTTGAAACTGCTGTAAAAAATAAAGTCTATTGAAAATTTTTACTATGCTGATCCAGAATATTTGAAGTGTGTGTGTGTCTGTGTGTGTGGTCAAATTAATTGCAGAATGCTATTTCCGAGGATGATTAGTTGGTGATATTACTAGAAATAGCAGTTCTTCAAATGTTTTGAATGAAAAACAAATAGAAATTCTCAAATAAACTAAAAGAAATACTTTATAGAAGCTATAATGAATAAGAAGTCCATTAATTTGCCTTCCACAAGAATTAACAAATGCTGGAATGGGTTTTGATCAAACAAATGCTTGGATCTTATAATATTGAAGGATCTATTTACATTAGAGTTATTCTAAATAATGAATGCCATATTTTTCTGATGATAAAAATTATCTAAATCAATTTTAGTATTTTTATGTTTTTCTTTCTGTTCTAATCTCAATATAAAATGGGTTTACAATATAAGTGAACTATCTTCAAAAACCTTTGTGTTCATAATGGGAATGTCTCCAGTTTTCATCTTTGCTTCATATAAAACATCCCATTGTGAGTTCCATAAAGAATTGCTTATCCCCACTTTACTCTCAATAAAATTTCAGGAAAAAAATTATAAAAAAATCTGAAGCCTTTGAAGTCACTTGGAGAACCACCCAAACAGAGTGTGTGTGTGTGTGTGTGTGTGTGTGTATATGTGTATACATATATACATATAAATACATATATGTATGTAGAACATCTATCTTTCTGATTTCTTTTTTGCTAAAAAATGTAAAATAATAATAATTTTTTGTCCAAAGTCCATTTCACATACTATGAGTGAACTGGGATAAACTATGTTGTAAGACAGAATATGGGAGGCATTTCCCTTGAGGCATTGACTTAATTATCATAATTCATTGGCTGGGTGTTACATCTGTCAGTTCAGAAAAGACCTTGGAATAGAGGCCAAGTGAAAGAATTGCTTTGTTTTAATTTCTTTCCACAGATTGCAAAATCCATGCTGAGTACTCTTAATGGTGGAATGATAACATGTTTTTGTAAATTAGTCTCCTTCAAATCTAGGAGTATGTGATGTCTTAGAGATCATTTGATACTAAAAGTGAAGGTTTTGGTCCAGACAACATTTCCAGCAGCCCTTCACATTTAGATGCTCCCTTTTTATCTACTCATTTATTTATTTATTCATTCAAGCATTTTAAATTCCATCTGTGGAGCAAAAACTGCTCAAAATCAGAAGAAATAGGAAAAATTTTAATCTCTGAAGCAAGTGAATTTTGAACTCACTATAGTGTGGTTTATACAACATATGGGAGTATTTATAAATGGTTGGGCTCCATGCCTGTGCTTTACCTACTTACCCTATGTGATTGCTTTGATAGCAATAGACTTTGAGATATAGACTTTGCTTCGTCATTAATATTACATACTGTGGGGACTAGGGAGTCTGGGGACTCTTTAGAAAAGGCCCACAGTCCAGTTACTCATCAGCAGCCACCGCCCATATTTGGCCTTCCCCTCATAACATTATTTACTATCGTGCCAAGGGTGTGGACTCTGGAGAAGACCTGTCTGGATTCAAGTCCAACTTCTTTTGCTTCCTCAAATCACTTACCCTCTCTGTGTTTCAGTTTATTTTTAAGTGAGATAAAAATATTTCTAGCACATAGAGTTGGTGTGAATTGAAAGGACTAATAGATTCCAGTGTCTAGTTGGCAACATTGTAAAAGTTACACAAATGCTGACTAATCTAATGCCACCCTGTCTGTTTGGCTTTCATGTTCCTTTGGCCTATGTGACAATTGAACAGGGAAGCACTACCTTTAAGTTAAAATCTAAGAAGACATAAACACAAGGAACAGGGGAGAACAGTCAATACAGAAATGACAGAATTTTAAACAATATTTTTTTAATCTTGCTACACATTTCTATTGATTCATTATAGTTGTACATAATGATGGGATTTGTTGTTACATATTTGCACATGCACAATATGACAATATAATTTGAACAATTTCACTCCCCAGCACTTACCCCTATACTCCCTGCCTCCTATCCCTGTGCCCTTTCCTCTACTGATCTCCCTTTAATTTTTATGAAATTCTCCCCCATCTTTCTTTTCCTTTTTCCACTGTACATTCCATGTATGAGAAAACATAGCAACCTGTGACCTTCTGAATTTGGCTTGTTTCATTTAATATGGTGATCTTCAGTCCATCCATTTTCTTGCAAATGACATAATTTCATTTTTTCTGAAGAAGAAAAAAACTCTGTTGAACATGTATACTACATTTTCTTTATTCATCCATTGATGGGCACCTAGACTGGTTCCATAGCTTAGTTATTGTGAATTGTGCTGCTATAGACATGGGTATGTATGTATCACGGTGGTAAAATGCCTTTCATTCTTCAGGATAAATAACAAGGAGTGGTATAACTAGTTTAGATGGTGGTTCCATGCCTAGTCTTTTGAGGAACCTCCATACTGATTTCCTTAAAGGGCACACAAGAGAAGCTTTTGCTTCCCACATTAAAAATCACAGCAAATTTGATTTTTACAAAAAGAGAGTGGGGTGAAGCATATCGTTAGGTTTGAGAAGGATGATCAAAGTCTAGGAAATCTTTAAAATGAGAAACTAGCCTAATAATTTGTCATTTTCTTCCTTCAGAAATTAGTTTTTGAACACATCCTAGGTGTTGGATTTGGGGTATACAAATTTGAATTAGAAAAGTTTTTTTGCCATTTTGGACTTCACAGTACAAGAGTGGGGTAAGACAGAAACAGATATAGATCAATGAATAATCATAAGTGATAGAAAAGGGAGAGGAGGGAGAACTCAAATTTGGTTAGATTAACACTAGTCTTAGTAGAGTCATGAGTGAATTGACCAAGATGAGCCTTGTTTTTGGAAATAAGAACTTTGTACATAAGAATCATGGAGGGCTGGAGTTGTAGCTCAGTGGTAGAGCACTTGCTTAGCACGTGTGAAGCACTGGGTTTGATCCTCAACACCATATAAAAATAAATAAATAAAATAAAGGCATTGTGTCCATTTACAACTAAAAAGTATTTTTAAAAATCATGGAGGAAAGTTGAAAAGGATAATCCAAACAGAAAAGAACATTTGAAAAAGTTTCAGAATTTGGAATAGTACACTAAGTTTTGGAGTGGTAAAAGATGTAAATCATGTGAATCAGAGCAAAATCCTTACATATGTGTATGACAAATTTTGACTTCATGTCATTTTACTCTCACTCTTTAAAACAAGTCTTCACTGCAGCCTAATGTGGTAGGAAGCAGTATTCTCCAAAAGCACAGATGGGCACAATAAGATTCAGATAGTTGAACAGAATGGTTTGTATTATTAATAAATGGTAGAAAGATGCAGATATGTTCTTAACTTTTTGTCACTGTGACAAATACCTGAGAAAATCAACTTAGATGAGGATAGATTTACTTTGGCTCAGGTTTTCAAAATTTTCAGTCCATGGTTGGCTGGCTCCATTGTTTCTGGTCTTGTGGAGACAGCATATCAAGGAGAAAAGGCATGGCAGAAGAAAACCATTTATCTCATGGTGGCAAGGAAACAGAAAGCGAAAAGAAGGAGCTGAAGGACAAGATAAATTTCCCAAGGACATGCCCCGCAAAGACCCACTCACTCAAGCTAGGTTCCATATCTTAAAATTTTCCATGCCTAAACCAATAATCCATTCTGATATGAGTCCCTCAGTGGATTAATTTGCTGATGAGGTCAGAGACTTCACAATGCTTCACTTTTTCAAATACCTACCTCTGAAAATTGCTACATTGGGGAACAATGCCTTTAACGTTTGAGTCTTTGAAAGACAATTTATATTCAAATCAGAACAATTATTGTAAAAAACAGGGATCATATACAACATGAAGAGGTTAATTTTGCCCAGTTTAAATGTCACGTTGAAAAAGTTGAATTAAGAACATGAAAGCAGTTTATAGTAAGCCAGGCTCAGTGGCACACACCTGTAATCCCAGCACTTGGGAGGCTGAGGCAGGAGGATCGCTAGTTCAAAGTCAGCCTCAGCAAAAGCAAGGTACCAAACAATTCAGTGAGACCCCATCTCCAAATAAAATACAAAATAGGGCTGGGGATGTGGCTCAGTGGCTCAGTGTCCCTGGGTTCCATCCCCAGAAAAAAAAAAAAAAAAAAAAAAAAAAAGAAGAAGTTTATAGTAAGTGAAAGAAATGTCAAAAAAGGCGGAAGAAAGCCATTTGTTTAAAGGACAAGGGATGGTTAGAACAACAATCAATTTATCAGGTGTCCTCTGGACTTATCTGCTTAATCTTTTCCAAGAATCTATGGACCATGGTAGAATCCTCATCCTGTCCAAGTCACAGTGTTAAAGTGGGAAGAGGTCAAATTCACTACAAATGCATATTATTTTATCAACTCCCTCTCATAATAACTAATGAAGGTAAAGATTACAGAAGACCAACAACATTCTCTACTTGCAATTCTGTCTCCTCTCTATATGTCTAGGTACAAATGTTTATTTTAATTTTCCCTTGAAATTAAAAATTTGTTTAAAGTTAAAAGCTAAAAACAGTTTCTGTTATCTACAAATTATTCACTTTGCCTTTAAATTATTTGTGGAAAATTTTTCAAACAGATTAAGACTGTTTTATACAATTTAGGTTGCAATACATTAAAAACATTTGCCAAAATGTTTGGCTTTGGATAAGCTCCCCGCCCCCCTCACTTATCTAGTAAACAGGACTCTTAATTCTTTTTCTCACATAGCATTTTATGCTCTTAGAGGAAATCTCCACTAACCTAAATGAATTTGACAAATGGATTTAGCAGATGAACAGATGCATTTAAAGAATAACAGATGGGTCTCCATTTTCTTAGGTGAGGTGATCTATATCCATTTTATCAAGTTACAAGGATAATAGGCTATCAAGCTCAAATGATACACAAAGAACAAGAAAACATTGATAGCTTCATGCCATAGATTAAGTGTACCTTAATGTTTATTAATCTTAAAATATACATTTGCGATATGCAAGAATGTTTCCTTTTTTGTAAAAATAGTATTTAATATGAGAAGCAGCATCCAAAACAATTGATATTTTCAAAATATGTCTGAAATTATGAAAAGATAAATTTGTACCCTGTTGCCTTCATTAAAGATGTGTGATCTTTGTGGGGTTAGGCATGAGTTATTTAGAAACATAAAATCAAGAAAATTTACTGAAAAAAAAATGAGCTTATTTGCTGAAAAGAAAGCAATGCCAGAGTAGGGCTATAACCAAAGTCTTGTGTATTATTTTGCATATTATTTATTTTCTTACTTTTTCTTCCAATAGTAGTAGTTCTAGTAAAAAAAAAAAAAAGGATAAACAAGAGTTCAGGTAGGAATTAACACTACCTATGAACTTTGCCTACATCATCTGTAATACTAAAATTCTTGACCTCAGTACCACCACTTTCTCCCATTACTACTTGTCAAAACATGAAATTTATAGTTTTCCTGCTCAGGAAGACTTTCCAAGTTTATTTTCCAATTTTTCTTATTATTTTGAGATGCTTTCATTCTACCTTTAGTGATAAAAATGGCACTATGTAAAATAATTAATTTGAGTATTTGAAAATCAATTTCAAAAGAGTGTCAAGCACTAAAAACTATGAGGGACAGGAAAATTTTCACAATGACACTTTTTTTCAATTTATGCTTAATTTAAAATTAAGATTTGTGAAGTGTTTGCATATTTTGGCCAATATTGTTTTCACCAATATCGTAAAGAAAATATATTCATAAAACATATATTACCTTACCTACATTACAATTTGATTTGGAGGATTTCTTGGCTGATCTTTGCATGAGTTAAAATAATGATAGATACTGTAACCAAAACAATAAACCTCAGTATCTTAGCAAATAAAAATGTTTTGTCTATTGCTGTATAAGAAAAATAATTGCGTAACATTAAGTTTTCAACAGTGATCAAATTCCTTGCTATTCTGTAGGTCAAATATTTGAGACCTCAGATGAAAAGTCTCCTGTCTTCTCTTCATGGCACTCCTTGGGACAATCTGGATCTGGAATGGAAAAGTATACTTGTACACTTTGGCTGCTAGAAAAAATTACCATAAACTAGGATGCATAGGAACAACAAAAAACATATTTCACACAGTTGTGAAGGCTAGCAAGTCCAAGATCAAAATACCAGCAAATTTATTGTGTGATGATTGCACATTTTCTGGCTCATAGATGGCAGGGTTTTTCTTGTGTCCTCATATATCTGAAGGAACAAGGGAATCCTGTGAGATCTGTTTTTAAAGGATACAAATCCCATTCAGGAGGACTCCACCTTCATGGCATGGTTACTTCCTAAAGACTCACTTCCTAATACAATCACGTGAGGTTAGCTTTCACTTTGCAAAATTTGGGGGCACACATAGATAGGCTATTCATATTTTGTGGCCCTGATTTTAGCTACTAGATAGAGCATACCATTTCTTATTCTTGTGGCTTTTCTTTCCACGTGGTCTCTCATTATTCCGTGGTCTAACTCAAGTATCTTTTCAAGATGCTTGGCTTCCAGGAAGGCAAAAACAGAGCAACTGGTTTTAAAGTTTACTTAAAATCTGAGAACTTGGACATAGAACATACTTTTGCTTTCTACTGACCAAAAATATTGACAGAATCAGTTGAAATTCACATGGAAAGAAAACAGATTCTAGTTCTGGATGGAAGAAGTGACAAAGTTCTATTACAAAAGGCATATAGAATATGAGAAACGAGGAAAATTCTCAATTAAATAATCTATGCTTTCAGCAGAAGGAACCTAAAACAAGGACACAATCCTAGCACAAAGGAGATGGTAAAGGTCAGAAAGAAAAGAATAAAATTGAAAGTAGGAATATGTTTTAGTTATTTCTTTTTCTCTGCTTTGACCAGAAGACCTAATAAGAACAATTTTAGAGGCAAAAAAATTTATTTGGGGTCTCAGAGGTTTCAGTCCATAGATGGGCAACTCCATTTCTCAGGGATTGAGCTGAGGAAGAACATCAAGGCAAAAGTGTATGGTGCAGGAAAGCAGCTCAGGACGTGGAATCCAGAAGCAGAAAGGGGGGGAGGGAGGGGGGAAGTTGTGGGGGAGAGAGAGAGAGAGAGAATGCACTTCTTTCAATAAAGACAAAATATATACACTAAAGGCACCTTCAAGGACCCACCTTTTCCAGCCATAACCTTACCTTCCTCCAGTTATCATCCAGTCAATCCCTATCCATGAATTAATAGACTGATTAGGTTAAGCTTCTCATAATCAAATTATTCCACCTCTAAACGTTCTTGTCTTGTCTCACACATGAGCTTTTGGGGGACACCCACCTCACATCTAGAGCATAACAAAAAGCAAAAAAAAAATCAATAAAGCAATAAAAGTTCTTTGAAAAATAAAAGAATAAGATTGAAAAACTTCTGGCAAGTTTAAAAGATAAGAGAGAGAAGACACAACAAATTACTATTAGAAAAATAAAACAGAAAAAACCTAGAGATTTTCATAGCCATTAAAAGAATTTTAAAAAATTACAAGTAACTTTAAATGTGAAAAATTGGAAAAAAAAATGAACCAATTCATTGAAATCCACAAGGTGTCAAAATTCAACCAGGATGAATTAGGTAATCAGAATAGCCCTAGAATCAGAGCAAAATTGAAAATAAAGGCTTCCCAAAAAATTAACCTCTGGACTGAGATGTTTTCATGGCCAAATCTGCCAATCATTTACAGAATTATCACAAGTTTTGCAAAAGTCTATTCCAGAAAATAAGTGAAAAGGAAAAACTTTCTAACATATTTTATGAGGCTAGAATTACCAAATATCAGGAAAAAAATGTATAGAAAATTAAAACTGTAGATCAGTGTCTGTCGTTAATTTAGACACAAAAAAATTCCCACAAAATTAGTAAGCCACCTTCAAAAATGTATGAGACAAATTATATAACACATTCAAAGGAAATTTTGTTCTAAGCATGAAAGACTGGTTTAGCATCTAAAATTAACTCAATTCATTAATCAAAGATAAAATATCACAGAAAATCTGACACTATTTTGCATTTTCTTAACAAAATCTAAGAATATAATTACCAAGCAATTGCTGGGCATTCATTACAGAGAAATGGAAACTTATGTTCATATAAATATCTATATGATATGCTATACAGTGGGTTTATAAGAGTTTCCTCCAGATTGGTAAAAAACTCAAATATCTTTTAGAAGGGGAATGGTTAACCTAAGGAGCATCAATATTACAGAATACTACTCAACAACTAAAAGGGAAAAGTTATAGATATACACAAGAAGTTGGATGAATTTCTAGGGGATTATACTGAGTAAAAAACAAAAATCATTGCCAGAAAGTTGCTATACTTTTGATACAATCTGATTTCATTTTATTAAAAACAGTCTTGAAATAAAAAAATGTAGAAATAGATTAGTGGGAATAGTGTAGTGGTTGTCAAAAGTTAGGGATGAAGTTAGGGATG
Organism: Glaucomys volans; assembly: GCA_020662805.1. Classification (NCBI taxonomy): domain Eukaryota; kingdom Metazoa; phylum Chordata; class Mammalia; order Rodentia; family Sciuridae; genus Glaucomys; species Glaucomys volans. The sequence goes on along the minus strand of JAJEJO010002095.1, from coordinate 750,361 downwards.
GGAGAGGGGCGGTATGGTATGTGTGATAAAAAAGAAAACATGAGGGATTCCTGTAAAGAAAGGCTGTGTTCTGAATCCTAACAGTGGTAGTGTGCACATGAAATTTCATACAACTAAGCATGCACACAGGCACACACATATACAGGAATTGAATGGAAAACTGGAATAGAATTAAAACCAATATTCATAAATTATATTCTATCAATGTCCGACTTGTAGTATACCATAACCTTGTGAATATCATCATTGGAAGGAATGGTAAAGTCTACAAGGAATTTCCCTGTATTGTTTCTTACAACTGCTTGTGTGTGGACATAGGAAAGATGAGAGATGGAAGGGATCATTGTGATTACCTTTAGGAGCTATCTATAATCAAGTTTCTTATTTTTTCAAAGCCCACAGTGGCCATGGCCATGCACATGTGGAAGAGGCTCTCACCCAGTATGATTCCAGATTCTTGTGTCTTGAGTCTTTATTATTTTCATCATAGAGCTTCAATATCAATCAGCAGAAGCAGGCCATGTGCATGATAAGAAGAAATGTGTGCTAGCTAGCGTTCAGGAGTTTTCACAGGTCAGGTCAAGAAATGCTCAGATTTGTTTTCCATTTTCCTGTCATTTTGAGAAAGTTTCATTCTGTATCTAAGGTGATACAATGAATAACAATTTTAGCATTCAAAATTTAATTCTACTGGTATGCCAAGATTTGTTGAAATGTGAAGTTCAAATACATGGCATAGTAAGATTTCTCAACATCTATGCTTAATTTAGGATTAAAACATTTGAGTTATAAAAGTATAGTGTTTACTACTCCAGTGAATAAAGCCCACCTTCCATTGAAAAGAACTCCATTATTTTCTTAATGTAAGGGGAGAAAGAGGATGTAATTTTGCTGAGTCAAGGAAGCTGCAGATGGAAGTTGTAATGATTGAAGAGTAGTCTCTACAACAACAGTTTGGGGCACAGGTCATGGAGCGGTTTGTGTCTAGGTCCATTGTTTCTTACGTTTTTTTTGTAATATGTAATTAAAAAATAGAACCAGTGATTGGAACCATCACCTTGTTTTCCCTAGGAATATCTATCATTTGACCTCCACAACTCTGAATGTCCATAAAAGTGTCCCAAGTTGATGCTACTATATTGAAGAGCTACCTGCCATATAAGGAAACCCACACACAAAAAAATCATGTTGATATATTTGAACAACAAATATTAACCTAGAAATAAAAATCACAAAATTTCAATGTATTATTACATTGCAGTATTGAAAAATAGCTGTTAAGGTGCTAACAAGGCAAATTTGATTTTCTGAAGTACAGAGGACAGTGAAACTGCAGTTTTACATACTCACAATAATTGCCTGCTAGCATTTGCTTAAATCGGACACAAGAGAAACATGCCATTTATAAAACACATAGTCAGGTTTGCATTCACATTTTGTGCTCCAGTTTTCTGATATCTGCATTTCCAGCACTCAAATAAAATTAAGGAATGAGGGAAGGGTTCGAAGAAATTCTGTGGAAGGAAATTGATCAAAGCAAGTCGTTATATTGTTGCATGTACACTTATGTAATAAAGAATCACACTTTTATGGATAGTTATAATACACAAATAATGTTTTTTAAATTGCATGAATGAATGCTTTAACAGTAATTTTCCAGTTGTAAACAAACATAGGAAATTTATACAATTTGCAACTAAAACAAATCCCAACCAGAATGTATTAGGTGAAAATTGTGGTACTTGTATGAAGTTTTAGTAATTAGTCTTCCATAGAGAATGTCTTCATATCTCTGAAAGATGTCGTTTTTGTGAGTCGTAGAGTCAGGGAGCGTTTCAAGACTCCAAATAGAGAATCCAAAGAAACACACTAATAGTTTGAGTTGAAAAAAGATCTAATGTGTCTCGAGTTTAAAAGTATAACAACTTGTATTTAACTGCCAAGACTTGGATGTAAGAGGAAATTTCACTTGGAAAAACAAGCAGATAGTCCTGAGTTTTGGACTTTTATTCCAAGATAGTTTTATTCCTAATTTATAACGCCACACTGGCATATACACAAAGCAAAAGCAGGTAGTCATGTAAAAAATAAAAAGCGTTAATTCCCAACTTTTCAATATGGGCTTCACAGAGCTGAATTTTGTTTTGTAATGTAGTAAATAAATTACTCCTTCCAAAACTGTCCCTGTTCACATATGTCTCAGAATTTCATTATTTAGGGTTGTCCCAAAGGATAAGCTAAGTAGTCACATATTTAATCAAATTTGAGATCTGATATTGAAAGACACTATTCTCAAAATAAATTCTCCATCTGTCTTCCAGAGCCTCTAAAATTGTATTATTCCAGATGTATCATTTACTTACAGGCATTATGTTTCAAAAATCACTTTTAAAATGAAATTAGCACAGAAGGGAATTTTGAATGGTATCACTATATCTTTTTAGGTTTTCATCTGCAACTTATAGAATTAGGATTAACTTTAATTTCAGCACAAAAATACAGGAAGCAAGACTGTTAGAAATGTGAGGTGCATTTGAATGAATCATGGCCCTTATGGATTGAACAGATGAAGATTGTTGAGGGAATTGAAAACAAAATTTCATTTTCCCATATTTGATGAATACAGGTATAAAAGTCTCTACCTCATGGAGCCCTGTATCAGTCAGCTACTGCTGCCTAACTACCAGGACAAAACTTTAGTTCCATATAAAAATAACATTCGTTTCTTATGTGTCCTCAAAACACCTGGAGCTGTTGTAATCTCATGTACCCATAGGTTGGTTTAAGATTGGCAAATTTTAACTGAATTGAAGCAGGTTTGAAATAGTCAGGTCAGTTTCACAGGTCTCTCATCTTCATTGGGCCCATAGGCTGGCCAGTGCACCTTCTCATGGAAATGGCTGCTATACAATAGGCAAATGGAAGTACTTGAAGCTTTTTGAAGCTTCTAATTGGAACTAGTTCACTTCTGTTCCCACCTGCCATTCATAGACCAAATCAGGGCCCACTCAGCTCAAGGCTGAGCACAAGTTCAAAAGTATTGGCACACATATTCTATGCACTTCGATCAAAGCAAGTTGCATGATCAAGTTCCACATTAATGGAATAGGGAAGTAAACTCTTCCAATGAAACGGTGAGTTGGAGGTAGGAGTGCAGATTTTTGAACATTATTCTACTACAAGGACTTTCAAGCATTCATAAAATGTTCACACAAAAATAAACATGAACTTGGCAACAAAATGAACCTCAACAAATATCTCAGAAGAGAATATTTAAAGGTCACCTTTTAGCCACAAAGCAATATTATAGGATATGACTCACAAAAATTGATACAAAACAAAAATAAAAGGAAGCTCTGCAAGACTATAAAACTGATTACCTGCAATAAGACGAGGAGAGACACAATCTCAGAGGTCACCAGGCATTCAGCAAATTGTTGGGTGGCCAAAGCATGTGATTTTTTTTAGACTGAAAGAGCCTTTCACCTGAACTTAATGTCTCTGAACTTTTGTTGTCCCAGTTAACCACACAGGATAACAAAACTGAACTATCTAAAAATAAAACAGGCTGCTGAAAATAATGTATTTCCCCTATCCCAGGAGAAGCTCCACAGTGTTGGTTGGAATGGTCAATGTGGGGGTATAATTCACCCCACATGGCTGAAGTTGAGGGCATGGCTGGGACAAAGTGTCATTGGTACCTAATAGGCTAAACGAAGTGGCTTTTCCACAAAGTTCCTGTTACTCAGTTTCAAGGACTGAATCTTATTATGAGACTCCATTTCTTCTGTATTTAGTGGCTAAAATGCCCTTAAGGAAATGTTTGTGTGCCCAAGAAGCAGTATTTTTTTGAATCTTGTCAAATGTTAGGAAAATTTGTTTCTGAACATTGGGGAAGGACATTCACACTTTTTCGATTCCCATTCTCTGGCAAGGAGAGAATAGGCTGTTTTTTTCTCAATAGTGGATCTTTGGCATCGGCAGTCTATGCTAGACACTCAGTGATTAGTTTGAATAAAAGTAATGACAGGGCACTCTGCTGACAGAGTCTGGGTAGAGCCTCAGCAGGACTATTTTCTCTTCTTGTGGGAGATACCTGTCCTACCACTTCCAGTCTTGCCAGTAGTTAGGTGTGGCTATAGACAGTGCCAGCCACAGAATGTGGGTGCCAGTGATCTTTGACACATCGCAAACTTGTCCTTGCAGTTTTCCTGTGAAAGAGATCCTAGGTCTCTTTCTTATTGCACCCATTGGCCAGATCTGACCAATGTAATATTAAACTGTTGTTTCTTGGTTATAAAGTAGGCAGAGCTCCATGAACCAGTGGCTGAACATCTTCTTCCAGGCAGCCGAAGACATTGGTTGTTGTAATGACTGAGGAACTTTCTGGTTGCCAGCAAAATGAGAAAAGATTTCAGGTTAGGCTGAGAGATACTTACTGAAGATATACACAGTTTCTCATAACTCTAGCCAGGAGAGAGATTAGACATGGTAGCCATATCTCTTGCTCTGGCTCCTTTTCCAAACAACAGAGCCTCCTAAGAGAATTAGCTTGAAAATCTAATGGAACAGAAACATCACAACTTTAACAGTTATCATTCAATTTATCTTTGCTTTGGTTGTTGTCTAATCATTGAGGAGAAATATTAACTTCTCTTTGGTCCACATGTTAATGTTTGTAGTGAGAGTAATTGTTTAAGTTGTTTTTAACCACTGAGGTAATGGTTGATAAAGACATAGTCTTCCTTCACTAACTCCCCTCTGAGCTCATACGATATACAACAAGCTGCAAGAATAAAGATTACTGTTAAATTCCACAGGAGTGAGGGTTTAACATGTGTTAGATACCTCTTTCTCTGTCTCTCTGTCTTCCTTGAGACATAGCAGATCATCCACCTTTCTATAGTCTATCAGGGTCAATGCAAAAAGGGAACTTATGAGAACTGAAATCTGTTAAAATTTACAAAATACCTGTTCCCATACTCATCTCTTCATATTGTTGTATAGTTAAAATGTCACAGAAGTTTGGTTAATTTATTATGTCTAGTCTTCTCTCAACTAGCTTAACTGGTTTCAGTTATCCTCAGATTGATTTTTTTCTCATTTTGCCAGTCTAAATTCTCTTATCACTTGCACATCAAACAAAATCAAGTAATGAAAGCAACACATGATGAACGTCTTAGAGGAAATTACAAGATGATTTTATAGTTCAATATTCTGAAGTATAAGATTCAAAAATTAATTTCTTATCTAGCAGATGGATCACTAGATGAAACTGAGAACAATCTGATCTGCTCTTGGTATTTTTGCATAATGTCTCTGTGGCTCTGAAAAAGGAAACTATGGCTTGGGCCACAGCTGGACAAAGGAGCTACATGTAACTTCTTTTCTCAGATCAGAAGAATAATAGCTATTACTATAGCTATCATTAATTGATGGTCTGCTATTTTTGAGCCATCTCTGATTACCTGTATATACTATGTCCTGCCACAAGGTACACACTATAATTCTTGGTTTATAGATGAAGCTGCAAGAGTACAAGTAATTTCCTCAAGGTCATAGAGACAGCAAATTGCTTAGACAGGATTCAAACTCAATTTCTGTTCTTTTTTTCATCTTACATGGAGAATATCTGACAAACCATGCAATGATAAGATGGCCAAAGTGCTTTGTTGGAGCACTGCTGATGTTTATTTGACTGTACATAGACTTCTTTCATAGAACCATGTGCAAAGTATATTTTTCTTTTAAAAAGCTTCAATTACCATATATTGTGGGTTTAAGTCAAACTGGCATATAGAGTGACCAGCATTTTTCTGTATAAACATTTAGATTTTGATGTAATGTGTAGGTTTACTCATCCAGCTGCTACTCTAAGCAGTTGCAGCCCTGGGGCACAGATCATGAGATTCCAGCTTTCTCCAGCAAAGTTGCTCATTAGCCATAAAGCGGAACTGGGGAGTTAGGCAGAGCACTGGGTTGAAGGCATGAGCAGCCTTGGGTTGATTACTCAGTACCAGAAAATGTCAGAAAAGATGTTGAGGATCACTTGCTCCAAGTCTCCTACTTGCCGGAGAAAATTTAGGCTTTAAAATCATGCGGTATGCTCAAGATGACTTTGTAGGTTGGTACTAAACTCGTGTGACTTGACCCCTCGGGATGATATTTTGGTGGACACATTTTTGAGAAATCTTGAGATAAAATCACTAGGAGATTCATGCAAAAGTTGGATTCTTACAGGAAGTTTTACACTGTGATGTGATATTGAAAGTGATTCTAATGCAAGGATAGGCAGGTTAAACCCTGTGTATGATAATGTCATCCTGTATCAGTAATACATCTGTGAGGTCAGAATGAATTCAATTTGCTGAACTGATCAAATGAACCAAAAAATACACCTCCTATTTTTTTTCCAGACAGAGGTGCGCTAACATTAATACATTGCTTATTTCTTTTTTACCTAAAGATACACATCCATGTATTCACACACACATACACACACACACACACACTTAACTTTTGCGACTTAATATGTCAAGTGAAGAAATTACAAAGTCATTTTCTGGGGTGATGAAATAAACTTAGTATATTCTTCTCTGTGTTTTTTTCCACATTCAAATCCTTCCTCTATCATCGAACCCTACATCCCTGAAAATAAAATTTATTTCCCCACTGCTTATACCCATTAATAAAGCAGCTGTCACTATGATAACTTTTTCCGTCACCTCTTTGTATTCATAAGAAACATAAAACCTGAAAAACTCACAAAAAGAAAAGGAAAAACAGAGGAGTCAGTGCTGTATTTTAAGTAGATTTTCATAGAATTCACTGACACTGCTGATCATTTTTCTCTTCCTGTGAGACACAAGGGGGGAACACTGAACAGAGGAACTGCAGCCGGCAGCAGCCGCTCACAGAATTGTTAGTGTCAGCGCGTGGAGCTGACAAAGGCATCTGGATGAAAGATTCAGTAATTATTTTTTCATGTTAATGTTCCTTTATTTATGTTTTTTATGCCCGTGTTTGTTAACAGTAATTGCCTCTCCTCTACTGTTTATTTTTAATGAGCGCCTTAAAAAGTGGAGCACTAACTACTGTAGGATTTATTCTCATTTTGTTTTCCTGGGGAAGAACAGTGGACAAAATAGGGCTCCATTTCGTTTAGGGAAAGCTAAAACTGTGCATCAGGGACGCTAAGAAAAGACGAAAGAACAAACAAATGCATTTGGAAGGATGTGCATAGGATTTGGGATATGGAAATTTAAACACTATGCTGCACTCTGTAGGAGTGGGATCTCATTAATCCACAGAGAATCAGTCTGATATATCTTTTGTTTTTTTGCTGGGTCATAATTAAAATCTTGGTTTTAAGGTGTACATAGGAAAATACAAAATGGATTTGTTGTAATGTTCAATAGATGGCATTTCTTCATCTACTACAGGATTTAGGATCTTCTCTACTCTACCGTGTTAAACTTCCTGAAGTCAGGGATCATCACATCTTAGTTAATTTTTTATCATCAGCATTTAGTAACATAATTGGTAGGAAATACTCAACGTATTTTATTGAATAAATAACAGTAACTGCTGTTAGATTCTGGATGAAGCAAATAGAATGATTGCAATCCCCAAATCAACAAAACCAAATTGACAGAATACACCAAATATATTAGCAATTAAATTTATCCTGGAAATGTTTAAAATATAGAAAATGCTCTCTTGTTATTTCCATACATACATGTATCAGGTTTTTAGGACTGCTGTAACAAATTCCCACAAACTGGTTAACTTAAAGCACTAGGATTTGATCTTTCAAGGTTCTGGAGGCTAGAAGTTGGAAATCAACACATGCGCTGGCCATGCCTGCTCCGTGGGCTCCAGAATGAATCTGCTTTCTGCTTCTCAGCATCTGGTGTTGCTGGCAATGCTTTGCGTTCCTTGACTTGCAGCAGCGTCTCTCCAATTTCTGTCTCTGTCTTCCCACGCTTCTCTTCCCTGATATATTCCGTGCCTCTGGTTTCTTTTCTTAAGGAAATCAATCACTGGACGAGGAGCAACCTTAACCCAGTGTATCATCTTAACTCATTGTATTTGCAAGGACCCTGTTTTCAAACTGTGTCACATTCTGAATTTCTTGGTAGACATGAATTTTGGTGGGGACACCGTTCAACCCAGGACAACTGGTGAAATTTACATACTGGTTATGTATGTAACATACATACTTATGTTATGGATGTATGTTACTTCCTGATCGTAAGTAACTCACTTACTGGTTGTAAGGCCTTGAGCAAGATACTTTATATCCCTGGTCCTCGGTTTCTTTATATGTGAAGGGAGGACAGTGACATCATTGCCTACCTCTGGGAGCTGTAGTGAGGGTTACTTGAACTAGATATGGAAACTTTTAACATGACACCTGACATACCAAATAAATTCTAGTGTTCAATAAACAACACCTCAAATGAATGTAATAGAAAGTTCAATAGGACTTTTTATGATGGTATCCTTCAGTATAGGACTGTAACAAAATGTAAAGCAAAAATCCCTACACATGGTTTTATGAGACACTGCAGAATATACAGCAGTTATGCAGATCCCAAGAAAGAGCTGAGAGGATGACACAATAAACCAAATAGATGTTCATAAGTGTTCTCTTTCAGCAGCATGTTGTTCTAATAGATTCATAACAAAAGGCTTATTTTATAAATTAAAAACAAAGCAACAACCGAAAAGAGGAGGGTATTCCATGTGCTCTGTGATATACTTACACTGTTCCAAAGGGTTCAGTTTGGAAAGGAGGAACCCAAGAGAAGAACAGACTGCATGCTCTTGGATGCAGAAGTGCTCTTGGATGCCACAGTTTCTTCCAATCAGATGTGTGACAAAAAGGAGGCTGAGACCAGGTCCTTTCTTTCACCTAATAGAGGAGAGGGTATGGAAGATTTCAAGTTCCCAAGAAAGTTAGGCAATGTTAGCAGCAGCAACAACTTTAATGTGAAAACAATTGTGTTGTGGTTTGGACATGAGGTGTCCGTCCCTCAAAAAACTCACGTGTGCAACAATGCAAGAAGGTTCAGAAGGAGACATGTTTGGGTTGTAAAAGTCTTAACCCCATCAGTGATTTAATCCCCCTTATAGAGATTAACTGAATGATAACTAAAGTGGTACGGTGTGGCTGGAAGAGATTGCATTTGGGATGTGGCTATGGGGTATATATTTTGTATCTGGAGAGTGGAGGCTCTCTCTCACTCTCTGCTTCCTGATGATGTAAGCTCCTTCCTTCTACCACACTCTTCCACCATGATGTTCTGCCTCACCTTAAGCCTCAAAGAATGGAGCCAGCCTTCTGTGTACTAAGACCTCTGAAACCATGAGCCCTCAAATAAACTTTTCCTTCTCTATAATTGTGCCGGGTCTGATCATTTAGTCACAATAGTGAAATAGCTGACTAGAAAACTTGGGAGGGATTACTTTAGTGCAGTATTTTAGACATGTTCCATGCATTGCCATAATCCTTGCGACTCTCTGAGGAGCATATCATTCATTTCCCTATTTCCCCATGTTTCCTGAAGATGGCAAAAAGAAATGAAAAAAAAAAGGATGAAGTGTCAATGGGTAAGTGGTTAAAAAATTGTAATTAAGTAGAATGAAATTATGATTTTTACCCTATATTATTATTAATTCATCAAATAAATAACAATATTTTTTTGGTTCTGGACTATAAGGGAGCCAGTAATTTCATCCATTAGTGAATAGTGCAACTCTATGGACAAAATGTTGCTCAGGCAAAAGTGAACATGAAGGCCTTAAATAAGTAGAGAAGCTTAATTTTGTTTTTTCCAACATCATTAATGGTGTTCATTATAAGTTAGTCACTCAGTTAGCAGGGTTTTTCTGACCATTGACTTTGAAGGGGACCAAGCGGTTTAGGCAGCTACATTTCTCCTTTCCTTACTCCTTGCCTGAAAACAAACTGGTATCCTCCACTTGGAGGCATGCAAAAATCTAGAAAGCAAGCAGTATCAGTTAAAGTGGTAAAAATAACAGAAAAATCACTTAAGTTATGTATGTGAATTAGAATATTAACCAGGTATTAAATAATTTGATTGTTTTGAACGTATGAATTGACATTAAATTGAATATTCTACTCTTTGGGCTGGGTTTAAAATGAACAGAACTGTTAGGATATTTTGTGTGTGTGTGTGTGTGTGTGTGGTGTGTACTTTTTTCATTCCCACTTCCTTTCAAAAACACTGATTGGAGAAATCCAAGATCAAATTAATGGTCAGTGTTCAAATAGCATGTTGCAACTCAAAATATCATGAATCAAAGATAATTTTTAACTGGTGCAAGTGACTCATCCAGAAGAATAGTGTGATTTAATAAATGTGTCTCCCTATTTAAGTGAAAATATGTGGGCCAAAATTAGCTGCATATCTTGAATTTTTACTACATCTTTCGATGAAATAAACCACAGGAAAGATAAGTTTTCTTTGTCTGATTTTTAAAAATTGTTTTTGGGGAAATGTACCAGACTAAGAGCTTCCTGTTCTAATGGACAAGAATGTAGAAATAGTAAAGAACATACCATAAAAAGAGGGAATTATCACACATGCAGTACACAACTTACAGTCCCAAGGATACTTTAAAATACCACTTGCAAATTTCACCTAGGAATAAATTAAGAAACTAACAATGGATGTCTAGGCATCATGTTCTTGATAATAAAAATTCATTAACATTGCTTTTGTTTCCAGCAACAACCTTTCCTTATAAAAGTAGATTATGGAGCTTTTATCCTCTGGTACCAATGGAGGGAGAGAAAATTGTTTTCTTTCTTCACATCTAATAAATTGGGTTGTTTGTGCATGTATATGTGTGTATGTGCCATTACTTCCTTTAATAATTTGGAGGAAAAAGTGTTGGAAGAAGATCTCTGCAAACCATCTGGCCCAGAAGCAATTATCTAACTATGTGAATAGCAAGAGAGGATGAGGAATTTTTTTTTCAATTAAAAAATATTCATTGAGTTCCTTCCATGAGCCACTCCCTGTGCAATGTTCTAAGGATGAAGAGGACAGCATTTTCCTCACAAAATTCAATGAGGACAAGGAAAGTAAAACATTCCAGACAGCTTATTATCGTTTATATGTAAGGTGTCCCCCACAATCTGTGTAAAGGTGGGGATGTTCAGAGGTAAAATGATTTGATTATGTGAGCTGTGACCTAATCAGTGGATTAATCTGTTTGCAGGATTAAACATTTGCAAGGACTAACTGTGTGGTAATTCTAGGCAGATAGTGCCTGACTGAAAGAGGTAGGTCATTAGGAGCAAACCCTGAAAGACTTTATCTTCCCTGAAACCCCTTTCCCTTGCTTTCTCCCTTTCTCTGCTTTCAGGTCACCCATGAGGTCAGCAGGACTTCTCTGCCATGTTGTAATGTCACAGTTTGAGTCCAGCCAACAGCTGGAGTCAGCCAACGATGCTCTGAACCTCTGATATCATGAGCCAAAATAAATTTTTCCTCCTCTAAGCAGTTCTTGTGCAATGTTTTGGTTACAGCTATGAAAAGCTAACACATAAAATTTGCAACCTATTTAATACTCAGGGTAAGATGGAGCCTGAGATATGGCAAGACAAAGTTTGGAAAACCAATTAAAGTCAATTTCTAGAGTCACTTGATTATAAGATGGAAGAGTTAATGTTCTTTTTACTGTTATTTTAAACTAAAAAAAAGTTACAACATCAAAAAGTTTTTTAAATTATATTTTGTAATATTTCTCCCATATAAATTTCATCTAAAAAAGAGCCCAGAGGAGAGGGATTTTCTAAAGAGTGTGAAATATAAATTCAATACTCTTGCACTCCAGTGGAAATATTTTAATGGAAATGTTCCACGTTGCCTAGTGTTTTTGCCTTCCTGTCTTTAGAGATGTTTCAGGGCCTGTTGTCTTCTGTTCTCTTTAACTTTATTTCAGCATTTGAGTGAGGGAATATTAAACTGTGAGCGATAATGAGAAATGTGGTCTATGCAGAAGCCTGCTGTGGGAGTTCTGGGTCTCTGTGACTTACATATGTTTAATTGGAGGTGGGATGAGTCAACAGAGGGTGGACTCCAGGCTGTGATGTGGTCCGGAAAGTAGGGCAAGCATTGGTAGTGAGGTTCCCTTTGCCAAGTAGCAAGCTCTGGGAGTTTTCTTTCCACACTGCTATTTGAATGTGTCAAAACACCAAACAAAACCCATATAACAATCACATTCCAGCTAATCTGGGTTTTCCCATCCCTATTGCAATTTTCAGATTAAATCCCAAGTTAAACAAGGTTGGCCAGCTGGTTGGCACATTCCTTAGGAACGGAGGCAGGACAAGGGTACTGTTCTCACAGTGTGAAAGGCAGGAGTGTTTGTACTGGGATTTTTGGTTATTTGCAGAGATTTTTGTCTGTACTTTTTCTTTTTTAACATTTATAAAACAACAATAATGACTGCCTTTTCATGGTGGTTGTTGTTATAATGCAAGCTTTGTTGGAAAAATCTATTCCATAGCAAAAAGAAAGGTGGGAAGTGGGACTTGGAGCTTTGCTTCTAAAATTATCTGAAGTGAACAAAATTTTTGTTTTTTACTTTAAATTTCCAATACATCAAAGACCATTACTTTTAAAAAAAATACAGTAAGAGTTACTAGAAAAACTAAAAAGATATGTAGAACGTGAGTTTCCAATCTTTATTTTTAGGTCTGGCTAATATTTTTCCCGTCAACTTTTTGGAAAGATTTCTATATCCTTCCTCACAGTTTCTGTACTCTCTTCCTCATTTCAGAGGAAATCTCTAGTTAGTGAGTCCTACCTGGGGTAACAGACTCAGAGAATTCTCAACACAATCAGGAAATCCCAGAGCAAGTGATAGTTAAAAAAAAAAAAAAAAAAAGAAAAGCTATATATAACACTTCAATTAGTGAAGACTACCATTATTTTTCTGCATTAAATTCAAGTTACTTTCTGATTTATATAAAAGAAAATAAATTGTTCTTTTCACTAAAGTTGTGACTGTGGCTGGAACTCAGAAAAGAAAAAAATACTACTACTTGGGGAAGGTGTATGTGTGTTGAATGATAGTCCCTTATCTGATGGAAATTGAGATATTCCTGAAAAATTTTAAAGTAACATCAAAAGAAGCATATACTTTAAAATGTTGACAAATAGATCTTATTTCCAAATTCATTTTGAAGTGTAAAATGGAATTCTTGGGGGAATTTCACTGGATGAAAATTTTCTTCCTTAGAATTCTGCTCTTCCCCCTGGTCTGCTTCTCTCAGCAGCCAGCTGAAAGACATTCTGTCCTTTCAAAGTTGTTTATTATTATTATTATTATTATTATTATTATTAATTGTTATTATTAAATAATGGAGAGACTGATAATCATTTTCAATCTGTTTTTCCTTCCTTCCATAGCAGTAGAACCCATGATTTGTTTTTCTGAACAGATGCCTGCAAAGAATAAAAACTTTATTTTCAATTGTTCTTTGTAATCAAGTATACTCTCAAGTGTACCTATGAACTGGAGGATTTGAGCAGAAGTGTTGGGTCCAGTTCTGGGGACCTGGAAATCAGATTTAAAAGATTGTGAGATATCACACCTTATTTTCCTCCAAGTCTCTACCTAATTCCTGGTGGAATGAGAAGCTCCATCCATCCTGGCTTATAATGTGGTTCTGGAAGTGTGTGGGGGGAGGGTGTCACAAATTGTGGAACCAAATGTTACATGAACCCAGGGTCTCTGACATCCCAGAAATATTATCCTATTTTCCTACTGCTTCAGGCAGATTTCCTCTGACATTTGGGCCTTAAAGAAAGTGAACTCTTGCTGGGTGTGATGATGCACACCTATAATCCCAGCAACCCTAGAGGCTGACACTGGAGGATTGCAAATTCAAAGCCATCCTCAGCAACTTAGTGAGGCCCTTAGCAGCTTAGAAAGACCCTATCTCAAAATAAAAATAAATAAATAAAAGGTCTGGGGATGTGGCTCAGTGGTTAAGCATCCCTTGGTTCAGTCTCCAGAACCACAAAAAAAAAAAGAAAAAAATAGAAAAAAAAGAAAAGAAAAGAAAGAAAGAAAGAAGAAAGAAAGAAAGAAAGAAAGAAAGAAAGAAAGAAAGAAAGAAAG
>JAJEJO010002095.1:679859-736185 GCA_020662805.1 Glaucomys volans | reverse complement strand
AAGAAAGAAAGAAAGAAAGAAAGAAAGAAAGAAAGAAAGAAAGAAAGAAAGAGGAATCATGCCTTATTTAATCGATCATTACACAGAAACAAGCTTTGGAATGACAATAATGGAAACATATTACAAGTACAATTCTGTGTTTTCCAACATGGTGGCTCTAGACATATGTGGCTCTTCAAATTCAAGTTGACTAAAGATAAATACAATTTTAAATGCCATTGGTCAGATACCCCTAATCACAATTTGTGGGCCCCACAACCCCCTGTATCTAGTGCTACTCTACCAGACAACAGGGAAATTATTTCATCCATTACAGGAATTTCTATTCAAGTGAACTGATCTTGAGGGCAAACCCAAGGTTAATATTCATTATAACCAAACTGATATTACTAAGAGTGTTTTACTTATTTTTTCTAAATACCATACATATTGTGTTAGAAGATAATTCAAACAAATTAGTGTAAAGAAAAAAGAACAATAAAATTAAAGATAATTAAATAATTAAAAGACGGCAAGAAAGAACATAACTGTCCCTGGCATGGATAGAAACAAATTGTAGTTTATCCTGAGCCTAAAATGCATAATTATGAGCTCTTCCATCCCTCAAGTTTTCACACTGATTATCTGAGGTGAAAGTGAACATCAAGAATGCCTAATGAAGTTGGATTGAGGATATACCTCATTGTAGAGCATTTGTCTAACATGTGTGAGGTTGTGGATTCAATCCCATTACTGCCAAAACAAACTAACTAACTAACTAACTAAAATATACATGAAAATGTCTAAAGTGAAAAGAAGGAGAGATGAAGATGAAGAATAATGGTTAAAATTCCTACAGTAGTGAAAGTTGGGAGGGGCAACTGCACATAGCTGTATTTGGGACAATGGAGACATCCAAACTTATTTTATTGATATCAATCTTATCTCTCTTCTATTTCTTTTTCATTTTCTTTCTATATGAAGCCTTATGTCTCTGTTTTCTAACTAGTTCTTGGACCTGAGGAATACGACATGCAGGGACCTACAAACATTTTCCCTATGAAAGATTTTTCATTTGCAAGGTGTAAGGCATTTTCACAAAGAGCAAATGTATGATTTAAAAATGTTTCAAAAATATTTAATTTAAAAAGTCATCAGTGTGCTACCATTTTGTTCTTGTTTTTTTTTTCCTCAGAGATGTCTAGACTACCTTTCCTTTCTTTCTATTGAGTTGGAGACTTTCTATTTTTAATCATGCAGACTTCTTTCCATGAGACCTCAGTTGAAAATGTTTTCAAAAAACAATATAGTTTATTTTGTTAAATAAGAAGTGTTTTAAAACTGAAGACTTGTTTACTCAGGGTTTTTCCCACTTTTTCTTATTACAAGGGTAATTTTGCCAAACCTCATTCATAGGAGAATGGATTGGACATTTAGAATGTTATTAGTGGGATCTAGGATGCAGAAAACTCTTCCCAAGTCCTCATGTGTTTATGATTCAAGAGATCGAAACCTTTTTTCCCACACCATTTTCTTATTAGTTACATTAACTCTGTTGGTGCATTTGTGTCTAAATGCCACCCTACTCCATCCATGTCTTTCAACCTTGGAAACCATCAGTGGTGTGATGGAAATCACACAGAAGTGGAAAGGGTTGATTCCAAGGACTGCATCCTATGAAGGATAGGACACTGTAAGTAGATTAGTCTTCCTCAGACTCCACAAAATGAAATCTGGATAATTTATCTCCTAGCAGCATTGTGAGAAGAAAGCAAAAAATCTTATGGACTATATCAGGTACACGGAAGTTAACCAGTAAGTGTGCATACACAAAAGCCACATAAATCATCACATAGAGATAGGCAGGAGCTAAAAAGGGAAGGTAGTTGTGAACAAAGTCATGTGTTTGAGAATTTTCTTTTCTGTGTGAAAATCTAGTCTAGAATTTCCAGAATGGCTTTTTGAGAAATAGTGCTCCAGAAGGGAAAGTGGGATTCTCTGTTCAACAACATTTTAAAAATTCTTCCAGGGATGAAAAAATTTTAAAATATACTTAAACCATAATATTCTGGGATTATTTGGATGGGTAATGCTTTCATTACTTAATACATATACAAAGAGTTTATTACATAATACAGTTTGGGAAATACTTATAGTAAGTATATAAACTTCTTATAAATGAAATTTTACCATTTATTTGAAACTGGGCTTCAGATAACAACACAGCCTAGGCAAGTATTTGAGTGCAGTACTGGGAGAGCAGTGCCTGGAGTCCTGAACCACAAAGTCTGGAGTGTTTGTCAGCTTTACATCACTGTGAGAGAATATCTGAAAGGGATTAACCTAAAGGAGGAAAGATTTATTTTGGATCAAATTTCAGAAGTTTCAGTCCATGGTCACTTGTCTTGGTTTCTTTAGCTCTGCAGCAAGGCAATCCATCGTGGCAGAAGCACATGACAGAGGAGAGCTGCTCAGTTCATGGTGACCAGGAAGCTAAGGGAGAAAGAGAATGTGGCCAGGGCACCAATATTCACCCCAGGGCCATGACCCCTGTGACCTACTTCCTCCAACTACATCCCAGCTACTAAAGTTTCTAAGACCACCCCAAAGTCCATTAAGTTATGAATCCATAAATGGATTAATCCATTCATTAGTCAGCCTCTATGATCTAGTCTCCTTCCAAACAACCCACCTATGAATACTGCACATTATGAATCAAGACTTCAATGCATGAGCTTGAGGGGAACATTTAAAATTCAAACTGCAGGGTGCAGTGGTTCACACCTATTATCCCAATGGCTTGGAAAGCTGAGGCAGGAGGATTGCAAGTAAAAAACCCGTCTCAGCCACTTAACGAAGCCCTGAACAACTTAGCAAGACCCTGTTTCAAAATTTAAAAAAAAAAAAAAAAAGCGCGGGGGGTGTGGCCCTGGGTTTCAACCCCACTACAAAAAAAAAAAAAAAAAAAAAAAAAATCCACAGCTGTGGTTGTGGCTTAGTGGTAAAGCACTTACCTAGCATGTGTGAGGCACTGGGTTTGATTCTCAGTGCCACTTTAAAAAAATAAATTAAATAAAGGTATTGTGCCCATATACAACTAAAAAATATTTTTTATAAATGAATAAATTTAAAAAAATTTAAAAAGTCCAAACCATAAGAGCTGGAAACAAATACCTGGCATTTCCATCAGTAAGTTAGTGGTAATTTATATAACAATAGAAAATCAGTACAGTGGTGAACATGAATTTGGATCTCAGTCTGTCTTCCAGGTTTACATTCCAAACCCCTGTGATATCAACCTTTAAGAGATGCAACTTGGTGTCTGGTATTCTATAAGATACACTGGTGGCCCCTAATAATGGTTTGACTTATGCCTTTTTAACTCTACAATGGTGTTAGAAAATGGGGATAAATTCTCTCCTGCAACCTCTTATGAGGGCACTAATCCCATTTGTAAAAGTGGTCGTCTCATAACTCAATTACTACCTAAAAGATGCATCTCTTCGTAGTGTTGCTTTGGGGATATATTTCAACCTGAATATCAGAGAGGAGAGAAGCATTCAACTCATAGCATAGTAATATCTGATATGAATATTGTCTTCTTTGGCTTTTTGTTTGTTTCTCATTCCCAACATAGTGAATTTAGGGAAACAGGTCAATTGTATCAGATATAAGTTGGAAGTAACGTAAAATTTCTTGGTTCTGGTTCTGTCCTTGCTTCCCTGAATGACCTCAGGAAATTCACATATTGCCACCTTTCTCAGTTTTCTTTACGGCATTCAGGGTATTTTATTTAATTTCTAACATGAAGTTGAATCAATCCATTGTACCACACAATGATGATCCATTAAAGACTTCTCTTAAAAGACAGGTATTTATAAGTTTTTATCTAATGTGCCTAAAATCCATTACAAACCTTACTTCATGAGTGCCTACTCAGTACAGAGTACTATCAATCTTCACCAATTCCTTAAATATTGATTCTTCATCTCTCTTTTAACAAGCAGAAATAAAAGCAAGTGAATTGCATGATTTCTCTTTGACCATAAAGCAAAAACTCAACAAGTTCTGATTTATGGGGCTGTTCGATAAATTCTGGCTTCTTCTGGATCTTCAAATCCATATTCATGGGCTTCCCATCTCCAATATGTTAAGGAACAAAAGAAAATGTCAGATGATTTCAATAGTGTGTTTTTTTTTCTTTTTATTCTGCCAGAGGATGCCATGTCAAATCCAGCTATCAGAAAAAAACAAAACAAAACAAAAAAAAAAACAAGGCAGGTCTCCCTCTTTAAGCTTGGCTTTCATTTAAGGAACTGTGCTTCTAAAATTAACATAATTTTAAATTTATCTTTTTGAACCTCCATCCCCTATAGATGTATCTACCAAGAATGTAGGAACATTAATCCTCTCCTGTCAGCCTTCCCCTCTAAACATACATTGCAAAGAACTGCTAATTTCATTTTCTTTCTGTTTAGTTTCATCTCTTCCTTCCTGGGATTTCTGTTTGAAAGAGCTTTTAACAGTCTTCTCTCACATATGGTGCATATGCTAGTGGAATAGGCAAACCAGCTTGAATAAAACAAGAATAAAAATAAACCACACGGAACCGAGCTCCAAACTTTATGGGAGGTCTTCAATGGGGCTGTTTTTCTTTGTTTTCTTTCTTTTTTTTTTTTTCTTCTTTTTCTTCTCTTTTTCTTTTGCACATACCAAGTAATGCTGTTTGGAACCAGAGGTCCAATCCTCCCAGATACCCAAAATCAGTAAGAAAGATGACACTATTCTGCAGATCAAAGAGTCAAACCAGACCTACGAGTTTTGGGAAGTTCTTCATTTTAGGAGATTTGCAGGGACTTTCCCTGAACAAAACCTTTTCCGCAAAAGATGAGAATTATAGGACGTGCTTTTCTAAAAGAGGAAGTTGACAACTTCTTTTTGACACTGTATTACAACAAGACAGACACTGAACATAGTAGGCCATGTAGTGAAGAGTAAATCCCTTAAAGCCAAATATTTAAGTCTTAGCTACTCAAGAAGCTATAGAAATAAAATGGTGTTCTCTAGTGAAATCCCTGTGGCATTATCTTCCTGCTGAATGTTTTCAAAACATGCTGAGAAGTCTGCATCCCTAAGGATTACTTTTCTCTAGTTGATTTATATGTTTACACATGTTCAACTACCCATTGTAGTGTCTGTTAGAAGAGAAAATTTGTACCATGCATGTGGGTTTGAGTCCAGGTGATTTGCCAGAGTGATTCAAGATGTGTCTGTGGGAAGCTTTAGTCTCTGCAGGGTTTTTCAGCCTGTGGAAAGGGAGAAGAAAAATTTCAATAGAAAGAAAAAAATGTGTGCTGAGTAACGATCCTGGTTGAAACTCACGCAACTTTGGAAGTCTGACAATGTCTCTGCTCTTTTAAAAAGAATCAATTGACTAATCAAAGAATGCCAGGTATGCACACACAGGTAGGACACACAGGTATTGGAGTGAGTTCTATGCAGTGCGTAATGCTCATGGTGTGCTGAGACGAGACAGTAAATGGATTCACCAATATGAACAAAGTCACCCTGTTTATCATTGCTTTTCAAGCAACCATGGAAACGATTGAGGCTTCAAAGAGGAGATGGAAAGCAACCTGGCAGTGAAGGGACCTTCACTATTGGGAGGATGCAGAGATTGAAAAGGCTATGCCAAGAACTGAGTGTGCAAATAACAGGGAAAAAATAGCAGAGGTTGTATGTCAAGTGTGGCAGGAAGACTTCCTGTATGGCAGGACACAACTTCCACTTGAATTTTGGATTAACTAGGACAGGGATGGCAAACTCTAGTTCCTTAGAGTACAAAAGAGTTAATGTAAATTACAAAAGCAACCTGGGGGAATATTTCTTAGAGGCACTCACTTTATTTTAATATTGTTGCATTTTAAAGAAGTAGAAATATTCTTCACTTCCATAAAGAAATTCTCTACTTTTAAAATTGGCTCTAAGTAATATTTCTTTGGTTAAAAAAAAGAGTAATGGTATGAGATGAAACTATCATTGACACTGATCTTCTAACCATGGGACACTGAGGCAGAGGAGCCTGCCTGGATTCCTGCTCTGCAGGGACAACTCTTATCGGTGGTTCGATCTTTTGAACAACACTTTGCAAAGTCAGGCATTGCACACTTGAAGCACAATTGCCTTGTCAGCCACCAGGATGGAACTTCATGTTGAAGAGAAGGTGCTTGGTTGGGATGGCAAAGGGAAGAGCTTTTACAAGTTAATGGAACTATTCTTCAGGGTTCAGTTCGTGGTTCCAGATTGAGATTCTTACACGAAGACTATATTTGATTTATTTGGTAAATGCTAAATCCATTCTATTTGCATAGTATGTTCTCTAAAGCATTTTCAATTGGAACTGATTCTACATTTGAGAGTGAAAGAAGAATGTACTCTGGCAAGCCGATGTTTCCGCCTGTGTAGAGCTGCTTAACGGGGGTTGACAAACACCCATCTTGGCCCTTCAGCATTTTCCTGTGTGCTGAATGGGCTTCAGAAGCATAGATCACTTTTATTGCAGAATGCAATATGTTTGACAATAAACTTTTAAGCTCTATTTATTGGGCTACACATATGAAACCATTACCTTCTTGGCTAACACCAATGCCTTATCTAATGGGAAAGATAAAGAGTGATTTCAGTGAGAAAGTTTAAAGAGCATTTGACACTTGGAAGAAAGAAGTAATCAAATCACCTAATATTTTTTCCTCTGGTGTGCCTGACATTATAATATTGATTGATACTGCCTTCTTCACATCTCATACATAAGCATGTTGTCTCTTTGTGTGCATTGTGAGCTTTGAATAATTGTTTCCTTGGCATTAGAGGAACAGAATTTACTGCCTGAGCAGAAAATATCTGATAATTGCAGAAGATTTCAGAAGGACAGTGAAAGGGAGAAAAAAAAAAACCATTTTAGATGCTACAATATTTAAAACTGAATGATGATTACTAGATAATTTATGAGCAGTTGGCCTCATTTAAATATAGATCTGACAAATGGGGAGTATATTTTAATGCTAGATGGGAGGTAAAAGGCATATAATGCTTCATTATTTCCAATATATTTTTACCTTCACAGGATCATTGGATACATAAAATAGCACTGTTAACCCTGGTGGGAAAATTGTGTGTGTGTAAAAGATGGGTTCAGAAATTATCATCTCCATCTCACAAATGTGGTCATTTAGGTGAAATTGAATGATGTTCCTATGGTTCCACAGCTAGGTAGTGGCAGATCTGAGTCTCCTGACTTCCTACCCACAGTGATTTTTATTGCAATAATAAATATCTTCACCTTGCCAGTAACCATTAGATGCATGTCCCATTGTGTGATTATGTTTCTACCAATGATATATAAGGAATTATGCCCATTCCCTGACTATTCTAAAATAGTCTTTCAAAACTGATGCTCTTGTCAAAGTGATTGGTTCAAGATGGACATAGAGAGCTAAGTATAGCCTAAGGGTTTTGTTTTGTGACTGGAGGAGGAAACATGTTCTTTTTCATTCAAAAACACAAATGAGAAAATGAGTGCATTGGCCCCTGCAGTTATTGCAGCCACTCTGAAGACACACATGGTCTGCTTTGAGATGAACTTGAATCCTGGCAGAGTGAGAAGGAGTTGCCACTGAGAATAGAAAGCCAGATAAATAGTGTAGCTACTGAAGTAAGCCTTGCTTGACCTTGTTTTTCCTTTTTAACTCAATAGGTTAAAAAACAAATTGACTCTTTCTGTAGCACAGCCAATTTTGCTGGTGGTTTCTATTATTTATATCTGAAAGAACTCTAAATGATGCACAAAAGCCACATTTGCAGAAAGCAAATTTCACACTCTCACTTTATTTCAAGAAAAACTTTAGACTGAGTGAGAGATATTTACAAGCATCATTGAGTAAATTCACTCAGGCTATACCCACATATTTTCAAAATGTTGATACCTAGAAGAGAAAGTCAAAGTTTTCTGGGATTCTAGTTTAAGAAATGAGTTTGGGCCCATGTATCAGGTTGTACAGAACATGGAATCGAACTGGAAGACATTTTCAATGTTGTCTTTCATAGCCCAGGGCTGGTGTCACTCCAGGAAGTGGGAGCTTCCTGAGGAATGAAAGCCAGTACCGTTGGTACAGACATAATACGCTCACTGTGGGGACACTGTCAGGGCAAAGGTGAAGTTCATACTGGTTACTTTAATAGCAGTTTTCATTATCCCAGGGAGGTGAAGGCCTGGCAGGTGAACAGAAAGGACATTAAGGCTATGACATAGGAGCACAGAAGACAGATTCATTTGTGAGCATTTATATATGTTATTTCAGATTATTGGGTCCTTTGTGGAAGGTTTCAAGAACCGTAAAGGGGCTATGATTTTACCTTACGTGCAGGTTAAGGAGTTAGTATGGCACAATGTTCATAGAAGTCATTAGACTCCAGTGTGAAAGACAAAGGAGTTAATTAGTCAGTGAAAAATAATCAACATGAGCATCAATTAACCTGTTCCCAGGTGCTATAGGGATAATGCAGATAGATAGTGGGTTCCCATCACACCTGTGGAGTGCTGACTTGGAAGCCAAAGATGTTTTATAGATTAGTAACAAAATCTGACTTCAGGTCTGAAGGGAGGTACTACAACTTATTTTTTTTTTAAATGAGAGGTCTTGTTTTTATTATTTTTTCAAATTTTTTAAATTTTGATTCGTTGTACACAAATGGGGTACAACTATTGTTTCTCTGGTTGTACACAAAGTAGAGTCACACCATTTCCATAATCATACATGTAGATAGGGAGTAATGATGTTTGTCTCATTCTATTATTTTTCCTTCCTCCACCCCCTCCCCATTTTAGACACTAACTTATGTTTTTATTTTAGACTATGTTTCCAAAGATGTTTGGATAGCAAACTATTAAGATGTAGTACCTCCCACCCACATAAAAGGTGGTAAAATCAAAGATAAAATAAAAAATAAAATAAATTAAAAATGAGTTAGTGTCTATAATGACTAATATTAGCAGTCAACTTGACTGGATTAGAGGATACCTACACGGTTATTAAAGCATTACTTCAAGATGTGTTCACAAGGGTGTTTCTAGAGGAGACTGGCATGTGAGTTTGTGGAATAAGTGAGATTCACCCTAAATGTAGGTGGGCACCATCTAATTAGCTGATGGCCTAGACAGAACAAAAAGACAGAGGAAAGGTAAATGTCTCCCCCGCAACTTTTTTTTTTTTTTCCTGAAGCTGAAATACCCTTCTTTTCCTAATCTTGAACATTAGAATCCAGTTTCTCCCATTTGGGACTTACAGAACTGCACAAGCTCTCCAGAGGTCTTGGAACTTCAGCCTCAGACTGTGAGTCACACCATGGGTTTCCTTGGTTCTGAGACTTTTAGACTTGGTCAGAGATAGGATAATGGCTTTTTTCAGTCTCTAGCTTGCCAGTGGCCTATCATGGGACTTAATCTCAATAACCACAAGAACCAATTCCCCTAACTAATCACCTTTATATGCCTATCCTATTATCTATCTATCTGTCTGTCTATGTATCCATTCACCCATTCATTCACATATCCCTCTGGAGAATCCTGACTCATACAATGTTTCTGCTCAAAGATATATGGAATTGCCACAAGTCTGGGAAAACTGTACCACTGCAGGTTTTCACAGTGTTTTGGAATCCAACCTCAAGCTGCTGGGTGTTTAATTATTTTAGTTTGCACATTAAAAAAATATCAAGCCCTTTGTAACACCAAGTATAGGAATAAAAAAAACCTATGAGTCTGAACTGATATAAATGAATGGCTAAATAAATTAATATATTGGAACAGGAGATGAATTGCCCTTGTAGAAAAATTTGAGATAATTTATGGAGGTGCTCTCAAAGAAGGGGAGCATAATTCTATAGATCTAAGGTATGGGTTGAATAGAGTTTCTTCCTTCCAAAGTACACAGAAGAGGGAGGGAAGGGTAGATGTTCACTGGGGGAACCTGGATAAATATTACCTCATCAAGGGGAAGAAGGCCAATATCAACAGTCACATCATATTGACAGTACGTGCCCTTCGTGTGACATGATGAAAACGGAACTTCACTGCTGAGGTTTTCCACCCCACAACCCACAACCACAACTTATCATGAGAAGAACATAAAAAAAAATTCAGTGACAGGAAAGACATTCTGGTGCTCCTCAAAACTCTCAAATTCCTCAAAATGACAGAAGTCTATGAAACGGCCACAGCCACAATGAATGTAAATAGATCTGGCTACTAAATGTCATGTATTCTTGCTGGATCCAAGGACATAAAAGGACATTAAGTTAAAATGAAGAAAGTCTAAGCATATTTTGGACATTAGTTAATAATCATGCATTGATATCATTTTATTATTATAACAAGTTTATCATAATAATGAAAAATTAAAATGGGAAAACTGGATATATGGAAACTTTCTACAGTAGCGTTCCAAATTTTTGGTAGATCTAAACTGTTCTAAAAAATAAAATATATTGAAAATATAATGAACCTTTCTAAACCCTATCTATTCCATCCACAGAAACATACATGTATACAACACAGGTATGGTAATGTTTATAGTATCACTATTATGATCAAGGTAGAACTAGAAATAACTGAAAAATATTTCAGTTATGTAATGAATATATATAAACATATATAATATTTTGTTATATTTATGGTGAAACTCTAAGGTAAACCTTGAGAATAATATAGGAGTGTTATCTTACCTTTTGAATTGAAATTCTATTTTTAGTTGGAATTTCCTGAAATGGTGGGTGGGATATGACAACAAATAGAAGAAGACAAAGAAAAGAAATGACAGTGGTTTAGAGTTGCCCAAGATTAGGGAGGGTAACCCAGTCATCCTGTCTTTCTTGCAAGAGCGTAATAGCACCATAGGGGCACCTCCTCTCGTAAATGTAGAATGGCTAAAGGTCCCCTTGTAGTGACAGCCAACTAAGTAACCATCTTTCCCCAAAGTGTTTACACAACTCCTGTTACTTATACCACAAGTCTGGGATGTTTGCAATAAATCCTGAGTGTCTTTCATCAGCAAGAATGCTTACTAATGCTACATGAAAAATGGCTCAAGACCCAGCCTAATAACAATTCTGGCTCTGTACTGGTTACCAGGGAGAACCCCACTTGAGAATCAAAGGTAGATGTAGGATTACAGAAACTGCAGAACAGTTTAGAGACACCTCTGTCCTTGTCCACATTAAGGTTGTCTTGTTCCTATACCTACTGACCTGTGAGAAATAAGATGAGCCCTATTTAGAAAAGTAAAAGCATTCTGAGATTCAACAATTAGCACATGTGATACTTGGAATTAATAAAAAAATATTAGGCACACAAAAATTAAGATCAAGAGAAAATAAAAAACAAATGACCCAGTTATTGGAGTTATCAGCCATGACTTCAAAATAACTGTAGTTGATATGTTCTAGAAAATGGGTGATGTGGTAGATAATTTTCTCCCAGAGAGTTGGAGCCAGTAAAGCAGAATGAAATGGACTCTCTAAACCTAAAAAACAAAACAAACAAACAAAAATCATAATAATTGAAATTCAAAACTCAATAGATGAGTTAAATTATAATCTTCAGAGATGAACAGACAAGTAGAAAATGAGCTCCTTGAAAAGTTACAACCTGAACAAAATGGTGATGAACACATCAAAGGACCTAAGAGTTTCGAAGGGTTGGTGACAAATGCAGTGTATTTGAAGTCTCAGAAATATGGAAGAGTCAGAATGGAGAAGAAACAATATGTCAGAAGAAGTGGAGAATCTCTCACAACTAAAGAAAAATATTAGCTTACAAATGTGTTAGCTTACAAATTCTGCTTCAGCCCCCAAAGAATAAATATGAAAACCATCACACTTAACTGCATTAGAGTACTACCTCCGATTTTCTATGTCAAAGAACAAACACTGTGAACAGCCAGAGGGGAAGGAGAAAGTTCGCTGTTTCATGTCAGCCACAATCTGCATCAAACATGGCAACAGAAATAAGGAATGCTAGGAGGAGTGGAATCGCTGTTATTATTAGTTCTTAAGATGATGCAATAAGTTACTTAAAAGTCACAACCAAATATAGCATTTGTAGATGCATGAAAAGTGAAAATTCCTCATCAGTAAATTCACACTGAAGTAAATGCTAAAAAGAAATTTTTCCAGGCATTGGGAGTGATCTGAAAAGGTTAGTAGAAATGCATCGAAGAATAAGAAGCAATAGTAAGGGTAAATGGAGAGGCAGATACAAATATACAAAACTATACCGAAAAGCTAAAATACAACTATAATAATAATGAGAAGGTGAAGGAAGATCAGTTATGAACTATAATAGCTACAAAAAAGAAAAAAGATTGAAAAAGACATAAGGAATTAAAAGAAAAAATAGAACTTTCATGGTTTAAAAAGTACATGATTATTTATGAAAAAATCCAAACTCATCCAGAAAGTGGACGTGAAACTTAAGTAAATTGAGTATTTTTTGAATATGTCAGTATATGAAAGTATATTGTATTCCACATACCAGGACATAAATGTTAGAAAATTATGTGTAACAATATATTATTATGATAGCATAAGAACAGGATACATAGAAATAAATCTTTAGAAAAAAAGGTGTGAATGTTTTACATATGAGACTTAAATTTGAGAGAAACTAAGAGAGCCTATATGGAGTGTTTATCATGTTAAAAATCTGGAGGACAGTATCATCAATTTATCAGTTCTTCACCAGTGGAATTCAACATAGTCACAATAAAAACTTTCAGAGGGTTTTGAATGTTTTGCACGTGGACATCTTCCTTTTTCTTTCTGGTTGTGTGGATGTGTGTAAACTGATAATCTCATCTTATAATGTGCATGGAAATGAAAAGGGCCAAAATAATCAGCATAATCTTAAAGAATAACAAAATCGGACAAGTTACTGTATCAGATATCAGGACTTATGGCAAGGCTACAGAATGAACAGGTGGTACTGGAGTCACTATAGACATGTAGATCACTGAAGTGGCATGGAGGCAGGAAACATTCACATGTCTGTCATTACCCGATTTGTTACAAAAGCTATTCTGAAGTGCTCTCGGGAAGGATTTTGCTTGTTTTATTTAAATAAACAGAGCTGAATCAGTTGGGAAATTAAAAATCCATATGGGAAAAAAAAAGAAATGAATCTTGACCTTGTCATACACTAAAAGAAGAAAACTGTGGATTACATTGAAGAAGAAAACCTCTTCATGACTTTAATAGGCAAAAATTTCTTACATAGGACAAAAAGCATCAACCATAAATCATTAAATGACAAAAATGGAGAACATTGAAAGGAAGAACTCCTGTTTGTCAAAAGACAGTATTAGTATAGTGAAAATCAGGTCACTGTGTGGGCAGAAACACCTCTTATATACCTAAAATAGACTTACATTGCAAAATACACACAAAAAAATCTACCCAAGACAGCCCAAAATAATAAAAGTAAGCAAAATATCTCAAAGACATATCACAAAAGAGAACATATGAAGATCAATAGGCATGTGAAAAAATATTCAGTGTTATAATAAATAATGCAAATTAAACCCACACAATCTACAGAAGATCTTAAATGAGAAAACATTGACCAAGTCAAATGTTTACCGAATGTGAATACAGGACTTTTCATCCTCTATTAGTTGGCATGTGATTTAGTAAAATCAGGAAAATCTTTTGGCAAACTGTACTAAAGCTAAAAACACACATATTTGCTTATATATAGTTTCCACTCCTAGTTGTATGCTCAACAAAATTGCTTACATATGACTAACTAAAGTCATTTATAAGAGGGTTCACAGTAGCTTTATTTGTAATAACCTTAAACTGAAAGCCACTCAGAATGCCTGCTAACAGTCAAATGGATAAACCCACTCTGGTAGAGCCCTATAATGGATACTATTCACCAGGGAGAGGGAGCAAACTACTGCCATACAAAAGAAGGTGGATGAATCTCAGGAACACAGAATTGAACAAAGGAATCATAAACAAGGGATGACATACAGCATTATGGAATAGGTTTACTAGGAGGAGGCATCAAGAGTGCCAGTGTGCATGTGTATTCTATCTTGAACTACAAGATAGTTACATGTTAATTAGCAATATTAAGATTTTATATAGTATGTTAAATTTCAATCAAATCTTGTTAAAAAAAATGTGTCCAATTCATTGTTACTAATCCATTTGAGGTATATTTTATATTCCTGCCTGGTATATTCAGCAATAGAGAAGTAAAAAGTATGTTTTTGAGATAAAATAGTAACAGATCTGATAGGAATGAGATCTCTTTGTTTAAATCCACTTGAGGCAGTGAACCCCACTAATTGCTCCTTGGGTCCTTGGGATCCATAAAGGCCATTGGCAAGGATGCAATTAACATGGCCAGAAATCTACTAGTGGGGTGGTGAGGGCCCAGTCAGAGAGCTCAGAGGTAGCCTAGGCTTCAGCTCCAGAGGCCAGGTTCCCCAGACAGTTACAGGAAGCAAAGAAGGGAGGGGAAAGAAGGTGTTGTCTTTCCTGAGGAGATCATCTCTGTGGGAACTTTAGCTCAGGGACTTCCATGTCTCTGCTTGCTAACAATAAATGAACTTACCCAGACATGCATGCTTTGCCACCCACAGGTGTGCCCCAAGCCCTTTTATCAGTAACACTCAGACAGGGAGAAAGCTGTGGTCACTTCATCAGTGGTGGATGTGCTACCAGGTTAGCTGGGAACATGGCAGCAATTCAGAGGATGCAGAGAAACAAAAAAGTATTTACCACTATTGGAATTTGTCTTGACACATGTTAATACTCCATTCTCATGCAAAGTGACATAGGAGAATGCTTCTTGCTCTAGACGAGTAAGAAAACTGGGTGATGTTTTAGAAAACCTGGAATATATAAGCCTTGCACTCAGGAAGCAGGCTTAGCCTAGGATGAAGTCATACTTTGTAAATATCCATTGTCTCATTTCCTCCTCTTCATAAACAGGTAGATCTTGTCTTTCTGTGAGGGGAAGTAGCATGGTGAATCTGGATCAGCCAGTAGATTACAACAAAACAAAAACCTGGTTGAGTCCTGCTGTGGGTGAGGACTCTCTAACTTACCATGTCAACTGCTGTCCTTCCAATAAGTTTTATGGTTCGGGAGGATCCAAGAAGCAATGGGCATTGTCTACTGCCTGAAATGGACTTGCACACAGAAACCTCTTTGCTAAACTTGTCTGTTTTATTTGCTCTCAAAAAACAAACTTTTCTTTTGGGACTAGGTAGGAATATAAATGGATATACTGCAAATGGTCAGGACTCCCTAGCCTAAACTTAGGTTTTTTCATTTATAAAATAACAAAACTAATTACACAACAATGAACTCATTTTACAATGGTTATGAGTACAAATGAGATAATAAGTGTGGAAATATTTTTAAACTGGAAGCGACAATAAAAACATTAGAAATCAATAGCTTATAAAACCAGATATTTTAATTTGTATCAATGGAAGTTCATTTTGACTTGTAGGTAGGTATCTGTATAGCTGTCATGAACTGTAAAGGAAAAAATAGCCACGAACTTTTGATATCACTTGGAGACACTCCTTCTTAATTTCCTCAAAGCACATTTCAGGGTGTCTAGTATATAAGTAATGCTCAGCAGATTTTAGGTGTCAGTATTTATTGAATCAAAGTCTAAATTAAATTTTAAAACATCTTTTTTTATTAGACAGATGTTATTTGAACTGCGATACTGAAAGAGTTAGAAAACTGAATTTAAATACCTACTTTGGAAGAAAGTGTTACAAGAAATTTGCTTCATGGGAAACACTTTGTCCCTTCGTCCCCTTGAATTGAGTTGTGCAGATTGAGTATATTTCTTATCAAGGTCCTGTGTTTTACCTAATAGAAAAAAAGAACACTTCTTTTCTAAAGAAAGTTTCTTCTTTGAAGAAATTTCTTGCATGATTATAAGGTAATATATTTGGTCATCAAGAATTATGGGAAATTTGATGAATTTTCAAATGACAGTAAAATTGATTTATTGTATATTAAGATGATTGTGGCAAAAAATATATCTTGTTACTACTCTCCTATGTTGCTCTCCTTTTTAATTACTCCCCTTCCACCCATCACAGAAAGACAAATGCTAACTTGCTGGTTTAGGGTAAATAACTAAAGCCCAGAGACAGAGAATTTTTGTGTGTTTTGATAAAAGTTAAAAATAATTGTTTCTAGATTTCTTGCACCATAGATGTTATCAGTTCAGACCTGATAATTTTGTTCAGAGAGGTTAACTTACACCTGACCTTGGGCTTCTTTAAAAGCTGACTCTCACAGGACATATACTTTTTTTTCTATCATCGAAATCATGTGTATTGATCATATTGCATGTTTTCTATTGGTCCCTTCAATTTCATTCTCCACCCTTCTCCATTCCATGCTGTTTTCTAGAAGTCAAAATTGTATGGATTTATTCAACTGGAATCCCTCGTCTTCTAGCTTACTCTTGGGAATAGTCATGGAGAGCACTGGCAGAACATTGGAAAGTGGGAATAGAGTGAAATAGTAATACTGGGAACTTCTTCCCAAGCTTTTCAACATGCTGACTCACAGGTTGGGATTAGGTGTGTTTTCCATAATCAAGGCACCTGTTAGGTACCTATCCTACCACTGTTTATCTGGACCCTATGATCAATCTCTCCATTTTTTCTTCAATTTTAGGAGTACAAACAGTTCTGACTGTTGTTAACTGAGAATATTTCATAATCATTTGTAATCATTTCTTTCATTATATTTCATTAGAATTCCCTCAATGAGCATGACATCTCTTTCTTGATGAGACTCTGATCCTATCTGTGTATTATACTGGGTATTATAAAAGATCGAGAATATGACCAAAAAATGAGACTTAAGAGACTGCTCTAGATAATTTAAAAGTCACAAATAAAAGGTCAAGGAATGTGCTATATTACTCAATGCAAATGTATTAGTTCAAACATCAGGGAGGTCTCAAACACAGGAATCATTAGAAAAACTATTCGTTAGATCTCAGAATAATAATATCATTTCAGGAAAGTCCCCCCTGATCTTTAAACAGAAAATCAAGCTATCAGATTTTCTAATGGCATGGGAACATATGTAATTTGTATCTGTAGGTGAGATTTTACATGTGTTTCTTTGATTATTTAATTCACATTAGTTTTGCCCTTGGATAATAAGTTCTTTAGAAAAAGAAAACATCTGCTTTTTAAATTTTTTTTCTTATAACTGTAACTCCCACACACTGTACATCTGTACGGTAACATTAAATATCTCCCTGGGGAATCTTTCTCTATAGAAAAATATATATATGCACACACATATATATACACATACACACACACATATACACATACACACATACACACACACACACACACACACACACATATATATATACATACCTACAACAAGTTTTATATTTTTGACCAAGTTCTTCCTAGGAGTAGATGGATCAATAGTAAGTGGCTTTTGGTCCTTATCCAAATCATAATTACAGAATCATTAAGGATAAGACCTTCGGGTCAAATGTGGAGGCACATGGTAGATTTCACCATGCAGTGAGTCTTAAGGACAACTTCAAACCCCTGCTTTAGCTGATGACCTGACATGCTCTAAAACTGAGTCATTCTGTGCTCTTTCTGCCAGGAGCACAGGTTCCCTGGGATATGGTTGTCTGTGGTCTAAGCAGGCAATGATCCTCAAACTTTGTGCATCAGAATCAGAAAAGCTTATTAAACTCAAATTGCTCATCCCCACCTCCAGAGTTACTGATTCAGTAGATTTGAGTGGATTCTATGGATTAACTAAGCCCAGAACCTCCCAGGACCTCCCAGGTCCATGCCACCAGTCTGAGTACCAAATTCAGCCTGCCTTCTGTATCTAGAAGTTCCACATCTGTGGATTCAAACAATCTCAGATGAGACATTTTAGAAGGAAATATTCCAAGTGTGTTGGACATGTACAGACTTTTCCCTTGTCATTATTCCTAACTAATTCAGCACAGCTACTTACAGAACATTTAGATTTCGTTAGGTATTGTAAGTAATCTGAGATGATTTAAAGTTTGCAGGAGAAAATCTAAAAAATAATTGACCTGAAAGAAGGATATTATTTATGAGAGACTGAGAAGTTTATGTTTGGGGTTGTTGGAGGGTGGGAAAAGGAAGATTGGATATGATCAGTGCACATTGTGTAAATGTATGGAAATATCACACTGAACTTTATTAATACCTAAGATTAATACATGCTAAATTAATCTTTGTTAGCCATTTATTTATTAAAGCTTAGATGTGCTCGTTTATAATAAGTAGCACCATAATTTCATAATATGGTAGCAAACGTCTATAAATTGCTCTTTGCCAAATGATTGATGGAGGGAACAAGATAGGGAAGAGTCGACTGATAACAGTATTAGAATCAAAAAGTAAACTGTATTTAAGACATGAAGGCTGTCTTTACAAACTTTGCTAAGGTCTAAACTATGACCTTAGAATCAGATAGCCTTAGTGCCTATGTTCTACCATTAAATAATGAAATAATTTTGGGTACTTTCTGAACCTCGGAGATTTCCAATTTGCTTATCCAGTAAAATTTACTGGATTAAAAACACTTCAAAGAATTGCTTTGTGCTAAATGGACTAAAAATTCTTAGGCATAATTCTTTGCATAGTTTAGTATGTAATAAATGTTACTTATACAAGTATCGATAAACATTCATTACAAACTACGATATCTATTGACAGTGGGGAAATAGAGAATAAATAGGAGGCAGAAACAGAGTACAGCAAAATGTTTCAGGTCAGTGTTTCTCCTGGTATGGAATGTATTACCAGTTTGAAGAGATGCTCCAAGAAACACGATTCAGTATCAAATGCATTTAGGAAACATCATATCTCCTTTCTGGTTTCTCATTTGCACGTAAGTGTCCATCACAAGTTCTGGAAAATTGTTTCAAGTATCTTCCGGTTCTTCTTAAACTTGCTAAATATAGATCTTGTGAAATATCAAGTACATCCTACAGCATTTTTGTAAAACATACTGGTCACATATCATCACTTTACTGAGTGATATAAGGAAAATAAAGGTAAGCTAATTGAGATTAGAAATAAACCACAGAAATTTTACAAGTGGAAGGCCATCGTGAGGTGATAAGCATCACATCACTGTTACTTTGCTTTGATTTAAACAGCAATGGCAACTTTTAAATAATGTAAAAAACTGAAAAACAGACGATATTATAAGCAATGGCATGTGTCTGATATGGTAGGAAATAATAGTGTCAGCACATTCCACCTGGTAATTGGTTGTCACTGTGCATATTCACAGCAAAATGGGCCTTTTGCTCCTAATTTGCACACTCTTCTTTGTCTAATTATGTTGTGTATTTACATTTCACATTATCTTCGTTAGCACGTGGAAATCCAGCTGGTGACCTAGTGGGAAGTCCCTGGAAGCCATAACTCTTAATTGCCTTCCCTGGAGCCAGAGTGCTTAGGATTGAGAGGTAGTCAGTACGGCTCTAAGGCGGGTGCTTCACAGAGCAC
The DNA here is from genome assembly GCA_020662805.1 of Glaucomys volans. NCBI lineage: Eukaryota > Metazoa > Chordata > Mammalia > Rodentia > Sciuridae > Glaucomys > Glaucomys volans. The sequence goes on along the minus strand of JAJEJO010002095.1, from coordinate 716,566 downwards.
ACAGATGTACCAGCCCTGGTGTTTTGATCTGTAAGTCCTTGATCAATATTTTATAGTAGCTAGCACAGGCTGTGAGGGCCAGTAGAGCTGGTGCAAATACGAGCTCTTATACTGACCACTTTGCATGACTTGAACCAGTTATTGATCTTTCTGTGCCTCAGTTTGTTCAATAGTAAAATGGAGAAATAATAATGCCCAAACCCACTTGAGAGAAGTATAAAGTGGGAGTACGCATGAAGCCTCTTAAATAGCAGACTCCATAAAGACTGACTCTATTTTTCTAAGTATGATAATTTCCTCATATGTGGTGGGAAGTGATTATTTGTTGCCCCCCAAATTACGATTGGGTATAATGAACTGCATTCACTACTAATAAGCAAACCATTAATGTCCTTATCTGAATGATTTGTCAGTTTGATGTTTCCTATCCTTATTAAAAATACCATTGTATTAGCTTTTTATAAATGTTTCATCTTAAAAATATTATTTCTTTTCAATATACTGATGACATTCTTTAAAAATATTTGTACAATAAAGATTTTAATATATTAAATAAACCATTCAGATGAATACCAACACATACAAAAATATGATCAACTCGGTCATGATTACTAAAAATTAAATTTCACCAAATTTAATTTGAAATAAATGTACATGAAGATTCTCAGTAAATCAAGAGTCAAGGCTGAGAAATGTGACTATTTTGTGATGGAATTTAAATGCTGTAATTATGGTCAACAATAAAACAGATGCTTTACAATTTAAAATGGAGTAATGTCCCATCAAAAATTGAAAATATCAGAAGTCAGACATATTAAAATACCTAACCTATCAGACATCATATCTTAGCCTCGCCTACTTAAAAAGTGCTCAAAAATTTATATTAACCTACGGTTTGGCAAAACCATCTAACACATGTCCTATATTATAATAGTGTGTTGAGTCTCTCCTGTAAGTTATTGAATACCCTACTGGAAGTAAAAAACAGAATGTTTGTATGTGTATGTTTTTGCATCATTATAAAGTTAAAAAAATCCCACTTTGAAGCATTTTAAGTCAGAAGCATTTATGTCCTGTCTAATGTAATAGAGGACCTGCTTTCTGAAAATGATTTCATGAACCTCCTTCAACATACCCATCATAATTGTTTTGGTTTCTTGACTCTTATTCTATTTGTCCAAGAATTGTTCCAGTGGTTCCAGGGATTGCATGCTTTATGCCATTGGCATCTCATAGAAATTTTATGGAATAAGTACTATTACTGTCATTGGAGAGGAGGTGTCTCCATAGAAGGGCCCAAGAAGTTCCCAAAGGGGAGAGGAATTGAACTCATAACCAGTGAGGTTCTAGGCACATGTGTTGAAAAAGAATTTCAGGATGGACAGGTTTATGTAGGAAGTACGTACACAGTCACTATGTATTCAAGGAAGAATGCAGGGTATCTACAGAGTAAGAAGCCCCTCCTTGGATTCAGGGGTACAATATGCATAGAAGGGCTATAGTTAGGGGCCAGACTGGAAATGGAGCCAGGGTGGGGCCAACGGATTTCCCTGAACTTGCGTATTTCCCTCATTTTATAAGGGTACAAGTCAAGGGCTTGTCACTCAAGATTTACAGCTGTGCTTTCTGCATCTCAGTGGTTCATGGGCATTTCCTTTGAGACTCAGTCCATCTCTCTTTATCCTAAATCTTCATCTTATCATCGCTAATTTGCAGATAAGAAAACTGAGGGGAAAAAAGGTGGAAATTACCTCAACTTGGCCTTCCTGTCTTTATTCTGGAGAAAGCAGATGCATCAGTAGACAAAATAATTTTTGTGGGTCGAGTTATAGACCTCCATTTCCCTGGAATGTTTTTATGGATGGTTATTTGTCCATTGATGGATCAGAGTGATTTCCCCAATCCTCTCCCTGTTGGTTTGGTGGGGAATGATCCCCCCACCACTTGTGGTTGCAAATTTTATATTGTACAGCTGAAGTGATTTATAATATATTCCTTCTGCCTCAAGAAAACATGTCTGAATTAAAAAGGGATGAATTTGAAAAGAAGAGAGAAAAGAGAAATGGACACATTATTCCTAAATTTAACTTCATCTCTGCCTTTTGTGCTTGTGTGATGGTACCCATTATTTCTCATCCTTTTGGTATAATTAAAGTTAGATTTTTGCAATAAGCAATTAGAAGAGTGCTTCCAGTTTAAATAAAGGAGGCTTTGCATGACTGGTTAGTTGGAGAGGCAGGAATCGAATGCATATCAGTTAATGCAAACCCTATTGTTTACTAGAAACTTGAACACAGTTTGACAAAGTAAGTTTTTCAGCCTTTTTTTTTTTTTGTATCAGGGATTGAATGCAGGAGGACCTAACCACTGAGCAACATGCCCAGTGCTTTAAAAAACATTTTTTTCTTCTTTTAATTTTGGGAAAAGTTCTCACTAAATTGCTTAGGGCTTCACTTAAGTTGCTGAGGCTGTCTTTGAACTTGTGGTTTTCCTGTCTCAGTCTCTGGAGTCTCTAGGATTAGAGGCACGTGCCACCATGCCCAGATCAGCAATCATTTATAATAAGGCTATTTGTTTTCTTCTCATTGAGTTGCCAGTATTTTATATTCTATGTATGAATCCCTTATGACATATATGTTTTGCAAATATTTTCCCCAACCTATAGGTTGTGTCTTCTTGCTATTGATTTTATCCTTTGTTGTGCTTTTCAATTTGATGCAATCCCATGTGACTATTTTTGCTTCTATTCCCCATTCTTTTGGGATCAAGTCTAACAAATCATGCCCTAGACCAAAATTGGGTAGCCTTTCTCTTATGTTTTCTTCTAATAGTTTTAGATTTTCAAACTATATGCATTATTCTTTATTATGAGATGATTTTCATAAATGCTGTGCGAAAAAAGTGTGGTTATTTTTCTGTATATCGATATCTAATTTTCCCAACACTACTTATTAAAAAACACTGACCTTTCTTCATTGTGTGTTCCTGTCACCTTTGTTGAAAATCAATTGACCATAAACATGTGTGTTCATTTCTGGGCTGTTCTGTTCCATTCATCTATATGCCTGTTTTTACACCAGAGCCTTTCTGTTTGATTACTATAGTATTGCAAGAAAACAGGTTGTCTGATTAATAAATGATCAAAAGACCTAAAAAGGCATGACTGAAAAAGAAGATATACAAATGGCCAACGGATAACACTGTATCATAAATCATCAGGGAAATGCAAACTAAAGCTAAAATTAAATAACACCTCACTCTTACCAGAATGATTATGATGAAAAGAACAAAGGGTAAAAAGTGTGTGGAGAAAAGCAATCCCTTGAACACTGTTGGTTGAAATGGAAACGATTACAGTCATCATGGAAAACTTCATAGAGTTTTCTAGGCAAACCCTAGAAACAGAACTGCCATTTGATCCATTCTGTGGATGACACTTTCGAGTATACGTTCCAAGGTTTTAAAATACATATGTCAAAGAGGTATCTGGATTCCCATGTTCATTGCAACATTGTTTACAATAGCCAAGACATGAAATCAAATTAAGTTTCCATCAATGGAGGAATGAATGAAGAAAATATGATACCTATCCACCATGGAATATTATTTAGCCTTAAAAAAGAAGAAATTTTGTCATCTATGACAATATGAAGGAAACTAGAGGACATTATGTTAAGTGGAACAAGCCAGGCACAGAAAAAGAAATATGGCATGATCTCTTATCTAGGTAAAAAAATCAAACTAAGAGAAGCAGAGCGGTAGACCATTGGTTGCCAGAAATTGGAGGATGCAGGTGTAATCAGGAGATGTTGATCAAAAGAAACAAAGTTTCAGTTAAACAGGAGGAAGAGTTTTTGTGATCTATTAAACAGCATAGTGACTGCACTTAATAATAATGTATTTATGCTTCAAAATTACTGAGTCAATTTCAAATGTTCTTACCATTAAAAGGATAAGGATTGGTGGTGATGAGTATGTTAATCATATTGACTTAATCATTCCATATACATGTAGCATAACACCACAATTTAACTTGTAAATAGATACCATTTCAGTTTGTCAGTTAAAAATAAGCAATGTAAAATAGTCAAGAGCATGAGCAGGATGAATATCTTTTAAGGATTCTTAGACACTTTTCTAATGCCCTCAGTAATGCAGTAACAAAAGGAAAAAATGTGGCCTTTAACTTTCAATATCAATTACTACTTTCAAATTAAGTCCTTTTAAAATGATTGAATTTGATTTTCATAGCAGATTATTGAATAGGCAGCCCAATCAAGTAGCTTTTCCTAACTATTTCATCAGTTTCGATGATAAAATAGAGATAAGCACATAGTTTTAAATTCTCTTGTTGGAAATAATAGTCCTAGACCGATGGTGTCCACCAGCATTTCATGAATAGAAGCTAAAAGTGGGTGTGTTACAAAGCAAGCAGGTAAACAGCTATAGTTTCTCTGAGTTGTGAAAAATAATATTCCAACACCTCATCTAAGAAACTCATGATCATGGTGTGCTAATGGAACCATTTAGCTTATAATATTTTCATTTTGTGAGGAACACCTTTGCTAGATCACAGCTGAGAATAAACTGTGGACACTAAATGTAGATAAAGAAGATTTCCTGATTTTTCAGCTTTGAATATTATTTATATGATTTAGTCTGGTAATTCACATGAACAAAGGATCCCAAATTCAACCACCCCTTCAGGAGTCGAATGGATACTGTTGGTAAGTAAAACCATCATTTTTTGAGTTGCCAAAAGCACAAACACTCCGGGGTGGCTGGAACTGACTCACTCCCCAGGGGCCAATGTTATGATTCCCCACACTCTCTGAGAAGGTCCACTGCTGCCAGAATATTTCATGGGGTGCTCTTAAACATCATCCAACATGAGACAATATTTCATTTTAACTACAGTGCTGGGAAGCACAAATGGAGATGTTGGGTTGGAAATATATGAGGTGTATTGGACACGGGGTGTTTTGATTTTGAGTGCAGAGGAGCTCAAAAAAATATGCACTCCTCTGAAACTGCTTCCGTATGTTTCCTGATCCATAGCTTTCACTATAGGAGGCATGGTGTTATCTTGATTAATGCATTCATCGTAAACAGATGATGAATGAGAACTTAGTCCATTCTGGCCCTTTCTCACCAGAGAGAGATCAAAGTAAATATATTTCATAGTGCTATGAATGTACTTATTTAGATTGTATAAGCCCAAAAGATGACCCACTCATAGCAGCTCTAATTTTATGTGTGGTAAGAAAATGAAAGAATATTTCCTTAGATTAAGGTTTCTTTTCTGTTGTAAGAGATAATTTTTTTTTTTTCATTTTAATGTGAAGGAATTAGAGACAAAATTCCTTTCCTTTTTATTATTCACTCATGGTATAGTTTAGAAAATAAAATAACATTCATCATTTGTGTCAAATAATTTTTCTGAATCTTTTTTCTTTGAGCTATTTGATTTTTTTCTTATACTTAATTGTGATAAAAATGTCCCATATTTTTCTGTTAAAACAGTCCTTGTGAACATCCTATGAGCCTGTTAGCCTATAAATTCTTAGCAGTGGAGTTGTGGAACTGAAGGGATTTGGGGTTTCAGATTTTTTTATTCTTAAATTAAACTCATTCTTTTTTCGTTGGTTCTTTTTAGTTATACAAAACAATAGGATTTAGTTTGATAATTATAAAAGCATGGAATGTAATTTGTTCTAATTAATTCCTCAGGACTTCCTCTTAGAGTTAAAGCAATTTGTGTGTTTACTTACATAGTAGGAAAAATTTGAATTTGCTAAAAGAATGAAAAGTTTTAATGAGTTAATTGTTTCTTTTTTAACTACAAGAATGGATTAAGTATATTTTCATTTGCTTTTGAAAGTGTGTTTCTTTTTTTTTTTGTCCTTTTGTATTTTTCTAGCATTATGTGTTCTTGTATATTTATTTTTGGATTTTTCAGTTTTGTTGATTTAAAAATTATTTTTAAAGAAATAAAATCATACTCTCATCTTCATAAGCTTCCTTATTTTTAAAACTAATTAGTTTATTGATTTTTTTTGTTATTTTATTTTATTTTATTTTATTATTTTTTGGTTCAATGTATACAAATGGAGTACAACTATCATTTTTCTGGTTGGATACAAAGTAGAATCATACCATTTGCATATTCATACATATACATAGGATAATGATGTTTGTCGCATTCTATTATCTTTCCTTCCCCACCCCTTCCCCTATTTTCCTCTATACAATCCATTCTTCCTCTAGTTTATTGATATTTTCAACTGTCTTTTGATGTTTTGTTTAGGAGAAAAATTTTTCTAATCACACACATACTATATAACTATTTGTATAATTTAACCAGCTATATTCCATTAGGCAATTGGAGATTTGTTATTGCTTGGAGAGGTATATCCTAATCAAGGGTCAATAAAGAAAAAACAAAAAAAATTATTTTCTATTTATAGCTTCATTTTTGCATGTAAATTACTAATTCATAGAAAACTGATGTCTGTATAAGAGAAACAGAATAAAGGTTGTTTTCCAAAACCATTCATTTAACTCTCTAGAAAATGGAGGTGTATATTGAGGAAATTTCCTTAATCACTCCCAGTGACAGTTATCTAATCAATAAAGTTATTGTGATCCCTCTTCACTGGTAACACTAAATATCTTGTAAAATAGTGTGAGAACAACCAATTATCACAGAACTCCTTAACATGTCTAAAATTTCAATCTACTTTTTCAACTTGTCAAGTCTTTTCTATCATGTTTGCAATGAAAGTCCTAACATAAATTTACTTTTACTTTAGTAAAAGAGCAAAACTTTTCCATGTACAAACTTATACTACTACCTAGAAAAAGACAATTTCCTATGCAACGATTGTTGACGTGCTACTGAGAACTATTTCATGAGAGTACAAAAGGTGAGGCTCTTAGTTCAGGCATTGTTGGGTACAAGCTTTAATTTCATTTTTATGGGATGGAGAACGAATTTCTTTGAGTTACTTCCCTTATGACCTATACTCTGCAATTGAAAAGCAGAACATAATAGATGCTGGATTCATTTTGTTTGAATTTACATGACAGGTGTGACAATCCAATCCCCTATCACAACACAAAAATTTGGTAAATAATTCCTATTGTCATATGTCTAACCTCCTGGGAATAGCCAGGTTTCAATTTTATTAGAAATATACTTTAACATTATTAGGCAGCAATAGACGGTTATAAATTTTGTTACACCAGGTATGCATGTTAGTTTACTTAAGTTTAAAAATGTTGAAATGCAGCAGATTTAGTGACATTCACAATCCATATATGCATCTAATTCCTACTGCCAAAAAGAAACAGTCTTCCGAATGTCTTAAGGGAATCAGGGAACAAAATTCTATAGAATTGAACAGGCAGGCAGCCCATAGGGACACAAGTTGTCTGTAATGGGTATTGTGCCAGTGAACAGTATTGAAGGACATAAATAAAATGTGATAGAAATAGAAAGGAGAGCTAAAGACTGCATTTCCACAGGGACATATAAAATAGAACGATAATATTCTAACAACAGTTATATAACTTTTTGTCAAAATCCATTTTAAAATGGAAGATTAGAGCTGTATTTTGTTCAGAAATGAAAGCTATATTTCCTATCAGTATTTGCTTATTTTTAAAAAATAGTTGACAGATTTAAAATTTTAAATATGAAACATGAACTTTAGGACAATAAACTAAACATGATAAGGAATGCAAAGAAACATTGCTTTGGTCCAACAGCAGGAAAGTGGAATTTGGGTGTGCCATGATATGATTGTTGTATACCATTGAAAATTGATGTGTTAAAACTTGATCTGTGATGTGGTAGCTTTATGATGGAACCTTCTGGAAGTGGCATAGTCATGGGAACTGTACCCTCACGAATGGATTAATGAAAGAGGCTTCTCTGTCTTGCTCTTTCCCTTCTGCCTTTTGCCATGTGAAGATTCTTTAACCAGACACCATCAATATAGAACAGTGTCTCGCCAGACACCGAACCTGCTGATGCCTTAATCTTGGACTTCGCAACCTTCAGAACATTAAGAAGATCAATTTCTGTTATTTATAAATTACCCAAACTCAGGGATTCTGTTACAGCAGCACAAATGGTCCAAGACAGCATGCTCTGTATTGAATTGGGTTTCTCCAAAACTTACATGTGGGAGTCCTAACCTCCAGCATCTCCGAATGTAACTTTATTTGAAGATAGTGTCTTAAAAGAGGTAAAGTAAAATGAGATAATGTGCATGGACTTTCATCGGATTTATATCCTAATCTCCTTATATGAGGGAATTAGGATATACACACACCACAGGAAGGATGCAGATGCAGGGAGACAGTCATGTTTGAGACAGAAAGAGGACCCAATAGATGCCAAGCCTGCCAACACTGTGATCTCAAACTTCCAACTTCTAGAACTGTGACAAAATAAATTTCTGTTGTTTAAGCCACCTTGACTCTGGAAGCCCTAGCAAATTAATACAGTAGGATTCATGCATAATTTTTTTCTATGGCTTTGTTTTTGAATTCAGCATCATATGTCTTCTTTCACATTCCATTGTGCTAAGGGAGCTCTTCTATGAAGGTGAACTCCTTTTTTTAATCATAACAATAAGCACTATCATTTTCTTTAAAATACCAGCACTTTTATAATAGTTTTGTTTTATAACAGTTCTTTGCTATTTGCTTCTTATTGTAACTCTATGACATACATATTATTAATTTCAGTTTACTTTTAAAATGACAGTAAGACAGCTTAAGTAATTTGCTGTGTTCACATAATTTGCATCACCAAGCCAAAGATTGAGACTAGATATGCCTTACTATAAAACATTTCTTTTACTCATTTTGCTATATTCATGAGTGTCTGTTCATTACAAAAGATTGATCATGAGAGGTTCAAATGATAAACCAAAGGCTTTGACTAAAAACAAGATAAGGTACCAGTTGAATTAAGTTTTCCAGTGGCCTCCTGTCATGGATAGAATCTAATAGATTCATGATACACTAGAAAAGAGGAGCATAAGTTCAGGTTTAGAGGTTTCTAAGCAGTTCTGGTTAGTAAATTAATATAGCACCCACAATAAATCTTTATTGAGTACCTCTTTCGTGTGAGACACTGTGTTAAGCTATAGATAAACACAGTTCTGACTTCACAGAGTTTAGCTTTGGAGAAAATATGAATTAAAATGGCAATTATAAAGTTCTTAATACTACCCAGTAGATAAAATATTATGGAAAACTAAATGTGACTTCTAACTTCTGCTTTGAGAAAGGAAGGATGGAAAGATCTTCAATCAAGTGAAGAAAATCAAGATGAAAAAATGAATTTGTAAGACAAAAAATAAGTGGAAATATGTGTGGAAATTTCTGGTTACACCCTATTTCTGAGCAGGTTTTGAATTTTCACAGAAAAAAGTGATCCATGTACAGTCTCAGTTATAGGGATTAGAATCCATCCTGTTAATGTCACATATAATTTTTTGGGGGAGTAATGTGTAGAAATTCCCAGGCCTCAGACAAGTGTTCTCGCTACATTTGAGGCTTCTCCCATACAGCCTTGGCTTTTCTAAAGGTATTGATTTTTTATTATATATTGTATTAGTTTCCTGGGGTTGCTATTATAAATTACCACAAGCTTGGTGAGTTCAAACAACATAAATTTATTCTCTTATGGTTCCAGGAGCTAGACGTCTAAAATCAAGGAGGACACGTTCAATCCTTGGCTCCCAGCTCTGACTGCTGCTGGCAGTCCTTGGCCCCCACTGATTCAGAGTCACATTGTATCACTCAGATCTCTGCCTCAGTGTTCACAAGGCACTGCTCCTGTCTCTTCTCTTCAGGTTGGGACACTGACCATATTGGGTCAAGGCTCATTTTAATTTTCTTATATCTACACAGTCCTTATTTTCAAGTAAGGTCATATTCACATGTACTGAAATAGGAAGTTGAGCATGTCCTTTGAGGAGGACCGAAGTCAATCCATATGTATGCCATTACAGGAAGTACCTACTTGGTCTTCCATGATGCAATAATTTGTAGTCAAAATAAGGCAGTGTAGCAAAGCAACCCCCAAACCTCATTAACTTACAATAACAAACATTTCCTTTTGTCCATGAACCTGGGAGTAGGCTGGCCAGTTCTGCTGAGCTGAGCTGGACTCTGGGTCTCTCTCTAATGAACCCTCCTGCAATCATCAGCAGTGGAGGAAGTGTCTGCTGATCTTGTGTGGGCTCCCTCCTGTGTCTGGGTGGCGCCTGGTGAATCTGAGCTGCTGGATTGTGCATTTGTCTAAGAATAGCACAACAGATAAAATAGCATTTTATACATTGGAAGAAATAGAGTAATTTTTACTTTCATTTAAGTCTGTAAAAATATGAAGAAAAGGGTTTGAAGTCAACATAAAGTATAGGCCTGGGAATTAGAAAGCACAAGGAGAATTTATAGCAAAAGCATAGATTTTATTTGAAAGGCTAGATTAATTTTCACATGCTTATGCATGAAATGTTACTGCCTGTCTAACTATTCCATTATGTGTTAATAATAAAATAACCCATATGTGCAAAATGGATGTGTCACACCAAGAGAAAATGTTTAAAATGCCAAGTAAATACCACAACAAATGTATGAAAAATGCTTTACTGACGGTTTAACTTTGCAAATTCTTTTGATGCTTTCCCCCTCATTATTCTAGAGCACAAAAAGCAAGGGTTCTGTTCTTCACTGAGGAATCTTGTCTTGCTGCCACTTTGCATCTATTCAGTTTATTTTTAACCAGAAACTTAAGATATTATGCTTTGTAATTTTTTAAAAATGGGTGTTTGAAAACATGTGGAACTCTGAGAATGACTCGCAATGCCCCATGGTTTAGAGAAAAGCTTAGGGGACTGGTGCCAAGTCTTCTTTTTTTCTTATACTATAAACTTTTCCCTTTTCAGTTTTCATTGTTTAGGGTAAAGTTTTAGAAGATTGAATATCACTTCCCTTCTTTGATCCAATGCTTTCTTTTTTGGCAAATATTCATTTATCAATTTCTCCCTTTTTGTGTCTCAGAAGGATTTCAATTTGCATTAACTCAATAATGTATTGAATAGCAATGCACATTACCTCTGGAACCATCTTTCATCATGAAATTCCTCTTTTGCTTATATAAAGTCAGCAGGGTCCTTTAGCATTGTAGATTTTTGTTAGTTGACTGCTCATGGGTTCCCTTAAAGATTCAGCTAGTTCCACTTTTCTTAATATTTTACTTGCTATTTAAAAATCCCCTTCTTTAATCAGAAGATGAAAAGGATTTGAGTTTGATTATTTTGTCATGCCACTCATTAGTTTCTTATGAGTCTAACTTTTGTCTCTGTTGTCCTGAACATTTTTCCATTTCAAGGTTCAATAGAGGGATGATGCTCATGTTGAACTATGGCTATCTTTGTGAGATCCTTAGCTAGAGCAATTTTTTCCTTATCATCCACAGATTCACCACAGCTTTGGAATAGTAACTTCTGCAAAGATGATCATGGACATTTTCTCAACTTGTGAAGTCCTACAGGTAGCACTTCTTTTGTAGTCAGGTTGTTTTTGATGCAGTGTTTTAAGGAAATCTTCAGCAGTACAACTTTGTCCAGAGGTCTTGATTATACCTGCTCATGGTTTTCCAGCTTCTGCACATTATTCTTTCCATAGTGTAGCGTGATAGTAAAGAATGTGGGCTTTGGGATCAGGCAAACCTTAGTTCTAATGTTAGTTTGCCACTTAGTAGCAGAATGATTAATCTATTCAATTTTTCTTAGATGAAGAGAATTGTGGATATTTCTACCTCTGGCCAATTCTAGACTAGATCAACCCAAACAAAACTTGTGAACTTTTTTCTAATGAGAACCTATAGAATATTTACAAATATAAAATCAAGATCTTGAAGACATCAGAGAAAATCAAGGTAGTAGTAACTCATCAGGTCAAGATCCAGGAGAAGGATGGACAATGAGGTGAGCCTAGGGTTTGGAGCATTTTTCCTCCCGGCATTTACTGATCCTGAAAATATCAACTTAAAAAAGGTGTAAAAGTTGAGTAGCTCTAGTGGAAGTTTCACAGGAAGGAACACACAGAAAATTGGTGCCCACTAAGAGTAGAAGGAATCTGATAAGTTTTCTGGACTTTAAGATGATATCATAAAGGGCTGCATAGAAGTCAGGGTTAAATGAATAAAGAGGTCGGATACTTGCAAGGACTGAAGTTGACACAGCCTGACCCTCATCAGGAGAAAAGCTTCATCATTATTTCTGTGGGAATAAAATGATATCCAGAGCCTTGAATTACTTGTATAATTTTCCAAGCCACATCCAACATTTAATAACAATAATAATATGAGTAATAACAACAGGGTTGGCTCTCACTGGAGTCATATGGTCTTTAACCTGGAGGAGGGTGGTATTCTTGACCTGAAGGGGCAGCTGAGGAGTGTGAAGGGATGAGCAATGTGACCAATCACAATGGGCAGGGGACATTTAAAAGTGCCACTGTGGGATAATTTAGGCTGAGTTATAGACTCCAGAGAGAGAAGAGCAGGTACTCATAGAAAAGTAGGAAGGCAGTGAAGAGGAGTATCAGACTCCATAAGAAACCTGTCTAGAACAGCTCCCATTTTATTATGGTTTGGGTCCAGATGCTAGATGATCTCTGGCAAAAAAAGCCAGTGGTTAGCAACCAATGCCATACAACTGTGTCAAATGGAGACTGAGCATCACATCCTCCAGCCCCCACCTCACACCATTTGAGGCCAAACTGCTACTCCAACCTACAGCCAGCTGGGAAGAGGATGCCTGACATGGTCATGGTCATGTCAACAGGAAATGGGTCAAAAGCCTACAAAGACTTCACAGCAAGTCAGAATGCTTCCTTGGCAGTTTGTAAAGATCGGCATCTGTGGTTATAAACATAGCTTAGACTAAAGCTTGTTACTGGCCACTGTTTTAACTTACAGCCCTGGCCCCTTTCAGATGCAAGAGTGGCAGTTATAAGAATTGACTTGATAAATCTGTGTACTATTGAGGAAAAACCATCACAAAAGAACATGGGCTATAACTCAATTATAGAATATTTAAAAACAGGGTCATAAAAATTATTTAAGGTATATATTTAGCAAAATGAGAGGTAAACACATATCTCTAGGGTGTCAAGTATGGAGATAGTCTCAGGGAAATGTAAAAAATTTCTGTAGTATTGGGAACTACTCTATTTCACTTCATAAACAGAGTGGCCAGTTCATAGATGTTCATTTTTAGATATTTTCACATTAACTCTTTTAAAATCAGGATGCTATTAAGTGAAATAGTTTCAATTATCGTAGGAACATCTTAATCAATTTGTTTTGGTAAAAAATTATTTTTATATTCAGATGGTGATACATGTTGAAAAACAAAATGTTAAAGTTCTTTGTTAACAAGTGTAAAATAAATTTTTATGGTAACAATAAAAATTAGATATCAAGACATTCAAGAATAGACTTGAATAAAAACAAAAAGAACAAACTTTAAATAGACACACAGGGAATCCAAAGTAAACAACTAAAGCATGAGTTAGGAAATAAAAAAATCAAATGAGAGACTGAATGAGCACTAAAATCCATATAAAAGAAATACACGCAAACACTGAAATTTAAAAATAATAATCAAAAATTAAGAAGAGTTCAATGTGGTACTAGGAGATAGAACACACAAATTTGATTTTCAAATAAATAACAAACACACCTATCACTTTGGAATTATGTATCTATTATTTGGGGCATTCATATACTAAAAAAATTTGTCATGTAATATTTGGGACATTTATAAAAAAATTACACATTCATATAAAAATTACAAATTTAACTTTAACTGAGATTTTTCTATTTTTGTCTGCTACTTCTGTCAATCTTAAAATACAATATATTTTAAAGCAAATATAACACAGATAAGAAGAAAATAAAATAGAAGGTAGGAGAAATTGCAGAATGAATCATGGAAATTTTAAAGAATAAGAAAAAGAATGTGCAAAAAGAGGGACACATGAAAAGCTTTGATATTTGAACATATTAAATACTTGAATATAGAAATATTGAACAGTAGGTGTTTGTTCAGTGTTTGAACAATGTAATATTTGAAGTGATGATAACCACTGATAACTAAGAAGATTAACGATCACATTCAAAGAGGTATGTGAAAACCACATGAAATAAATCAAAAGGAAATTATATTTGGCCAATCCAGTAAAAGAACTAAAAAATAAATCCAAAGAGAAAAATATTAACAGCATCTGAAGAAAATAACATAACATGTTGAAAGGATCAGCTTTGCTGCCAACTAACTGATTAGACAGAATTAAAGCAATCTAGAGCAAACTGGGATATCTTGAAAGTGCTGAAAGAAATAGCAAGTTATTCAGCACACCCATCACAGATATAATTTGAGAATAAATACAAAATAAAGACATTTCACACAATCAAAAACTAAGGTGGTTAAAAACCAGTATACCCATGCTAAAGAAATCACTATGGAAGTTCTTTGAACAGAACAAATATGAACCCAAAGAAAAGGTTAAGATACAAGAAAAAAATGAATGGGATAAATATGCTAAAATTCTTAAATAAATATTGCTATAAATGAAAATAGTAATGTTCTCTGAGGATGTAAATGTAAAATGAAAGTGGACATGGAGTTCAGGGTTCTAGATGCTTCCATTGTCTAGTAACAAAGTAAAAACAGCAAGAATTACTTACCTTTCATAAGACAAGATGCATTATAATCTAGAGCAACCCTAAAAGTAATAACAGTACATAAAACCTCAAGCTAGGGGACTCAATCAGCCTTGTGTTCTTCATGAAAGTCATCCTTATTTTCTCCATAACTCAAAAGAAATAGCAAAAAAATCACACAAAACAAGTAGAAATGACAAAAAGCAAAGGGATATAATTAAACATGTATAATCATTTATATTTACTTGAGATGTCTGAACAATTATTTGACAGAAATCCTAATTAGCAAACAAAGAAAAACCCATTAATATACTAAGACATTTAAAATATAAGATTATAGAAAGATTGGGTAATTGAAAAAATACATCCTATGCAAACACTAGCTAGTGTTAGTGGAGCTATCCTAATATCAAAGTAGAACTGATGGTATCTCAAAAAAGTATTATTAGAGTTGATGAAGAACTCTTAATAATGCCACAAATTCGAGAACACTTAACAATTGTGAAGTTCTAACAGCAGCCTCAAAATGGTTAAAGTAAATATTGACAGACCTGAAAAAGATAAATGACAGGAAAAAGACAAATCTACAATCATTGTTGGAGATCTTTCAGTTATTGACAGAACAAGTGGGAAAAATCATTAAGGATGAAGAAGAGTTCAATGGTATAATTAACAAGTTTGACCCAATTGTCTCATATGTATGATTGCCATGAATACCATTCTTTGTAAATGCCAACAGAACATTTACAAAAATTGACTATATACCTAGACTTGATGCATATTTTATTAAACTTCACAGTTTAAATCATCCAAAGTATGTCTCCTCAGTGTAAAGATTTAAAAAAAGACAAAAATCCCCATATATTAGAAAATGAAGATAGATTTCTAAATGACAATGGATCAAGAAGTAAACAGAATAAAAATTAAAAAATATTGGGGACTAAGAGATAATGAAACATCAAATGACAAGAAAAGCAGTCGATGTTGTGTTTAGATATAAATTTAATATTGTAAAGCAGAAACCAAAAGAAAGGTTAAGAATTAATAAACAAATTGTTAGGAATCGATAAGCAATTTGTCCATCTCAAGAATCTACACAGAGTCCAGAAGCAAGCCCAGGGTGCAACCCCTGTCAGACTCAATGTTTGAAAGACAACATTCAGTTGTATCACTAAGGAATCCCTAAGTAATATTTATGAACTGATCTGAAAACCTCGTCTGTCAAAGCTATATTGGTATTTGCAGGCAACTTCTAAAATAGCTTCTGCCATTTGGACCCCTGGAGTACATAACTTTGCACAATTTCCTCCCCTTGAGTATGGTCAGGACTGTGTTTAAGATGGAATATCCCTTCTGTAATTAGTTTAAGTTCACCCATAGGTGACTGTGTCTTTCATGTGTAATTAAGAACCCTAATCAGTTGATTTGGGGGGCAGTAAAAGGAATATTATCCTGAACATGTCTGGACTTGCAAGGTGAATCCAATAAAAGAGAGTTCAGGCCTTCCCTTCAGGGAGATTACAATGATTCTCTTTTAGACCTCGAAGTAAGCTGCCCTTCTGGAAGAGGACCTGAAGGAGCTTCTGCTCAAGGATGACAGGATGAGGAACTGCAGGCATCCTCTAGGAACTGCCGATGGCCTCCAGCTGACAGCCAGCAAGTAAGTGGTACCTGAGACCTACAGTCACAAGGTGCTAAATTCTGGCAAAAGTTGTGAGCACTTAGAAAAGGACCCCATGCACCTGACATCTTGATTTCAGCACAGCGAGAAATAAACGAAGAATGCTGCCTGGACAGCTGAATTTCAGAAACTGTAAATCAGAGGTTGTTTACAAGAATGAACAGTGGTAATTGGTTACATAGCATGGGGAGCATACTATACCTATTGGCAAGCACTCTCATTCAGCCTTCTAACACTTTTAGTGTGTAGAAAAGTAGATCTGGGGCTGACAGCAATTCTTTTGCTTGTCTCCATGACTTTGAGATTACTTACTCCCTTCTGACTCTCTTTCATTTGTTCCCTCAATTTCCAGCTTTATTCACTGATGGTTGATGGTTCAGAGATGATTCCTTTCCCTCAAAAAATAAGTGAAAAGTAGTTTTCCCTTACAAAAACAATTACCTGTTCCCACCACAGACGGGGCGCGAGGGGGACTGATGGTGAGTTTAACTCTTATCCTGTTTCTATTTTTTTCCTGAACAATTCAGCAATTCACCATTCGTCTCTAATTTCTAAATGTTAATTGCTGGTAGAAGACAGATTTAGTGTTACTTAAATTCTGATTCATTCATCTTTCACTTCGTCAGAAAAGGAGAGTATTTGACTCTCTTTTCAAAATGATGAAAATAAATATGATTTATGGGCGCCTAATTTGAACAAAGCGTTGTGATAGGCACCAGGAAGGGAGGAGAACAATGAGCACCAATGTGCATTTACCAATCAGAGCCATTTTGTAAAGGGCTTTAGAGTAAATGAAGTTAGCAATAAATTGATTCCAAGAGAATAGGGGGACAACTGGGCCTCACAGCCTCACCTTGGGGATATGACAGCTATGTGAGCTTGGTTCCTGTGTTCACCATTGGTTCGAAACCCTGTGAAATCTTATTAGCTTTTCTCAACCCTGGAAATAAAAGAAAGTAATTGAACAGAACTTCACAGTTTGAAAAGAATGCAAAACCCTTGAGAGATTAGAAGTATTGACTCCAATATTGCATCACCCTAAAAGATTTGTTTGCATCCAGCCAATATGAATAGCTAGTTTCTTTATTCAATATCACTACTGTGGGAAACTTTTCTCTAGAGAAGTGATCTCTCTTGTATTCCCATCTGTTTGCCTTCCCTTGGGATCCTTAGTTGCTTTTCTAAGGTTATTCCGTAAAGTTGGTTAGAAATATTTCTGCCATGAGAATATTCATGAGTATATCACTTTGGAAGGGGAATAAGATGAATACATATGTGGATTACCAGCTAAGAGCTGAGAATGTCTTTAAATACTTTACTTACATCACAGTTATCCAACTTGTTTATTAATACATTTACTATTGTCATAGTGAAATTATTTGAGCATTTTCTATGTGTTTTATACACTTTCATTTTTTTGCCCTTCTTCCGTATTATTTTTTAATTAATTTTTTTTATTTTATTTTTACAGACTGCATTGAGATTCATTGTACACAAATAGGGTACAACTTTTCATTTCTATGGTTGTGCACGATGAGTCATGCTACTCAAATAATCATAAATGTACATAGGGTGATGACGTCTGTCTCATTCCAGCATCATTATCTTCATTTTTAATGATAATCATAAAAGGAGCATTTTCCCATCTTAGGAAGAGGCTGTGTCTCAGAGAGATTACTTATCCTGTGCACATCACATAGCCAATAAGAAGAGTATGTGAATCTAGTCCAAGCTGGGAACACCAAACACCATGCTAGTCATCTTGTCTACCGTTGGGTGTGTATATTTGGAAGTACACATGCATGCACCTGAATTCCTAAATTTGAATCCAGGATTACTGAGATTATCAATAGTGGGACCTTGGAAAATTATTCTAAGATTGCTTCTTCCATTTATCTATATGTAAAGCTGAGATGTTAACAACACCTACCTCATGGACTTGTAAAGACCAATTTATGAAAAACATTTCAAATGGAGCTTGGCATTTGGTAAGTGCTATAACAGATTTGGCATCATGATTTTTAAACCAGTATCAGAATGGAAATGCTACCTACCAATACGTCAGAGATTCCCTTAATGTTTCTTATACCCTTCCTACCTGTACCTCCCTTCTTATGGTGATGGGCATGTAGGTGGGTGCTAATGATGCACACTCTCCTTGCTAAGTAGAAACCAAAATAGGTATGAGTAGAACTTATGCTATTATTTACCCATAAAGTTATGGACAGGGAAGCACATTCTATCTACAAACTTTATCAATATTAATGATCCTTGTTTTTCCTTGAGCACCAGTTTGAAACATATTCCTCATTTAAAACACAGCGTTTTTGGGAAATATAACAGTTCAGGCCTGAGCCACAAACTCCACCAGCTGCAGGTCTCCAGCATCAGGAAGGTAAGGGGTCAAGTCAGCTGCATGTTGGAGAGTTCCCCATGGAGGCTTCGAAGAGGCTCTGCAGAGCTCCAGAGATCAGAGAGTCTCAAAGGTTTTCTCCAGAAACTGGGAAAGCTCTCAAATTTATTTAAAAAGCACTTAATAGGTTTTCTAGGAACTGTTCCTTAACACATGTTTTCGTCAGCTTTTTTGCTATTGTGACTGAAAGACTGACCAGAACAATTGTAGAGGAGGAAAAGTTTATTTTGGGTTTCATGATTTCAAAAGTCTCACTGCATAGACACCTGACTCCATTCCTTGGGGTTCTAGGTAAGGCAGAACATCAGGGTGGAAGAGTGTGGCAGAGGGAAGCAGCTCACGTGATAATCAGAAAGCAGAGACAGAGACTCCATTTGCCAGATACAAAATATACATCGCAAAGGCATGCCCTCAATGACTCACCTCCTCCAGCCACACCCTACCTGCCTTCAGTTTCCACCCAGTTATTCCCATCAGGGGATTAATTCACTGATTGAGTTAATGCTCTCATAAACGGATCATTTCTCCTCGGAACCTTCTTGCTTGTCTCACGCATGAGCTTTTGGGGGATACCTAATATCTAAACCACAACAATACATATCAATTTACTTCATTTTCAAAACAATTCTATGTGATAATCACTACTTTTACTTTCCCATTAGAGATGAGGAAATGGAGGGTCAGAGTGTACCTAGTCCAAGGTCATTCACCTAAGAAGGGATTGGTGCAGGCTTCTGCCATCGGCTACAGGCATGTTACTGAGAACTGTACTCAAGGCTGGAGTGACTAGAGTAATACAAATATACATGTGTCTGAGCTGATCTTTTTAAACACCAAAAGCACAACCTGCCCTGATGGACAATTCCTTAGCTCAGGGCAAGATAGTATATTTTTCATTTCTACAACTAGGGAAACTGAGATTCAGAGAGATTAAGTGTCCTGTCTGAGGTCTTAAAGCATCTTAATATTTAAGGGGTCTGGTGGCCTTTTACTAAAGTTAAGATCCTCAATTGCTTTGTTAAACTCTTTTATGTCCTACCTTAGCATTGCAGGTAGATGAAATCATCTCAACATGGATATGACTGAAGTTTTTTTTTTTTTGTTTGTTTGTTTTTTTTTAGAAACAAATCCAATCCCAGGTCCAGTTGTCTTTCAGTTTGTGTGTGAATGGTATTGTTCTCTGAAAGCAGTCAGTTACTTATAAATTACCCAGATTCATACCCAGTGACTATTTGCTATTAAGGGCTGTTTCCTGGTAGAAATATATGTCTTTCTATATCCTAGGGGGAAAAAAAACAAAAACATTTTCTGGAAGTTCTAAGGACAAAAAAAAAATTAAGCAGGAATAAAATTAGTATTATAGATCTTTAAAAGCAGAGTCTGCAATATCCTGCTTGCATATTGAACCTCTGTAGTATTTTCTCAAGTCTTATATCTGCTCTTTCTGGCTTATACTGTGCAGACACAATTTAGAGCAATCTGAGGCTCTGCAATCATTCACACATCTCCTATTGACTTCCCCCAAGAAGCTTTGCCTATTAACAAGTCTGGCAGCATTCTGACTTCAGCACTCAGCAAGGCTGTAAAAGACACTCATACAAGGTGACAGGCAGGGGAATACCTGGATCCACAGCCTGAAGAAGGTGACTCAGATGACCTGTGGAGTAAAGTGACTCCAGGGAGTGATAACAATCATTTCTTTGAATCATTGGACGTTCTTAGGGAACTTGCAATTTCTTACAGAGATGTCTCCCACACCTGTGAAGACCCTCACACCTTTATGTGTCATCTCTTCCAGAATATTCTCAACTGCTGTCATGGAAAGGTTAAGGCTGGCAAGGTGATACTTTGGCCATTTTAACTACCAGATGTGTGGTCTTGGACATGTTATTAGAAGTACTCAAATCTGATTTCCTTTTAGTAAAAGCCAGAGAAGTGTAAACTTTGAAAAAGACACCAAAAAGCAGGTTGCTTTCAGTGATTGTAGCTGTATTTGCACCAAGACTTGCCAAGGTTTGTGTGATCTCAGGCAATAAATGTTTTCTAGTTACCGCTTCTGCATTTTTCATAAGTAGTATCTATCTAAAAGTTATTATAAGACTTATAAGAGAGAATGTATGTTAAGTACTTAGCAAACTGCTAGGTGCCGAGTCAACCACTCCATGGGTGCTTCTTGTTATTTATTAAATTACTACAGCCCACACTTTTCTATTTTTAATGCTAAGAAAGTAGAATTTTCTAGGAACAAAATTATCTTATCAAGCATTCCCCAGGGACTTTGGGCTTTACTGTCAAAATCTAATAGTTTAAACTTGTGAATAGTACAGAAAAAGAGATGAGACATCATGTGGAAAGAAGGCAGATAAAAATGGGACGAAGCACAATTGTTACTTGGTTAAGAGGCTAAGAAATGCAAAGAAGTGGACTTAGCAGTTACTCAAAGTGAACATAATATAAAGGACAAGAACCAGAATTCCCTGCATATGAAGCTGAGATGAAATTCTAGTGTTGGTCAAGAGCTCTGTTGTTGTTTGCTCATTATTATTATTATTATTTTTTTTGGAAAAGACTCTAAGACTTTTAATTTTTTCCTCTTGGTACGTCCATTAATATTAAGAACAAAAGCAAAACATTAAAAGATTTATAAAAATGGATCTGTATCAGGGTGGTGGTCAAGGTCATGGACTTAGAGATCCTAGTCTGAAGGAATCATATGAGGCAAGAGGAAAGGAATCTCAGAAATCTGGGAGGAAGGGGGTCCAGGGAACCTGGAAAGTTCTGCTCACTTGTAGAATAGGTTATCAGAAGCAGCAATCTCTGTGAAGTTTGAGTGAACTGAAAAATCTTAGGCTTTTTTATTATGGATTCTGCCAGCCTCTCATTCAGTACCACAGCCTGAAAATGTTATGCTAACATAAAGAGGTGAAGTTGATGGACTGTAAAGAGAACGGTGGGCCGTCCCTGCAGCCATAATTTTCTCTTCCTGTCATTTTTCCCCCTGAATTAAGTGGCTTTGACCTTGGTCAAATTGCTTAGCCCCTTTGAATGTAAGTGTCTTTACCCATAAAACTGGGATATTATACTTTCTGCACAAGGCTTTTGTGAAATTTAAGTAAAATAACATATTTAGCACACTTCACCCAGGACCTGTGCACAATCTATAAACTCAGTAAACCAATGTTAATCCTTTAAAAAGTAATAAGTTTGATATGGCCACATTGGGGTAGATACTGAGGGCAATTTATGTGATTGATGTCTGCCTATATGTTTCCACGACTTCCTCAACTCTATCTCCATTGACCTAAGTTTCTGAGTGGTATTGAATAGCAGGATGAATTGTGGTAACTGTCAAATTGTGAAAGAGTAAGTCAAATAGCCCAGGTTTGCTAAAGAAGAAGAAGGGACCTGTGAGTTAGGAGGTGTGCCCACCTACAAAGACAAACCAGCCTGATCTTTGTTCTCAAGTGCCGAAAGCACAGTGACAATAGGCACCTAAACTCACATACACACAGACTCGAATTTCCTAATGTAGTGGCTTTTGGAGTGTAGAAGGAATAATCATTATTTTACCTTTTTTTTTTTTTCTCAGAAATTTTGTTAAATTTCTCAGAGCATTGTTAAAACTTAGTGTTTCTACAATGGGAAGCACACCAGTTACTGGAAGAAACTTTCTTAAATGTTTGAATTTTATGTGAATTTTATATCCCCAGTCAGTCTCACTTTCCAAGTAGCAGCAAGGAACATTTATCAAAAGCATAAATGTCCTTTCTTGTCATTGTAAAAGAAGAAAAATCTTGTCTTAAGCACATTGTTTAACTACAATGAAAGTCTTAAAATATCAGCAAATGACTGAAAAAATTTTATGATGTCACAGCTAGTGTGTACAAAAAATGGATATATCCACCAGCAGAGTCTCAAATTTTCAGTGGATGTGTTTGTAAATCGTGCAGTCATAGTTAATTAGCTATTGTATATTTAAAATGCTGCCCCAGAGTACTTGTTATATCTTGCTTTCGTAGCATCAATCATAACTCAATGGAACTTTCAGCAAAATTGAATTGTGACTGAATCAAGGGAGAATTGTTACTTAGAAAACTATAGTTACTCCTGTCAATGATCAGAAGATGTGACATGGTTACTATTTCTTGGAGGTTGGACATCTTTTTTCCCCCAAGTGTAATTTAGCATGTAAATTTCTTGAAACATAAACCAAGAACAGAATCCAAGAGAAGTGTAATACTGTTGTTTAGATCTCAAAGTTTCCCCAAAGGTCCATGTATTAAAGCCTTAGTCTCCAGCTTGGTGCTATTAGGAGGTGGTAGGGACTTTAGCGGGTGGGGCTAGTGAGAGGCTTTAGGTTCTTGGGGGTGTGTCCAGGAACAGGAGGTCAGGACTCAGTTTCCTTTCCCTTTCTTGCACATTCTGCCTGCCATGCAGTGAGCAACTTCTTCTGTCACAGGCTCCTGCCCTGAGACTCTGCCCTACCACTGGCCCTAAAGCAGTGGCACCGCTGGACATGGACTAAAACTTCTAAAATTATGATTCAATTTAAACCTTTCTTCTTCGTAAGTTGATTATCTCAGTGTTTTTCTGCTTTGTTTTGTTTTGCTTTCTGTTTTTGCAGTAATGCAGAACTGACTAACATCCACCAAGTCTCTTAGAGACATCTGTGAGTGCCAATGTGGACCTAAAGTAATCTGCAAGGTCAGGAAGGAAGATGTGTATCAAACAGAAATTGTGCGAAATATTAATATTCAAATGTAAAGGATCTTGGCTTCCCTCCTTGGTGGCTATACAATTTAAGGAAGGTTAATTTGTTTTTGAGGCTCTATTTCTGTGCCTGCTTTTAAAAAAGGAGATAATTGCATCCACAGGATATTTTGGGTGAATCCGCATATGTATAAATCCCTAAAGGTAGTACCATGAGTCGATCTGGGATTCACCTCCATGCCTACTTCCAAATCTAGTCTCCACTGTTATTGCTATCACTCTGTCACTAAACTCTGAGCTGGCCTGATCTTTCTTAGGCTGTGTTATTCAGTTTCCTGATATTCCCTCTTGAGGGATGTGTGACACTTTTCCACACACAGAATAAGCATGCTTAGATACTGACATGGGCAACTACCCATAACTTCACTAAATGCCTCCATAGGTCTGATGTGGTCTTCCATGTAAATGTAACAAATGGAGCTTTCCAAACCTCCTCAAATTCCTAATGGGCATAAGTCAATGAGACTAACTCAGGGTCACATGTTTATGTCTGATTTTGGCACCTCAAAAAGGAAAGAATGGAGCTAGAATAGTTCAGAAAAGAGACCATCTCAATTAGTGGCTCTAAAATTTCTCTGTGTTCTAGAATGGACAGTGTGTTAGTTTTCTGTTAGTGTGACAAAAATGCCTGAGAAAGTCAACTTATAATTTTGAAAGGTTTATTTTTGGTTCATGCTTACAAAGATTTCAGCACATGGTCATTTGGCTATGTTACTTTTGGCCTGTGGTGAGGGAGAACATCATGGTGGGTGGGTGGAACAAATTTTACCTCATGTTGCTGGCAGGTGGGGAGGTGGGTGGGAAAGAAAGAGGGAAAGAGAGAGGAAGAGGAGGGGGGCATGATATCTCCCTCAAGGGTCTGCCCCTAATGACCTGATGTCCTTCCACTGGCCTCTTCTAAAGGTTCCACCATCTCCCAATACCTTCTCTTGCTGTGAAACTGGCCTTTAGTCCATGGACTCTGGGGACGTTCAAGATGCAAACCATAAAAAAACAGCACAGTTTATTAAAAGGCAGAGCTCTGAAGCTCTCTATCAATAGTCTGATTCAGCAGGCAATTATGTGGGAATCTGTAATTTTCACAAGTATCTGAGATAATTCTGATTTGTGGAAAAGGTTACCCAATGCATGTAGAGCAATTTTGGACAGGTAGTTAGATGAAGCAAGACCTTTAAAAAAAAAATAATTGTGTTCTGCTTTCTACTAACAAAGATGGACTACTGGCAAAGCAATGGCGAGATGAGGTAGAATTATCCAAACTGTTCATGTTAGGCAGCTTTTAGTGAAGTCTGGCATTGGTTTTCATCAGGTTGTGGAAAAATTTAAAAATAAGGAAGAAAATCCATTTTGCATTTTCTCTTCTCCCACTTCATCTCCTTTATTTTCTCTTCATACATGGAGGATGGATATGCCCTCTAAAGACTGATTAATTTCACCTCTTCATTCCCCCATGCCAGGATTTTCTCCAAAAGATTGATTTTTAGATCCCCTGCTGTTAATGTGCCATGCCACCTGTGCATTGCTTAGTCGTACCTGTAGAACCAGGAGAGGATTTGCAGGAATTAGATCTTGCCCTTTATATAAATGTCCCTCTGCTTCTCTCAGTGATCAAAAAATTCAAATATAGCCTAATCCAAAAACAAACTCCACTTCCAATTAATATATTCTATTTAACATGTAACCAGTCCTAGCATATTTGCATTTGAACAGGAATTTCTCAGTCCTAATGGTTCTGCAATTGGTAACAAGCTCAGGGACTTTTCACCTGCTTTCCCCATTCACAGCCAGGTGTGGGGTGCAATGTCAACACATTCACGAGGATGTTTTTATTTTTTCTGAATTTCAGCACATATGACATAGGAAACACATGTCCTATGTGCCAAGCATGGGATAGAAATCAAAGATTACTTACTCTTAAACCTCACCAGTGATAAATATTGGGGAAAACAAAGGGCATCATCAATGTACATGGGTTTTAAAGACAGAAAGATTCATATCTGGATTACACATCAAGACCTATTAGTTTTGTGTTCACAAGCACATTCTTCACTTCAAAAGGCCTTCATTGCCATGCGGAACAAAACAAAGATGCAGACTTTGTAGCTTTATTATAAATTCATAATGGAAAAATCTTGTGACTAGGAGCCTGGTCTATGATATGGTCTGTGATACATATTCAGTTAATGTTCATTTTTGCTTTGTGTTTTCTTCTTATTTTATCTAGAATGTTGGAAACTTGTATAATTTGTCATACTAAGAATAGCAAAGGCTCAAATTGAGATTAAACTTACAACAACTAAAGATAGCTCTTACAAATGGTGAATTGCTAGTTCTTTTACATTTTTTTCTAAGTTTTACAAATATTCTATTTCTATATGGAGCCTGACAAAGAATTCATATGCAACTTATATTTCTCCTTTTCTCTTTCTTTTTACCCCAGCATCATATCAGGTTTGACTTTCTTTCCAGAGAGGTTAACAGAGCCAAGGTCTCCATATTATGCAGCTTCTCTCCTGAATCCTGGCCGGGGAGTGCAGGACAACAGACAGCAGCCAACCCTGAAAGGCCCAGGTGAGTAATGAGGCTCAGTGTTACAGATCAGAGGCTGTGCCTTCAGGAGGAAAAGACCTTTCCTGGCTCCACAGGAGCACTCTGCAATCAGTTCCAGAAATGCCATGGGTGCCATTTTCTCATGTAAAGGACTACTAACTTTTATTTCGAATTCTCCCAGTAATAAAATGCATTTTAAAGTTAAGTGTAGCCCTGAAAGAAGTGTTATTTTTCTCTTAATTTGTACTTGGGGTCACATGCAGTCAATCATCCTTTTAAGCCTAGCAACCTTCAGTCTTCAAAGGAATGATTCTGTGGCTCAAGTCCATTCTCTACAGCTACGGGCAAGGACTACACTAGAAGGGTATGAGTGAAAAGACAAGTGAATGCCTCCCTTGAGCACTATGATGAGCACCAGGAACAACCAGGTGTCCTCCAGGCAGTACCTGAGTATGAGAAAGATAGAGTATGACAAAGAAGTATGTCTTGGTTCAGATGTGGTATCCCCCAAAAGCTCACATGTGAGGCAATGCAAGATTTGGAGGAGAAATGATTGGGTTTTCATCTTAACCTAATCAGTGGATTAATCACTGATGGGATTAACTGAGTGGTAAGTGGAGGCAGAGGGACTATAGCTGGAGGAAGTGGTTCATTGGAGGTGTGAGTATGGGGTATATATTTGTGTCTGGAGAGTGTAGTCTCTTTCTCTTCTTCTGATAATCATGTGACCTGCTTCCCTCTGTCACACTCTCCTGCAATGATGTCCTGCCTCACCTTGAGTCCAGAAGGAATGGAGCCAGCCACTTATGGACTAAGACCTGTGAAACTATGAGCCCCTAAATAAACCTTTCCTCTCTATAGGTGTTTGGGTTGGGTTCTGTAGTCACAGCAGCAAAAGAGCTGGGTAAAACAAATTACCATGCAAGATGTTTGGTGTTGCCTTTAAAACAGGGGGGTGTCAGTAAAACTTCATTTGCTATACAGCTTTTTGAGAACTGCCCTAAAAAGAGTGATTAGGGGCTTTCATCTTGGGCAAAGGGGTGGCACAGAGAAAAAGAAGCAGTATCTGTATGGAGGAATAAAGCAGATATAAATGGAAGATTTAGAAAAGTGAATAGGTAAACATTCACCACAGTAGAGAATGAAAAGTAAAGTAGGGCAGGATAGTGAAACCTGAATCTGATGGTGGAAAAGGTTCTTCATGAAGAATGGTTGTATTGACTTACAGAATTGTGCATTTCCTATAGATGAAAAAATTAAAATGTGAGTAACAGGAAGATATTTTGTCGTATAATGCATGACTTTAACATCAGTGTGGAGAATTAATGACATTGAATGAAGCAGAGATGAGGTGCGAGGGTTTGCAGAAGTCTAGTAATGAAGGCACAGACCTGGGATTTTCAACTGGGTGTGATCTCTTCCACACACCCACACGTGAGACTTCTGGAAAAGTCTGGAGACACTTTCCCGTTTGGCAAGTGGGGAGTCAATAACAACATCCGGGGCACAGAGACCTGGGATAATGCTGAACCTACTGCAATGCACAAGCAAGCCCCTCACACCAAATATCGATCTGTCTAAGATCCAATACCTCAAAGTTGAGAAACCCTGGAAACCCTGGTCAGACACAGCTTAAGACTCTAGGGATAGGGAAAACACACTGACTTTATAATTTCGAAGAAATTTCAGGATTGATATTGAATGTAAGGGAAGGACAGAACCAAAAACATCTCTAAAAATGTGTTAACCTAAGGTACTTGTATGCCCTTAGTGAATAAGATTATTTTGAATGTAATAAAATAGAATGGCATTATATTATCTGGTTAGGGATTCCAATAATATGTCACCCTGTCAGTAGTTTTATTTTGTTTTGTTTTGTTTGTGAGTTACTAGGTTTGAACCAAGGGCCTTGTGTGCATGCTAGGTAAGCACTCTGTCACTGAGTTACAACCCCAGTGCTTTTTTGAAAAATATTTTGAGATGGGGTCTAAAAATGTTGCTCAACTGATCTTGAACTTGCCCTCCTGCCTCAGTCTACTGAGTAGCTGAGGCAGAACTTCAGTGCCCAGTATATCACTAGCTTTTAAGTTATAGCTAAGAGCATGAAGTGAATGAGATAATTGAAGAAGAGTGCCTAGGTTTGTAACCAGAGGTATGCATAAGACCTCTCTCTGGAAAAATTCTAAAAATTTAGTAGGTTGAGAGTTGATCCTAAGAATCTACCCCTTTATATCCCTTTAAATATTCTCTCTAGAACTACATATATATATATACATATACATATATATATGCACATATATATATAAAATAAATCTACATATATATGTGCATATATATTTAAAATAAATATAAAATATAAAATAAATAAATAAATATATATATATATATATAGAGAGAGAGAGAGAGAGACATCTCGATGTGGAGGGAACAGTGTAGAAGGAGCAAGAATAAAATCTAATTTGTGATGATACCTACTTTTGTGGCATTCAGTTTGAAGTAATAAAAATATTTTATATATTTACAAGGCAAATTAAAATAGTACTTCCTAAAATATTAAGGAAAAATTAAATAATGCATCTATGACTATAAATTTTAGATACCAATTTAAAGTATTAATATTTACCTGGATAGCTCACAAGCTTATTTCTGGTTGTGTATGTGAGGGTGTTTTTAGAGCAGAGTGGCATGTCAACTGGTGGACTGAGTGGGGAGGGTCTATCCTGGATCTATGTAGGCACTATCCAGTTACCTAGGACCAAAATGAAACAAAGACAAGGAAAGGAGAATTATTCTTCTCTCTTCTGGAATGGGAATACCCAGCTTCTCCAGCCCTTTAGACTCCAGGACCTATACCAATGGTCCACCCAGGCACCTGAATCTTTGGTTTTAGAATTACACAATTGACTTTCCTGGTTTTGAGAATTTCAGACTTGGACTGAGATACCCTACAATTTTCTCTAGTTCTCCAGTTCACAGAGGCTTTCTGTGGGATTTCTCAGTCTCTGAAACTGTAATAACTGATTCCCCTAATAAACTCCCTCTCACCAATCTATCTATTGTGTGTTGTTCTATGTATGGGCATGTATGTACATATGCACACTAATTTGTATACATACACACACTCACATGCAGATACATTGTCTCCTATTGGTTCTTTCCCTTTGGAGAACCCTGTCTAATATAACATCTGTCTATATTTTGGGTTGATGACATAACAGACAATCCATACCAAGGGACTTCAATATAATATGATAGCCATGTGTCCCCAGCAAGATTGTGTTTTCAGGAATCAGGTCAGATATGATAGCACTGAAGGTGGTTCTTTGAGACTGCCTTGCATGCATTTATCTTTACCTTTCCCATATTGGTTATACCCTAGGAGAAGAAATCAGTGAGGGAGGATTTTTTAAAAAATAAATCATCCAGCTAATAAATGAAAAGTAGGTCTTAGGATCAGACCAGCATCATTTTGCATCTCCTTTTGATGTCATGAATCTAGGCAGTAATCAATAGTTACTACTAATATCACAAAAAGAGAGACTTCTTAATATGACAGAGCTTCTTCCTTCCCTGGAAAATTTCAAACTTGAAACTGCTAGAATATGAATACATATATATATATATATATGCATATATATAATTATATATATAGTACTATAGTATATAAATTTATATACTGTTATATATATCACTAGAAACTACTACATATATATATTATGAGAAACAGAAAAATATTAACACCTTGATTGTCTAGGGAATGCAATCAGGAAAGTCTAGATTGTGGGAAACAGGAAAAACAAAGTACTGTCTTCAACAAATAAATAATAAGGAAGGAAAAGAGAAAGAATTTTGAATTTTGAAATGGGTGATTGGGAATTGAATTGGGATTTAGAATAAACAACTTTGACCATGCCCTGAAAATTATTGAAACAGGGCTATGTGTGTAGGGACTCATGTTACTGTTCTTGATTCTTTTGTTATATACTTGAAACTTTTCATATGATAAACTATTACAGCTTCTCAAATGATTCTGTTTATGGCAGGTGATTACTGGTGCACAGTAAGATTTAATTTTTTTGTTTGTTTGTTTTTTAAAGTAAGAAATGTAAGGATCCTAAAGCAATGAGCAGGATCCAAAGAACTTGCTATAGCAAGATCAACATCAGTAGCTGACAGGGACTGAAGAAGCAGCAGGACCATGATGTCATTCCAGGGGGCAGTGGATGAAGCTCTGAATGGGAAGGGCTCCAGTCTTGCACTCAACCATCTGTAAAACTGGGCTCATCAAGATGCTTTTGTTATATGTTGATATAATCCTTAAGGAAAATACTGTAGGTATGTGAACACATGCACACACACCCACACTGACATATTCATAAACACACGGACCCGGGATTGGCAATTAATTGTTTTTATCTGATACTCTATGGTGTTACAGATCTCCAAGGTCTATGTCACATATTTATCTGTAAACCTTCTTATATCTCCCCTCATCACTCTTCCCCCCCACACCATTGATACAGTACTCACATTTCAAAATTACTCAAGAAAGACTTGGTGGGCTTAAATTAATTTAGATTCAATTGGTGATAAATGAGAACATACCAGAAAGAAAAGAACAAGGGCAATCAGCCTGGGTCCATAGGAAAAATAGGAAGATCCATTTGGAATCCAGAAACTTTTAGGGTGCTGCAAAACCTAAATCCAATCAGATTTCTCTTTTCCATAACTCTTCTCAAGGCTCTAAGACAATTTTATGTAAATATTGTTTAGCTTTATCACAAAGGTCAGTGTTAATGAGAGCGAGCTATCAACAGAACAGTTGACCAGGCTAGTGCACAGGGATGTGACTCAGCCTCAATCTCTATTTAGGACAAAGCAGTGATACTTCTTGATTCTGAATCCCCCAAACTTACTTCACCTCACTTACAACCATGACATATCAGATGCCCATTTATCTTCTAAAGTCAAAAGTCATGATAAGACATAAGAAGCCTTCACTATTAGACATGATTTTCCAACTCATGTGTGCAATTCTTCCCAGACATTTGGATAGTTTTATTCTAATTTGACTCAACCTGATGATAACAGTGGGAAATCTGTTGTGACCATATGCAGGAGTTTATAAATAAGAAATTACAGGTGGTTTAGAAGACACCTAAGATTACTTCTGGACATTGGAAATGGCCATTCTATGGCAAAGACACTTTCCTTCCAGCTACTCTGAATCATTGTCCAATGTGTTTCATCTCCAGCTTCTAGGAAAAGCATGCAAATCAGCCTAGTTGATAAAATGGCCTAATGGCAGAAATATCAACATGATTTGTGATTTGATAAGAGACCTTAACTACTCCACTATTCCAGCTTACATTCTTTTTCTTAACCTCCAATAAATATCATCAATATTAAAGTGCTAAATCTGTTTAACTGTTTAACTATTAACTGTTACTAAAGTGTTAAAGTGTTAAATATTAAAGTGTTAAATAAAGTGTTAAATCTGCTACAAGTCATTTTTATGCCTGAGCCTCAGTTTCCAAATTGGTCAAATATAAATGCAATTACTTATCAGCTTGATATGATTGTGAGATACTTTAAGAAACGCTCGAAATAATTATGCGTTTAATAATATGGCAGAGTTGAATAGAAATGAACAAATGAAACGTTAATGTTGTCAGTTGATTTGCCTTGCCTGCTTCTGCTCCTTAGTACAGATCTTACTAAACCCGAATGTGTAATCAATATTTACAGAGCTTCATTGTGCATGGAGTCCTGAGTGAGGTCTCCCAATTCACCAATCCTGCCTCAGGAAGTATGCCCTTCTCCTTGCCTAAGCAGATGACAACCTGTGCATTGCCTAAGTTCGTGCTTTTCAGGACCCGAGTGTCTATTTAAACACACTGAATACTGGATGCCTCAATAGAGATGTCTTAAATTACTTTGGAATAAATGAACCATTCAGAGAATGCTGGATTGTTCCACATGGCATTGAAGGCTATGGTATAACAGTCACCTCATGTGATGGGGACATGATGTGAACAGGGACAAATGGTTTATAAAACTCAAAAAGGTTAAGGGTTGTCAGAGTCTGAATGTGCCTATTGTATTTCAGTAATTGCCACTTAGTATTTGATTTAATGAAAGCTTAGGAATAAAGAATGTTTCCATAGACATGGCTGTTATGCTAATTCTTACTATACCCTTCTCTGTCTTCCCAAATTACATTTAGAAACCTCTGTATTCTATTATAGAACAACTCTCATTCTCCCTGCTTTCTGCATACATTCCCCCATCTCTCAGTGGCCTCATTAAAGACAACTACTGTAAATTATAGGGTCTCTGGTTAACTGGCTTGTTCCATTCTGATCTAAAGATGCAAATTCTATTGTATATACCGGGCAAAATAGATGCCTGTCCTCCCTGCGTTTAAGGCTGTCCAAAGCTCTTTATAGAAGGCGGTAGACTGGTGAAATTTGTTAACTCTTTCCAATTATGTGTTTCTTGGAAGGAACCTCTGTAGGTATGTTCTTAAACACCTTGTTATATTCTCTCAAGTTTGAGTGCTCATTGCTTCTATAAAACACCCACTGATAATAGTGAAGTTGGGTAGTCTGGAAGGAGCTATTTTCCTCGCATCCAACCCTTGTAGCTATACAAGCCTCTGCAGGTACAGAGTGGGAAATAATCATTAGAGACATCCTATGGGAGCTGAAATTCCAAAGCAGGAGCTAATTAACATTATTAAAGAATTACCTATTGTTCTCTTGCTAACTGTATCCTTGGACAGATTCCAAAATCTGAAGATCCAAGATCCAAATTTTATTTTCTTATTAATATTTACAGTGCCTTTCTGTTCATGCAACAATTCAACGTTAACTGCTTTCTTCCCAGATTGTAAAACCACCTGTGTGTGTGTTTGTGCATAAGCTAACATAGGCAAAGAAGAAAACAAAAGAAAACAGAGCTTTGACTCTCTGTAACCTCATACCAAGCACCTTGTGAGCTTCTTCACACCAAATTAAATCTGCTCTTTGTTGTCTTCCTGATGTAACTGGAGCCAACAGCCAGAGGTGATGAAAATCTATAAGATAAATTATTCTGGTCTCCAATGAGATTGTGGATACTACAGAAATTACAAGGGAGATGGGCTCTGGGCAGACCACAAGTTTTGAAGAACATCAAAGCATTCAGGTTTTCTCAGAAGATTTTGATGTCCCTAGCCATTTGAACTCCTATCGGATCACTTCAAACCCCTGAAAAAGCAATTTTGAAGGAGGTTAATAATTAACAATGTAGTCAATAGCTTCAACTGCAGCAATTTAAGCATTTAATAAACCAACATACATCTAAAGCTGTTAGCTCATTAGCAACAGGGAATAACTAAAGTGAAGAAAGAAAAAAATCCAGAGCCTCACTTCCTCATTGCTTTTGTTTGTTTTCCTGGTTGTGATTTTGATTGTTGTGTGTTCTGTTGTTGTTGTTGCTTTAGTTTTGTTGACAGTATAGTCCTAAATGGCTCCAACTAAAACAGAGGGCCATTTTTCAGTCTAATCTGAGGGAGCTTGGAAAGCAACAAGACCCTTTTCGTCCCTGTGACCAAAAGACCTGACAAGAATAACTTAAAGGAGTAGAAGTTTATTTGGGGCTCACGGATTCAGAGGTCTCAGTCCATGGACAGTCAACTACATTGCTCTAGACCTGAGCTGAGGAAGCACATCAGGGTACAAAGGTCCAGGGCAAAAAATCTGCTCAGTTCATGGCCATGTCAGGAAGCAGAGAGAGACAGAGAGAGGGAGAAGAAGGTGCAGGACAGATGCACGCTTCCTGGGCCTCCAGTGACCCACCTCCTCACCCACACCCCACCTGCCTACAGTTACCACCCTATCAACCCATTTAAACTAGGATTGGCTGATTGGATTACTGCTCTAACAATCCAAGCAGGAGCTTTGGGGGACCTCATATCAACCAACCTCCAAATAGCTCTACTGTGGACTTGTCACTTATATCAAATTCTGGGATTCCACTACGGCTGAAGAAGTTTCTGAAAGATGAACTATAATACAAGGGGTCATGGATCTGGCATGCTTCTTACCTTACCCTCTGAAAGCCTATCTCCTAGTTGAAGAAAGATAGAAAGCTTATAAAGTCAATGTTAAAAAGAATAAATGATGAAATAAAATAATTTTTAAAAAAGATGGAGGTCTTGTCTCCTGAGAAGAATCAAACTAAGTCCCAAGCCTCAGTCTCCCATCATTCCATACTATGAATCTGACATTCCTTGGGTGCCTGCTGTTGGGGACATTAGCAAATATTAACAGATATTGATGAAGCAGGAAGAGTTTGACTATTAAATCACCTAGTGTACTAAAGAGATATTCTTACAACACTGCTGATCCCTGAACTCCAACCTTATGTTTGTTATAGACCTTGTTATATTCCATAACATAAATCACATCCCCAAGACCACTTTGAGCAACTTTTAGACTTTATTCTTTTCCTTAAATTCTCCTTTTCTCTGTGCCCTTTGCTTGTCATAGTGATGTATTTCCAGACTAAGTGCATTCTCCAGTGTTTTTAAGTATATTTTATAAAGATTACCAGGCATCCATTAGTTGACAAATGAGTAGAATCTACCCAGTGTGGCCCCTTGAATGCCTATGTGGCTAGGTAACTCAGTCCCCAGGGTCAGGTGACACTGAGGTTCAAACAGAAGGTTTAAAATATCAGAAAACGAAATCATAAGCTAGTCACACCTATTTGTGTGATTCATGGAAGAACAGTAAAAATAAAACATTGGGCAAAGAGTGCTAGGATCTGATTCAGTCTTTTATATTGATTTGTGAGACTACTTGAACACATTATTTCATTACTCTGAACCTAAGATTTTTCATTTATTTGCCACTTTAGGTTTTACCATTTACTTTATCTACACCCAAAAGTTCCTTCAGGGTCAAATTAAGAGAAAGTGCCTCACAATTTTAAGGTATTATATTAATCCAAGAAACAACTTCAGAGACAAGCTTTCTCAACATCTGTGTCCATCTTTTTTCTTTTGACCCTGCTGTGTTCTGTTTCTCAATGTTCCCATTTATGTGTGGAGATTGGGAAAGACCCTCATGCTTGAGAATAATGTCTGTGAGAAATGCAAAGGAAGAAAGCATAACCTCTATTTTTTTTCTCCTTGTAACAGTTTCTTAAAGTTGTAAAAACAAAGTGCAGCAAACTGGGTGGCTTAAAATAAAGTCATCCTTTTCTCTTCTACCTTGTTCAGTTGTTAGCAGCTCTTAATGTTCTCTGATTTGTGGCCCTTAACCATAATTTCCACTTTCATCTTGACTATTTTATCTCTTGTGTATTTCTTGTGTATCAAAATTCCTCTCTTATTGGGACACTGGACATTGAATTAGGGCCCACCTTAATCTCGCATGACCTCACCTTAACCTGATTTTGTTATCAAAGATCCTATTTCCAAGTACAGACATATTCACAAACTTTGGGGGGGGGTATTCCATTTATTATCTCCTGTTCTCTTTTTTCCCTCTCTTTTCTTGAATTTTCTTGATTTCCTGATTTTTTCTGAAGAAAAAATTTGAATTTCCTGTTAGAACATATGCAAGTTAGAAGTATACCAACTCTTTTAATGTATCACTGTAAAAATAAATCCAACTGTGGAAGGAGCTTGAGATTCCAGAGTGTAAATCTATTTGAAAGAAGAGATCAATCTGTGTTGGAGGTGGAGAAAGAAAGACCTCAGGATTACTGAAAGACAAGTTCAGCTATAGCTTTTAATAATTAGTCTCATGAAAGCTGAGGAACATTTTCTAGTTTCATGAAAATATTAGAAAAAAGAGACAGAATGGAATTAAATGGTTGTCCATTCAATGTTAAAAGTATGGGTGGAGAGCACTGGGGATATAGCTCAGTTGGTAGAGAGTTTGCCTTGCAAGCACAAGGACCTGGGTTCAATCCCCAGTACTGCAAAAAGAAAAAAAAAAAAAAAAAGATTTCAATCTTGAAAAAGTGCTCATCATCTCTAGTAATAAGAAAAATTCAAATTAAAATCACCCTAAGATTTCATCTAACTCCAATTAGAATGACTATTATCAGGAATACAAGCAATAATAAGTGTTGGCATGGATGTGGGGAAAAAGGCATACTCGTAAGGGCTGGTGGAATTGCAAATTGGTGCAGCCACTCTGGAAAGCAGTACGGAGATTCTGCAAAAAACTTTGAATGGAACCACCATTTGACCCAGCTATCCCACTCCCTGGTCTATACCCAACAGTCTTAAAATCAGCAAAGTATAGGGATGCAGCCACATCTATCTTCATGGCTGCTCAGTTCATAATAGCTAGATTGGGGAACCAACTTAGATGCCCTTCAATTGAAGAATGGATAAAGAAACTGTGGTATATATACACAATAGAATATTACTCAGCCGTAAAGAAGAATGAAACAATGACATTTGCTGGTAAATGGGTGGAGTTGGAGAATATCATGCAAAGTGAAATAAGCCAAGCCCAAAAAACCAAAGGCTGAAT